>LZPO01027369.1:988741-1002310 GCA_001675575.1 Neotoma lepida
AAAGTTTTCCTTAGAGTAGGATAAGCCAATGTTAAAAGAAACCCAATCTGTCTGGTTTTCTCCCTAAATGCAGATCTGTAGAAACGTACATATTTTTGAGGTACATGCCACGTGTCACGTGCTGCTTTGAATTTTCATTCACACATTTCACTTAAATCGTCAAGAGCCCCATTACACAGACAGGCAAGGGAGTCTGTAGCCACACACGCTATCATGCCTTCTTGCTTACAAGGAAAGTTTTGTTGTTGTTGAGACAGAGTTTCAGTGTAGCACAGGCTGGCTTCCAATCTGCTATATAGCCAAGGCTGGCCCTGNACTCCTGACCCTCCCGCTTCTACTTCTCTAATGCTGGGATTACAGGCAGAGACCACAACGCCTATTTCAGGTGAAGAATCAATTCCTTTCAGGGCCCTCCTGCAGGTCTGGTCTGTGCAGCCACAGAACTGTGGAAGCTGGGGTGTGCCTGGCAGGGGAGCAATAGTGGATATTAGTTCCCACACCTTCTTTCCTTCTATGTTTTAGCTGCTACCTTTTCTCAAGGTCACCTCCTTGCCCTTCACTTTTCTATTGGTCCTCTGGATCTGGACCTCTCACTTAGGCTCCAAGTGTCCACTTCCTTATTTAGACACTTCTGGTGAAATATTGTCATGGAACAAAGTGGAGGACGAAAAACAAAGTATCACTCCAAGGACTATACTTACATGCCTATCACTACATCCTCATGGCCTCTTTTACTGCTAAGAAAATGTGTGTGTAGTCAGTCAGTCTGAAAAGCAAGGTCAGAACTAAAGACTGTTCAGTCATTAGTCTGCCTCCAAAACATACCACTGTGCTTTAGCTGTCTCTTATACACATCTAGATGTGTATAAGAGACAGGGACTATACTTACATGCCTATCACTACATCCTCATGGCCTCTTTTACTGCTAAGAAAATGTGTGTGTAGTCAGTCAGTCTGAAAAGCAAGGTCAGAACTAAAGACTGTTCAGTCATTAGTCTGCCTCCAAAACATACCACTGTGCTTTAGGGTGGCTTCTTTCCTGCTCCCAGGAAGGCTAGAAGACAGCATCTCAGGCAGACACAGACCTCCAGCCAGACAATAATAATAATAACTCTCCTGCCTTGGCAATCAAAATGCCAGCACTTCTGTAGTACTTTATGCTGATAGCTCCATCAAAAGCTGGGTGTGGTAGAGTATGATGTATCCTGCACTCCAAGATGGAGGCAGATCAAGAGTTCAAGGTCATCTCATCCTAGGCTACTTGAGACCCTGTCTCAAAATGCAGAAAGACAAACAATAAAAGGGACCCTTGAAATGTAGCTCAGTGACAGTACTTGCTTAGAATGAATGAGGCCTTGGGTTCCATTCTGAGTACCATGTAACCAGGGTGTCGCCTGCTGTAACCTCAACACTATGGAGGTGAAGACAGGGAATGAGAAGCTCAACACCATCCTGACCCTTGGCTCCACAGTGCAATCAGAAACCAGCCTGGGCTGGGCGGTGGTGGCGCACGCCTTTAGTCCCAGCACTTGGGAGGCAGAGGCAGGCGGATCTCAGTGAATTCAAGGCCAGCCTGGTCTACACAGTGAGTTCCAGGAAAGGCTCCAAAGCTACACAGAGAAACTGTCTCGAAAACAAAAACAAACAAACTAAAAAAAGAAACAAGCCTGGAATACGGGAGACCTTACCACAAAAACAAACCAAAATAAAAACATCACAAAAAATAAAATGGAGGTGGGTGGTAGTGGTGGCGGCAATCTTCAAGTAAGTACTATTTTCTCCATTTAATAAGGAAATAGAGATCTAAGGTTAAATGACACACAGAGGTTGAGTAATGGGGGCCAGGATCTGGACTACAGTTGGAAAACAGCACAGCATGGGAAAGAGCNGGGAAGGGGCTGCAGGAGACTACAGAGTTCAGGGACTAGCAGCAGGGTAGGTAGCACTCCCAACTAGCAGAACAGAGGAGTGTCTCCTGGGTTCACTTGACAAACCCACTGTCTCTGGCTCCTGAATACCCGACCTAGCCAGCCTTTTCATTTTATAAATGAGCACATATAGGCCCAAAGGTGAAGATCATGTAGCTAACTGGTGGCAGAGCTAGGGTCACAGTCCGGGAACCCAATGAGGGAGGTGCCTGATTCTCCCCAGTACCTTGCATGGCTCCTACACTGAAAGCTACCAGCTTACCTGAGAGCACCCAGACCTTCCCAGGGTCTTTCAAGGCTTCCCCACCTCCTACTCCACTCCTGTGTTAATGCCCAAACCTTCCCCCCGGAAGACCTTGGCTACCACTGTCCAGGAGGCTCAGCTGGAGAAAGCACCATATTTAACTAGAGTTTGGCCCAGTACAATCAAAACCTGTCTGAGAGACTTCCCTGCTGGGGTAAAGCTGCTAAGACAGTTTTCCACCTTGGGAGGAGGACCACCTCTGTGCTGCTAAGCCCCTGAGAAGATCTAGAAATGGACACGCACTCAGGTCCCAGGTGCTCAGTTCTTCTTCTTTTTTTTTTTTGGATTTGGTTTTCAAGACATGAGTTTCCCTGTGTAACAATCCTGGATGTCCTAGAACTCACTGTTAGACCAGGCTGGCCTCGAACTCAGACATCCGCCTGCCTCTGCCTCCCGAGTGCCTCTGCCTCTGTCGTGCTAAGAGTAAAGGCGTGCTCAGTTCTTCTAACTGCAGCTTCTGTTTCCTGGGAACTCTCCCTCCCAAGCTTTTCCTTTCCTTTCCCCATATTCCCTTTCGACTGCCCAGGTCAGGACCACGTAGCTACCTCCATGTGCTCTTTTCTTGACAGTATAGGAAACCCCCATGCTGGATGGCCACTTCAAGGCTCGTTTTTGGTGGTCAGAACAGAGTAAAGGTTTATGTGCCCAGCAGCAGAAACAANAGTACTTGACACCCCTCTCTGGGCCCAGCCTCTACTCTCTCAAACTTCCCCTACAAATAGCTACTGTCTTTTTTCTGCCCCAGTGCCCAGTCCCCAAACCTGTAATCCCAATACTTCGGAGGTTGAGGTAGGAGGATCACCAACAGTTCAAGGATAGCCTGGCCTACCCAGGGTTGTCAGGCATGGTGTTACATGCTTATATAAACCTCAGCACTTGAGAGGTAGGGGCAAGAGTATCAGGAGCTCAAGGCCAGCCTGGGCTACATGAATCCCCCTACTCCACCCCATGAAAACATCTAAATAAATAAATAAATTTACCAACAAAACAAAATACCTACCAGTAACCAGGGCTGCCAAGATGGCTCAGTGGGTAAAGGTACTCGATCCTAGGCTGATGGTCTAAGTTTGATCCCTACAACCCACATGGTGGAAAGAACTGGTTCCCAAAAGCTGTCTTATGGTCTCTGNACACACGGGACACACACATAAATGTAATTAAAAACAAACCACCAACAAAAAAAACCCACCCAAAATAAGCAGGAGTTCTAAGATATCCAGGCAAAGTTCCAGCCTTCACTGTGTTACTCGCCAACTCTGAATGCTCCAAAGGCTCCAAATAATTAGAATATATTATTCTAATTCTCATAGTGATAACTGAGACACAGAAACCTTTAAAAGCGTGATAAAGCTCATAAAGACAGGAAGAGGTTTGTGTTCTCGGTTCGGTTTGTGCTCCTGACAAATAGATCCCCAGGGCCTGAGCTTCCAAATAACCCACNAAGACAACAGTTTGTGGGGATNTTTTGGACACCAAGTCTCACATTTTAGCCCAGGCTGTCTTCAAAATTCCAGCAATCCTCCTGTCTCAGTTTCCTAAATCACAAGATAACAGACATGAGCTACCATTCCTGGCAGAAGACAACACTCCTGTTGCCGCAGGCCCAGGGACAGGAGCAGCAATGCCAAGGCAGGCAGATCCCACTTGTCTGTCTTGAGCCTTCTACTCCTCCACCCAAAAGGGCTTACCTGAGCATGTAGGGCGGCAGCAGCAGCAGTGGCAGTTGGGTAGGTGAGCGTAGTATGTGAAATGGCTGGGGTCAGCTCTGTGGTGTAGAGTGGGTAAGGGGTCCAGGCCTCTGGAGGTGCAGGAATCAGAGCAGCCCCCATCAGGTCATCTACAACAGGAGACAACAGCCTCCATCATCAGAANACTGATCTCCCCTCCCATCACCCCCTTTCAAACAGAAAAGGGGACCCAGCACTATAATTGAACCATAGTCTCCATGCCCCGAGACCAGGGAAAGAAGCAATGTGAACTTGCTTGGCATGGCCAATACCCTATTTCTGGAAGATCGCAAGCAAGCCATAAATAGCCTATATTAAAAAAGAGAAATCGCAAAAAGGCTTCAAGGAAATAGTGCAGCCCTGACAGCCCAGGAGCCTAGCCTTCTTGAGTCTAGAAAAGGCTGCAGAGGAGGAAGTAAGCTGGTAAGTCTCAAGGTGGTAGCTATAGATGAAAGAAGGCCCCAGAAAAGGAGACATGACTGATTAATTCCCTTAGGATCTGAATATATGCAGTTTAAGGAGAACCTGCTGGCCTGAGCCAAGTCAAAGGACAGGAGAAGGAAGATCAGAGGCTCACTCACAAGGGTCTCGTGCAATCAAATGCGCTCCTAGGGCAGGGTGGACATTGGTGGGATTTGGTGTCGCTATTAGCTTGCTTTTGGCCATCTTGGTGTTAGCTTTGGCAAACTCTAGCCTCAGGGTCTGGGGGTTCTCCGGATCAAAGCGAATACCCTAAATGGGAAGAAAAGGAAGAGAGACTTATACAAGGACCCTATTGTCAACTGTCATCAATACAGAGGGCCCCAGAAACAACCTTGCCCATAAGACTTTTGCACACAGGACTACAGCAGAGGGAATACTGCTGACCTTGTGAGTAATGACACTCATCACAAATCAGGCAGCCAAAGATTCTACCCTGGGGTGGATGGGAAATAAAAATCCATCTGTTTATTGAGATGTGCTAGTAGGAAAAGATCTGCAGTGGACAGAACAGGGACAATCACTGCTTCAGAGGTCTGTGGGTCAGAGAAAGGCATGTTCTCTGTCTACTCACATTCAATGCATTTTTGGCTGCTTCTGCTCCTGCCCGGCTGTCAAAGATCACAAAACCAACAGGCTAGTAGGAAGAAACAAAGAACATCCTTGCATGTCTCCCGGCCATACGTCTNTGCTCAATCCCCCTCCTCCCNCCANTACCACAAACATAAAAATCCATCACCTAATTGGAAACAGTATTTACCCTGCTGGTTAGAGAACACTGAAGAAATAAAGCTCTTATCNTCCCTAAGGTAAACTTGGAAGATTCAGGATTCACAAGCATCTAAGTTAAGTCTCCCTTCTGGGTACCACACTATGAAAGGATGCCAACACAGCACTATCCCACGGGTCATTAAGTATCATTAACAACATCACGTTTTCTGTAGCTTTTTTTTAAAAGCAGTACTAAGGATTAAACCTAGATCTGGCACATGTCTGGCAAATGCTCTATCATCACAACCCCAGAAGCCTTTGCAAATGCAAGCAGATAAGGTTGAAAACTTCTGACTTCAAATTCCCAGTGGCCCCTGAAGGCTCTGGTCTCCTGCAGGAGGTCAGAGCTCAGCTACTATCTCTAATGTCTTCAGCCTTGGGGGCCAGGCAGGCTATGGTTCCAGACTGCCAGAGCCAGACCAGGACAGAGGCTGACAAGGTCCAGCTGGCTGGAAAAGGAGGAGGGAACTGTGGAGGCTGTCCTTCTGTCAGCACAGAAGCAAGACAACAAGGAGTGGGTCTTCACCTTCAGATGCCTTCAAACAGCAGGGAAAAGGTTTTAGTCCTGCCAGCAGTTAGCCTGGGCTGGGAGGAAAAACCTAGGAGAGAAATTACCTGTCTTGAGGTGAGCTTGATCAGGGACCCTTCATAGCCCTGTGGAGAGAGGTGGCCATTTCAGGGGTCAGAAGCTGTTATTGCGCTAACCCAGTACTGTCTCCCACATCAACCTCATCTTTCCTGAGTGGTCCCCTGATTCATTCTAACAATCCTCCAAAGGCAACCCCCTCACTGAGGCTGAGTTCCCGCTGTCTTTGTGTTCTTTCTGAACCACATGGTACAGCAGTACCCAGGGCACTCCTGCATGCTCTACTAACTTGTAATTCGAGCGCAATTGCCTTATCCAGTTTCCTTAGCTTCAAATGAAAAAAAAAAAAAGAGAGAGAGAGAGAGAGAAGCTACACTGAATCTCAAGAATTCCTCACATGGCAAAGTCTATTAAGATTCTTTACCGTCTCCACTTTACAGATGAGTAAACAGAGGTTCGGCAGGGCCGAGAAACTGGCACAAGACGAGATTCAGCAGAACCATCATAGATAGAGTCAGGTCTCTGACCTCAGTTTCTGATACACCTTTCTGCAGTTCAATCCACAGCAGAGATTCATTCTTGCTGCTCAGCCCTGATCCTGGGCTCTGGGGACTTCTGGGTCCTGACTCACCTTGAACGGCCGGAAGAGCAGGTAGAGTTCTCTAGGTTTAATATCCACAGGGAGGCCACTGACAAACAGTGTCCGGACCTGGAGACAGAGACCACAGTGGTCAGGATCATGAGGGACAGGAAGGAAAGGGTTATTCATCCACAAGGTAGAGCTTTCAGAGAAACTGAGTATATCCTAGGCCTCTTTTACACATACAGTTCCGTGGCTTTGAATCTGTCAAAGCTTCCTTTAGGCTTCACCCAACACCTCTAGGCAAATCTGGCAAAAGAGCAAGGCAGGAGAGCCCTGGTACATAAATGTACTATCCTCTCTCATACCAAAGACCACNGCCCCACACCTGAGAGTGCCTCACTCCATAAAACAAGCACATAAAAATGTTATGGTTTTGCATGTGCTACACAGCCACATGAACCAGAGTTTGTGTTTGAGCACCCACATAATAAGCTGGACATCCCAGGAACACCTGTAACTACACCTCTGAGAAGAATGGAGACAGAAAGATTACTGTAGTTGGCTGGCTTTAAGCCTATGTTCAGGAAATAAGTGGAGAGTGACAGAGGAGGGCACTAACACCCTCTTCTGACCACCACTCATGGACACAAACTCACACAGACATGGACACACACAAATAATAAATCTTAAAAAAAAAAGTTGTATTTTGCCAGAAGATACTCATATGCCCTTGGTGGAAAAGCTCTGGTCTAGAGAGAGGCAAAGACACACAGGTTATTCTCTTATGCTCTGGAGTGTGAGTGCAGGCAGGTGGGCTGCTGGTCCCTTGTNTCTTCTGTTTTCTGCACTAGACTCTACAGTAGCTGGGAGTGAGTTATAATCTTGTCTTTAAACCTAGATAGCGTTTACCAAATGCTATTAAATTTGCTAAGGGCCGAAGCCTGGCGGTGTTGGTCCACACCTGTAATCCCAGCACTTGGGAGGCAGAGGCAGGTCCATCTCCAGGTTTGAGGCCAGCCTGGTCTACAGAGCTAGTTCCAGGAAAGCCAGGGCTATACAGAGAAAACCTGTCTCCAAAACCAAAAATCAAACCAATCCAAACTGAGCTGAGTATGCTGGCACTCACATGTAATCCCAACACCTGGAGGCAGAGGCAACAGAAGCAGGAGTTCAAGGTCATCCTTGGATACACTGAGCTTGAGGCCAACCTCAGCTACAAGAGACCTTGTCTCAAAACAAACAAACCAAAAGTTTACTGGATATGGGAACAGGTGACAAGTTGGAAATAAAACAATTATTGCAATGAGGTTAAAGGCTGGCTACCTTGCCCTTCTGGCTTTGTTTTTTGAAGATATCTCTCTCTTTTTTTAAAAAAAAATACTTATTTATGTATACAGCATTCTGCCTGCAGGCCAGAAGAGGGCACCAGATCTCATTATGGATGATTGTGAGCCTCTATGTGGTTGTCGGAAATTGAACTCAGGACCTCTGCAAGAACAGCCAGTGCTCTTAACCGCTGAGCCATCTTTTCAGCCCAAGGAGGTCTCTCTATATAGCCCTGACTGTCCTGGAACTCGCTATGCAGATCAAACTGGTCTTAAATTCAAAGATTCACCTGCCTCTACCTCCTAAGTGCTAGAATTAAAGAGCGCCACCTGGTTTTCACCTGGATTTTAAAAAATTTTGTTGAGCCGGGCGGTGGTGGCGCACGCCTTTAATCCCAGCACTCGGGAGGCAGAGGCAGGCGGATCTCTGTGAGTTCGAGGCCAGCCTGGGCTACCAAGTGAGTTCCAGGAAAGGCGCCGCCAAAGCTACACAGAGAAACCCTGTCTCAAAAAACCAAAAAAAAAAAAAAATATATTTTGTTGGTATGGGTGTTCCGACTCGATGTATATATGTGCACCACATGCATGCCTGGTGCCCTTGGAGACCAAAATTGTTTATTTCCAGACATACTCTGGAACTAGAGATACAGAAGTTTTTGAGCCACTGTGTAGGTCCTGGGAGTTGAACTCAGGTCCTCTGGAAAAGCAGCCAGTGCTCTTAACTATATCTCTCCAATCCCCGACTTGGATTTTTGTTGTTTTGTTTTTCAAGACAAGGTTTCTCTGTAGCTCTGGCTGTCCTGGAACTCACTCTGTAGATCAGGCTGGCCTCCAACTCACAGAGATCTGCCTGTCTCTGCCTCTGCCATCCGAGTGCTGGGATCAAAGGTGTGCACCCTCACTGCCCAGCTGCGACCTGGCTTTTTATGTGGATTCTGGGGATCAGTGTTTTTGCCTGTTGTCTCTACAGCCCCATATCATATGTTGAGTTTTGAAAAGTAAAATCTTGCCAGGTTCCCGCAAGAGGGTTTGATGCTGTAATGAGTGCCCTCTTTGTGGTGACTAGTTGGTAATGAAGTCAGATCTAAATACCAGGTTTTATCCTGTGACTCCTGGCCTCCTGAACCGCAGGCAGGGTACTTGAGATGATTGGTAGAACTGTTTACCTTATCCAGCTTCTATTTTTTGTTCCATTTATTTGCTCTTGTGGTACTAGAACCCTGTACATGCTAGGTAGGCACTCTACCACTGAGTTACAATTCCTAGTTTTTTTGTTTATTTGCTTGTTTTGAGACAAGGTCTCTACAGAGCCCTGGCTGTTCTGGAACTCTCTATGTAGACTAGGTTGGCCTTGAACTCACAAAGATCTGCCTGCCTCTGCCTCCCAAGTGCTGGGATTAAAGGCATGCACCACCATGCCCAGGCAATTCCTAGCCTTTTTGTTTTTGTTTTTTGAGACAGGGTTTCTTTAACAGCCCTGGCTGTCCCGGAACTCGTTTTATAGATCAGGCTGGCCTCAAATTCACAAGAGATCTGCCTGTCTCTGCCTCCCAAGTGCTGGGATTAAAGATGTGCACCACCACACCCCGAGCAATTCCTAGCCTTTAAAAAAAAAAATCTTTGTTTGAGACAGCATCTTCCAAAAAAGCCTAAACTAGTTAGTCTTGAACTTTCAATCCTTTCACCTTTGTCTGGGATTACAGGTATGTCACAGGGGCTTCTGCTTNGCAAATAACCTGGTGTTAAAGTAGGCACACCCCTTGGGGGCTGTGATGGGAAGAGGTCTTCTAGTTTACTAGTTTTTTGTTTTGTTTTGTTTTGTTTTTTGACGGCAGGGCTTCTCAGTGTAGCCCTGGCTGTCCTAGAAGTCACTTTGTAGACCAGGGTGGCCTTGAAGGTGAGCCACCATACCCTGCCTTATAGTTTTTAAACTTATTCTTATGTGTGTGTATGTACATATGTGTATAGGATAGGTCAGGACAACTTGGGAGGAGTTAGTTCTCTCCCACCATTATGTGGGCCCCAGAGGTCTGATGGCAGAAGCCTTCACCCACTGAGCCATCTCACCAGTCCAGTCTTCTGGTTTTGATACATTAAAAACACGTCTCTTATTCATTCATTTATTTATTTTTAAATACTTATTCTCGTGGTGTGTGTGTGTGTGTGTGTGTGTGTGTGTATACACATACACCTGCGGAGGAAAGAAGAGAACATCAAGTGCCCTGGAGCTGAGAGTTACAGTTGTAGGCTGCCAGACACAAATATTGGGAACTGATCCTGGGTCCTCTGCAAGAGTAACAAGTACTTGTAAGTGCTGAACTATCTATCTCGCCAACCCTGTAAAAAAACATTCAAGGGCTAGTTTGAAAAGGCTCAGTAGATAAAGACAACTTGCTGCCAAGGCTAATAACTTGAATTTGATCTCTGGAACCCACAGAGCAGGAAAGAACTGACACCCACAAGTTGTCCTCTGACCGTCCCCCATGTGTACCTGTGGCATATTTGTAAATACACACACACACAAAGTAAGTGTGAAATTTTTTAAAAATTAAAAACCAGAACCACTTTGAGATTTATAATATCACCACAGGAAAGGCAGAACCAGGAATATCAACACAAGTTCAAGGCTAACTTGCTCTACACAGTAAGTTTTAGGCCAGCCTTTAAAATACATCTTGTCAGGCTAGAGACGTGGCTCAGTAGTAAAGAGAGCTCCTTGCTCTTGTAATGCTTTCTTCTGGCCTCTGAGGGCACCAGACACAGACAGACAGACAGACAGACAGACAGACAGACAGACAGACAGACACACACACACACACACACACACACACACACGCACGCACGCAGCTCATAAATACAAGCACTCATACATATATAATATCTAAAAAATTATCTGAAACAAGACATATATAATAAAAATCCAGGTAAGTAAAGCTTCCCTGCACACTTGACTCCTGTTTCGAGTCTCATCTCCTACTCCTATGCCCAGCATCACCTTCTTACCTCTCTGTTTAAGAAAAAGAAGAGAAGCTGGGAATGTGACTCAGCGGGTAGAGTGCTTGTCTTGCATAAAAGGCCCCACATAAAGCAGGTGCTGCTAAATGTCTGCAATTCCAGCACTAATAGAGACAGAAGGACCAGAAGTTCAAGGTCATCCTTGACTACACAGTGAGTTTTAGGCCATCCTGGGCTACTTAAGACCCTGTCTCGGGGCTGGAGAAATAGATGGCTCATCAGATAAGAGCACTGGCTGCTCACAACTGTCTATAACACCAGTTCCAGGCAATCTGGCACACTCACACAGACATACATGCAGGCAAAACACCAATGCACATAAAAACAAAATAAAAATCTTAAAGACACCATATTAAATTTTTAAAAAGGAAAAATACAAGCCAGGCATGGTAACTCATGCCTTTAATTCTAATACTTGGGAGGCTAAGGCAGAAGAATTGCTCTGAGTTCAGGGCCAGCCTGAACTAAAACAAAAAGCAAGACTCCTGTCTCGAAAATAAAAAAAGGGGTGACTTGCTTTGAAATACCCACACTCACACTCTTGGATGTGTCTCACTACTTCCCTCAAGCACCCTTCTGTCTCTTTTTGTTTGTTTTGGGGAGTTTTTTGAGAAAATATGTAGCTTTAACTGGCATGGAATTTGCTATATAGACCAGGTTGGCCTCAAACTCACAGAGATCCATCTACCTCTGCCTTCCAAACACTGGCATTAAAGGTGTGTGCCAACATGCCCAGCCACCCCTCTGTTAATCTTTGTACTTAAAATCTATATTAAAATTGCTGGGCGTGNTGGTGCATACCTTTAATCCCAGCACCTAGGAGGCAGAGGCAGGAGGATCTTTGTGAGTTTGAGGCCAGCCTGATGTACAAAGCCAGTTCCAGGATAGCTAGGGCTGTTACACAAAGAAACCCTGTCTCAAAATAAATAAATAAATAAATAAATAAATAAATAAATAAATAACCCTATGTTTAAAGTTCCTTTTAATATACTCTAACTCTGCTTCCAAAACTTTAAAAAAAAAAATTTTTTTTTTCTTCAAGTAAAGCTTTCGCCAGGAGGTGGTGGCCCACCCTTTTAATCCCAGCACTCAAGACGCAGAGGCAGGGGATCTCTGTGAGTTCGAGGCCAGTCTGAGCTACGGAGTGAGTTCCAGGAAAGGCGCCAAAGCCACACAGAGAAACCCTGTCTCGAAAAACCAAAAATAAATAAATAAATAAATAAATAAATAAATAAATAAATAAGGCTTTCATTCCCCACCTACAATGAAGCATTTCCTGAAAGTATTTAGTTGTCCCATGGTAGGCCACAGGGAAGAAGGAACATGCTCCAGGGCTGGAGGGATTGCTCAGTGGTTAAGACCACTTGCTGCTCTTGTAGAGGACCTCAGTTCAGCTTCTCCTACCCATATAGATTGTCTCAAAATGACCTGCAATTCCAGGCACAAGGGATCCCTCTTCTGGCTTTCACGGGCACCTGCATGCACACAGTATACATACAGACAAGCAAGCACACACTCATAAAATTCAGGGGGGGAAAAAAGAGTGTGCTTTATGTTCTGATGATATGGTAGGTGTTGAACAACCGGCTTTTGGGGACACTGATTTGAATTAGGAACCTGAATAAGTGCCAGGCAAAGTTACACACACACACACACACACACACACTCTCTCTCTCTCTCTCTCTCTCTCTCTCTCTCGCTCGCTCGCTCCAATAGAGTCAAGATTGTCAAAGAAAACCAATCCTATAGCTGCTGGTTACCATGTCACCACACCCACCTACAAGAGTGACCCTCAGCCAACGGTAGAACATACTTCCCGGGAAATTTAGCCAAGCACACACAGCAGGGCCTCTGGCCATTCTGGATGCGTTTTTTCTTGGAGACAGGGCATTTTACNTGGGAGAAGGCTCTTCACATTTCCCAGTCCTCAGAGCTCTGTACCCCTGTAGTATCCCTTTGCCCTGTTCTTTGGTAGCTCCTGTGGGAACCACACAGCTGAGGCTCCAGGGTGGGCTAAAGTGTGTTCTTGGACTAGGGAGCCTCTCTGCCTTTTGCTGGTAGGGTTTAAAATATACAAGTAAATCCCCAGGCGCTAGTGACTCACCTAAGGTCGGTCACACAGAAGACCACTGACTCAAAAACCCAAGTCTCTATGCTACACAGTCTGGCAACACCTACTTTGGGTTATCAGGAAAGGACAAGACCTCAGTGCCAGCCCTCAGAGTAGCTTGGGGTCTGTCCCAGCAGAAGAGACTTCGAGTGCAAGCTCTCTACCACAGAGGGAACCTCCACAGTCCACTTTTCCTCCCCAGAGCAGCCCCACACAAACTTCCGCCTCAGCCCTCTCCAGAGCCTGCCTATCTCAGCCCAGGCTAATTTTAATCCCTCCCTCAAGCAGCTTTGACCAGACCTCCCCAGAGGCCCCTTAAATAGCAAGTTCTCAGCACAAAGTTTCCTGCTTCGTGTGGGAGTGGGGCATGGGCTCGGGGATCTTTCCTTATCTCCAACTCAGATCCTTCTAGCCTTCTCTCTGGGACATGGGGCCCCTTTCCTCTGGCTTCCATCATTGATATTCTAAACCTCCTCAAAGACTATAGTATGGCTCCCAGCACATCCCTGATTACCCTGACAGAAAAAAAGCAGTTCTAGATTAGGTAACTGGTCCCACCTGCCAGGCCACAGGCCCTTTGCAGAAGCAAGTATGGGAGGCTAAGTCACAGAAAGTATAACCTGAACATTCCACCCCAGTCAATCACATCCTTCTATCTCCTTTGTTCAGAGAGGGACAGTAAGGATAGAAAGAATCGATAACTGGTCTTTGGTTTTCGAGACAGGGTTTCAATATGTATC
>LZPO01027369.1:1077543-1097396 GCA_001675575.1 Neotoma lepida
CACACACATATACACACACACACTTCTGCTTCCCAGGAAGTTGTACCAACTGGGTCACCTCCAGAAGAGGAACCAGTTAACCACTATTAAGGGAGAGGTATCCTACGCTCAGAACCTTTCTAGTGTCAGGGATGGCAGGCAGGAAGTTTAGAAGGCAGCCTGGTGTTGTGTGACAAAAATTTTCCTGGGGAGAGAAAACATACTCATCTACTCACCCCAGATAGGGAACCCACAACAGACCAAAATACGGATACCACCAAGGTCCAACTTGGAGAATCAATGAGTTTCATTGGGGTGACTTACAGAACATGGGTAAGAGGTTACTTACAGGAGCAGAAATGACTTAGAGACAGCTGCATCACCAAAGCCCACCCAGCATGGGTGACAGCTCACAAAAGCTGGGAACTTGGAGCACACTGCACAGCAGGCAGCTTAACAGGTTGGAGAGTGCCCTCAGGTGCCTCAGGTGGTCTAAACCTCTTCCAGGTAGCTTTTCTTTGCAGCTCAGCTTGTCTGAGTCCTTGCAGCTGGGCTCTGCTTACTGTGGCAGGGAAGGGGCCACTGAATCTGGTCACTTTCGGGGAGTTCTTGAAGCTTTTTGGTGTTGTTATTTAGCTCCCTACTTAAGGAGCTCCCCTGAAGGATGGAAGGTTTTGGTCTTGGAGGAGAGTGTCACAGGACAACTAGCCAGTGGTGGAAACCAGGCACTGTTGGGCCACTGGCCTACATAGTGATGAAGCTAGGGTGATACTCTGGCGGAGCGGGGATGTTCTTACACTCTTGCTCTCTCTGTTGTGTGCGGCCTTCAGCCTGAGGTGAGAGGCCCTCTGCCTAGCTAGCAGTCAGGATGGGGAGATGTCAAGTGAGGGAGCTGGACAGCTCAGAATCACTGGGCTGAAGGCAGGGTGTGTGAGCCCATGTGTGTCTGGTTCATGCTCTTCATGAGAAGTTCTTACCGTGTTTTATGTCATCCTGGATTCTTCTAGGCTGCCTCCTCCACAGATCTCTGGCCACTGCACCGGCACAGACCCCCAGACATCCTCTGCCACTGTGGCTGCACAGACCCCCAGACATCCTATGCCGCTGGACCTGCACAGACCCCCAGGCATCCTTTTCTAAGCCTCCCTAGCTTCCCCTATTTTTGCCTCTGGTCTTAGGCCCACTGGACCCAACCCTTAGGCACAAACCCACCCCAAACTGTGTATCCCACTTCTTATCAGCGTGGTGAACACTGTGGACACCTGTCACCAGCACACGCTGGCACTGTTTCCTCGCTAGGGTCTGAATACCACATCTTGGTGATACGATGTTCTTGCCGAGTAGAATCAGAGTCTGGCATGTGTATTCGGTGATTGAAGCTCTTGGAGGATCTGACTCTCACTAGTCCACTTCTTTTGCCTCTCTCTCTCCCCAGGACCAGCAGAAATGTGTAGAGACAGTGGAACTCGGAAGCTATGAGAAGTGCCAGGACATTCGTGCCGTCCTCAAGCGGAAGCACCGCTTTATCCTGCTGCGATCCCCGGGGAACAAGGTAAGGGCGATCCTGAAGGCTGTCTCCCTTCAGACCGGGATCTGCCTGGGAAGATTAGCGTGGGGAAGAAGGCAGGCTGGGCCCCTCTGGGCAGTCTACAGGTTCCCTATTAGATGGGCTGAGACTTAAATCTAGCAGTATCCCCTGGTTCATGGGTGATGTGGGCTGTGCTAGAAATTCTCCCTTCCTCAGCCCTGAGACAACCATTGCAGGCTGTAATTGGAAGCATCCACTGGAAGGCAGACCCTGAATTCTGGACATAGGAAGCACAGGCTGAGAGAGGGCAGCTATGGAGAAGTCCTCTACCCAGACCAGTCCTTCAGTGCCCTCACAGAGTCTGGAGCAGAGGCAAGAATATGGCCTCCTCTCCATCCTCCCCTCCAGGCTTCTCTTGGGCCCAGAGCTAGGAAGCCCATAGCCCTGGCTTTCCCCTTTTAGTGGTTGTTTTCTTGCCTGAGACTCTCTTCTTTAGGTACAGGTGAAGTTTGCTGTTTGTGCCATTTATATTTTTTTAAAGTTTATTTTTATTTTATGAGTGTGAGTGTTTGCCTTCATGCATGCCTGGTGCCTGCAGAGGCCAGGTTTTCAGATCTCCTGGACCTGGAGTTACAGATGGTTGTGAGCTACCATGTGGGTACTGGGAATNGAACCCAGGTCCTCTGCAAGAACGGCTAGTGCTCTTCACCACTGAGCATCTCTTCAGCCNGTCTNCCACTTTTCCCTGGAGGAAGTCTGCTGGGTGTTGTTGACACGTGTACAGTTTCATGGATGTCAGGAGGGAGATCAGATCTGAAGCCAGCCAAAGTGCATAGTACTTCTCAATAACTCCTGCCACACCTCACCCTGACCTCTCCACATCATGAGGACCCTGCCAAAGCAAGGTTGCAGAAGCTGGGTGAGGGGAACAGGTCTAGTCTGGGCCTACTAAAACCATCCTGTTTCTCTCCCAGTTTATAAGTTAGGAGCC
Organism: Neotoma lepida; assembly: GCA_001675575.1. NCBI lineage: Eukaryota > Metazoa > Chordata > Mammalia > Rodentia > Cricetidae > Neotoma > Neotoma lepida. The sequence continues at coordinate 1,080,042 of LZPO01027369.1, forward strand.
TAGTCTTCTGTGGTCCCCACGGTCCTGGACGCTGGGAGAAATTACAGTTCTTTCTTCATTAGTCTATTCTACCCAAGAATGTATCACCAAGANGGGGGCAGGTTTATGGTGTCCTGAGGGTCAAGGCCAAGGCCCAGGTTCATTTGATATCTGTGGCTTCGGGTGCTTTGAGGACAAGAGAATGGTCTTTCAGGCCTTGTAAGCCTTTTCTTATCCTAGAGACCTGCTGCCCCTCTGAGCAGGTGCGGAGTATGTGTTTGAGAGGTGCAAAGTACATTGTACACAGAGGTTAGCACCTTTGTCTGCCCGTGCATGTGCACTTCCTTATGTGCGGCTACCACTTAGCCATGTCAGGGTCATTGTGTGTGTGTCTTCTGTGACAGGAGACTCTTTGTCCTTTGCCCGTGTCACCTACTTTGCCAGCTCTGAGAATTAACTAGTGGTATGCTAGGGGGGTGACCCAGCAACAGTCGGANGACCCTTTCAGAGAAGCCTGTCTGTATAGCAGCCTCTCAGCTTCTGTGGTAACNGCCTTCCTCCTGCCCCTTACCCTTCCAAGAGTTGAATTGGCTCTGGGGGATGGGGAACAGGACAGTTTGGGAGATGGGCTGGAGCTAGTGGTGCTGGCTGTGGAGACGCAGATACAACCAGACTCCTGCTCAAGGGCCCTTGACCCTCATCATTCCACACTAGAGTGGGGCTCCCCAGAGGCCCTGTACATCCTCCTCCTGTGCCTGCTTTTCCCATCGCCCTGGGTGTTCCCCAACTTCCTTGTGGCCTCTAGCTGGCCAGGAGGTCATGTGACCCTGGCTGTCTGGTCCTGAAGCTGCCTTTTTTCCTCTCTAATCAAATAAACAAAGACTCCAGTGTCTTGCGTGCCCCACTCCCCCTGCTGCTTCATCCCCACGCCCCTGTCCATGAGGTCACAGACAGCGGCTGCCAGGAAGCAGGGTGGCCACTGCTGGGCCTTGCTGCCCTGCTGGTCTAGGCCAGCTTGGCCCTTTCCTCTTTCCGGCCTCCTCTTCCCCTCCCCCCTTTTCCTATCTGCCACTCTGCCCTTCCCCCTTTCCCAGGTCTTGGCTGCCTGTTCTGCAGCCACTCTTATTAGCATGGATTCCCCTGCTAGAGCCTGTGTTCTTAGAGCTTCTTCAGAGGGCTTATGGCATGGAGCTGTAGCATGAACCCACCAGGCACAGCTTCTTGGTGTCCATTCTGATTGTCCCTATGACAGTCAACCCTGTGGTATGCGGAGCTCATTGAGTCAGGATTACACAGTACTTTATGGTAGAACTGAATCCCTGTGACATTGTGTTCTCTCATCCCTTGGAGCCCATTGGCCAGCACAGTAGATTTTCCCTGAGGTCATATCTCTCCTGGGGAGCCAATACCTTCCCTGCAGTCTGTGGCAGGTGGGCTGGGCCAGTGGGGAAACGGCAACTGAGTCTAACAGTTCTGTTCTCAGCCCTTCAGAGACCAGAGTTACAAAGAGAGAACTCGGCACCCGACTGTTCCCTGCTCCACTTCTGCCGCTACCGACGTCCACTGTGTGTTCCGCAACTCTGAGATGCCAATCTGTACCAGGGAGGGAGCCCCATAGACTCTGAACCCCTAAGAGGTGTAGCAGCAGGGGTCAGAAGGGCTGCCTAGACCCCCAGCACATCACAGGATTGAGTGGCCNTTGGAGCCCGGGTGTGCCGTGTGGTCTCTCCCTGAGAGCCTGCAGCCCTGAAGGCTAGGCTGAGAGGAAGTTGCCAAGGTGCCCTAGGGTTTCTGACTTAACTGCAGATCTGCTGCCAGGATCTAATTTAGCCTGGTCATGCAAATGAGCATTTGGCTGTGGCTGGCATGGAGGGGGACCTAGGGTCCTGTGTGAGGAGGAGGTGGTGCTGCCAGGAGGAAGTTACATAATGAGGATGCTGAGGGGGGCCGGGCCAGGCGCACTGTACTGTGGTGTTACGTAACTGACTGGCAGAGTGGCAGGAGGTGCTATCTAATACCGGGCGGGGGATGGGCAAGCTGGCCACACCAACAGAGAANTAGGGCATCTTGAGGTCAGAGAGTAGGCAGCGGCTCAGAACGGGATGAGAGAAGGAACCCAGGGCCAGTTCATTCATGTATTGTCTCATTCACTCACTGCTTACTGAACACCTACTATGTGCCAGGCCTTAGTTTTGATCATGTTTAGTTCCTTTGGCATTGCTTTGTAGTAAACTGTGTTATCCCATTTTATGGATTAGGAAAGTAAGGCTGCCCAGGTGAAGGCTGGGGGGGGGGACGACTATGCACACTCATTCTGGCCAGGTGCAGATTTAGTTCCTTTGGTATTTTTCCTTGAGACAATCTCAGGTATACAAGCTGGCCTTGGACTTCTAAATCAGTCTCTGCCTCTACCTCCCAATGGCTGGGATTGCAGGCACGCACAGGCACACCTGGTTTGTGTGGTGCTGGGGANTGAAGCCAGGGCTTGGTGCTTGCTGTGCAAGCCCTCCACCAATAATTAAGCTATATCCCCAACTCTAGATACATCTTTTTAAAACAGTTCTGTTGCAAGGGAAATGGCTCAGTGGCAGAGTGCTGACCATGCTAACCTGAGTATAAGAGTTCAGATCCCCAGTCCNCCTGTAAAAACCATCTTAACCCCAGTGCATGGCAGGTTGAGACACGGAATCCCTAAAGTAAGCAGGCTAGCCAGGTCAGCCAAACTGGGGAGCTCTGGGTTCCACAAGAGACCCTGCAGCCTATACATAAGACAGAGAGTGATCAAGGAAGACACTCGATCTAGGGCTTGTCATAACCTTGAACNNCCCNCNCACACACATGCAGACACACATTCATGCTCCAAAACATGTGAGCATTCAGCATACACACCATATACATATACACATGAAAGAAAAAATAAGAACTATGATTAAACACAGAATTTTTTTAGACATGGTCTTACTATGCAGCCCNTGTCCCTGGCTGGCCTGGAACTCTATGTAGACCAGAGTGGCTTCAAACACATNGAGATCTGCTTGCCTCTACCTCTTGAGTGCTGGGATTAATGACATGCACCATTATTCCTGACCAAAATTTCCTTAACTGTTTTGAGCCAACAGTTCAGAGGCACTAACTTCACTCTCAAGGTGGCGCCATCACCACCNTCCTCCTTCCGAACTCCTTTAAAGCTCAGGGAGCTGCAACCACATCCATTAAACACTGGCTCCCATTCTCTCTTCTTCCAGTCCTCCTGGTCACAGCTCAACTTTCTGTCTCTGGTTTTGTTTTTTCTAGGTACCTCAAGGTGGGAGGCACTCCATCTCTGGCTTGTACTTACTTCANGTAGCATGATTTTATTTATTTATCTTATCCCGAGACAGAACCTTATGAAGCAGGACCGTATCAGAATCCTTTCTACAGGACGAGGCTGGTTCCTTCCAAGCCTCTGGAAGCTGCCAACTGCAGGGGACCCCTCTCTTGATGCATTCCNTCCCCCACTTAAAGCCCAATGTCAGAACTGCTCTGGGTCATTCAGGCTTCACTTTGGAATCTGGGTTGGGATGCTTCCTAAAGACCCCAAATGTGAGCCCTAAAAATATCTGCCATCCTCCCCACCTGTCTCTCACAGGTCAGTGACATCAAATTCCAGGCCCCCAGTGGGGAAGAAAAGGAATCCTGGATCAAAGCCCTCAACGAAGGCATCAACCGAGGGAAGAACAAGGCTTTTGATGAGGTATGGGGCTGTGGTCCTCTGGATGGTTCTTTGTTCTCTGATCCATTAGTTTAGGAGAAGACTGTGCCCACCTCACTCTAAACTGCCCCTCAGTTCTGTCCTTGCTACAAACACTGGGGCATGCTTCATTTAATCTCCCAAAAGCCCTTCAAAGTGAACGGCAGTNTCCAGTTTCTACCAATGAAATCAAGGCATGAGTGAATTAAGTAATTTTTTTTCCCTTTGAGACAGAATATCATCTTGTACCTAGTTTTGAACTCACTATGTAGCCAAGGATGACCTTGAACTTCTNATTCTTCTGCCTCCACCTCCCAAATGCTAGGATTACAGGTGTGCCACCAAGCCTGGTTTTATGAGGTGTTGGAGATTAAACCAGGACTTCCTGTATGCTAGTGCTTTACCAGCTNAGCCACATTCCCAGCCCTTAAGTCATTTGTTTTAAATTAAAAAGCACGTGGGCTGGGAATGTGGGTATAATTGTGGGCATCTGCACAGGGTCTTGGGCTCAATCATCCACACTGAAGGGGAAGAAAAGGAATGTAGGTAGCGGGTAGAATTTAACTGGCTGCACTGTCTATATGTCCTTCCAGCCCAGCCTCAGTGGGTAAACAGTGGCAGCCCCAAGTCTGAGGGCTGGGGGTGAGCTTAGAGCCCACAAGTACCTCCCCCCCCTTTTTTTGAGACAGAGTTTCTCTGGGTAGTCCTGGCTGTCCTGAAACTCGCTCTATAGACCAGCCTGGCCTTGAACTCAGAGATCTGCCTGCCTCTGCCTCCTGAGTGCTGGGACTAACNGTGTGCGACACCACTGCCCAGCCCATGACCTCCTTCTTCAGTTGGCCCACAAGCCTGGGCCCGGCAGGGTTTCCCTGTTTGTCTATAATGACCTTCCATTCCTGAGGCCCCTGTGCTGTAGTGGTGGCTATGGTAATGGTGGTTTAACANGCCAGGCTTGCGCCAGGCAGTGGTGGCAGATCTCTGTGAGTTCGAGGCCAGCCTGGTCTACAGAATGAGTTCCAGGACAGCCAGGGCTACACAGAGAAACCCTGTCTCGGGGAAAAAAAAGTCAGGCTTGGGGTCAAGATGTCCATGGGGCCAAGGGTCTCCTAGGAAGGCTCTGCCTTTGATATCCTGGGTCCTTAGCTGTTTGGGCTAAAATGTATTTTTAAAAACAACTTGGATGGCGGAAGATGCGGGTTGAGAGAAGCCTCCTTGCCCAGTGCCANCCTGTGAGTCCTGTGTGTCACCCATATCACCAGATCATGATCAGCCTTTCACTAGATGGAAAATGTTCCTGTATGGGAGAAGGGTTGGTAGGCCACATCATGGATGGCAAANTGGCCACAGAAGCCACGGCCTCACAGGTCACTGGCAGTTTTGGCAGGTTCCCTCTGTTCCTCAGTGGAGTAGGAGTCCTGCTCCCTCACAGGAACAGNCAGTTCTGGCATTCCGAGTCTAGACCACCCGTGTGATGTGCCCACCTTTCCTGACTCAGAGAAGAGAGGCTACCCTCCACACAGTCAGGTCTGGCCATAGAGGCCCTGCCCTTTCCCGGCCTGAGCATGGGTTAGAAGAGTAATAGCAGTCAGGAAAAGTCTTTAATGCATGCTAGATACCAGAGGGTCATGATCTGGCATCCCTTTCCTGTCCCAGCTGAGCCCCAAAGCAGCCTCGGTATTTGTACTAAACTGAGCTGAAGAGGCTAAATGTTGAGAATGAGAGTGCTTCCCACTCAGCAGAGGGAACACCCATGACAAGGCAGACACAGAGAGAAGCAGAGGCANACAGTAGGGAGACACATGGGGAGGGGCTGACCCTGCTGAGTGAGGATGTCAAGTGCAGATCCTGACTCTGAGTCTGCACAGTGAGTGTTTACTATCTTCCCAAGACCTGGCAGGGACTTACCTGCTTCTAACGCCTTCCCAGGTAAAAGTAGACAAGACCTGTATCCTTGAGCATGTGACACGGAACCGGGTACGCGGCGGCCAGCGNCGCCGGCCACCAACAAGAATCCANTTAAAGGAGGTAAGGTCTTCCCTTGGCTTGAATAATGGGAGGTCAGCTGAGCCTGGGATTCCAGGTCTTCAGGGTGGCAATCAACGCTCAGGGCTAGCCTAGAGTTGGGGCTTGCTAAGGGGTATGTGTTTAGGGAGGACAACAGAGACGTCTGGGCCCTTTTTCAATTGTGGTTCACACAGTAGCCTTGGACAGAGGAAACAGGCTTGGGAAGCTGGTACCTGTGACCTAGAGATCAGCTTCCAGCAGGAAAGTAGGCCCGTCCCTATTAGCTGTGACTAGTGACNCCAGGAGTTTGGGGCAGGAGGGACTATGGAGGAGTAATTGTGTTTTAAGATGACAATAGCTTAAAATCCAACAGCACGAGTGTAGTTGACGGGTGGGAGTGAGAGGGACTCTCGTTGGAGGAATTGGTATGAGCTGAGGCACCAGACCTAACAATTTAGGGTGTGCTGAGGGTTCAGTTGCCTTGAGGATTAGGCTGGGAATGNGGAGGAGGAATTATGGAGGCTTAGAATGCAGGAGTTGGGGATAGGATTGAAGAAATGTTCCAGAAATCAGTTTGAGATCCTTAGTAGGGTGGATTTGGGTTGAAAGGAGAAGTGAAGGGAGGGGGATTCCAGGCTCTGTCAGGGGCTGAAGAGNAAGAGAAAAGGACTGATAATACAGAGTGGGAAGCAAAAGATGTCACAGGCCCAGATACAGGCAATTTGGGAGAAGGTATGGAGAAGGGGAAGCAATAAGGAGTAGCCTCTAAAAGACTATAGAACTGATGGGGAGAATCTTTAAAGGCCAGGAAAAGATCCTCAGCGAATAAGACATTTAAGGGCTACCAGCAATGGCTACCGCAGAAGAGAAGGCCTTTTAAAAGGACAGGGCTGGTGGTCAGGACAGAGATCATCAAGATATGCTAGCAGAAGCAAGTGGANTTAGGTGACTTGGGCTTAGGATTTGGGGATATCAGCACAGGANGTGGCAGCCACGNTAGCAAGGGAGATACTGAGGAGAAAGTAAGCAGTCANATTTGCAGCATATTTTCAAGGAGAAGGAATCGGTTTAGGGCTGCCATAGGGTACAGAGCTGCAGGGGCCCCCGAAGGGGACCATAGGCAGGGAGGACACAGGGTCCTTGGNAGGTTTGTTCTTGATGTGAGATAGCCTGTTCTTATCTGTCAGCTGAGAGAGAGAGGAGTCCCAGAGAGAAACTGAAAAGGGGGAGGGTGTAGGGTAGGTTGAAATCCCGCCTTGGAGAAGAGACTGAGAATTTAGGGAGGGGCCTGCNTCAGTAGTGGTCCCAAGTGATGGCCAGACCATGTGGTGAGTATAAAGGGGTGTGAGAGTCCCAGCCTGGACTCCACCCACCCCACCCCNAACCATCTGAGGGACCTTGCAAGGGGCTTCCTGTTCAGCCCTACTTCATGACCTCTGAAGCCCATTGGAAGGTCCCTATACTGTGAGGAAGGTCCCAGAATCAGGCCAAGTCAAGGACTGAAAGACTGGATAGAGGTCTCTAGGCAAGCAGAAGTAGGTGAAGTAGGCAATTTGGGGGAACCTATATTTGACCTAATGACCATTCAAGATGACCCTTGGATACCATCCTCACACCAGGTAGCCAGTGCAGCTTCTGATGGGCTTTTGCGCCTGGACCTTGATGTCCCAGATAGTGGACCACCAATATTTGCTCCTGTCGATGAAGCCAGTGAAACCCAGCCCCAGGAGCCACCTCGGGCTCTCATGCCTCCTGTCAAACCAGGACCAGAGACTTCCAGTGCTGATGACAACATGGAGAGTCCTTCAGGAGAGAGAGCCCCAACTCCTGTCTCAGCAAGCCCTGAGGCCAATCCTGAGAGTCAAGGTGATGCAGAGACCCCAGCTGAGGAAGACAGTGACTTTAAGAGGCTCCCTAATAGCACATTATCTGTGAAACTGAAGGTGAGCTGGGAGAACCCCAGCCCAGAGGAGCCTACTGCTCTTGAGAGTACGCAGCTGCCCAAGGTGCCCTCTTCAGAGACTCCAGAGGCTGCCCCCAGGGAGAGCAAAAAGCCCCCTGCACCCCCTCCCAAGATCCTGTCGGAGAAGATGAAGGCCTGCATAAGTGGGGTTGATGCTTCTGGTCCATCCCAGAGTTCTGAGGCCCCTGAGACCACTGCCCCAGGCCCAACACAGGTCTCTGTGAATGGCATGGATGACAGTCCTGAGTCTGCCATACCATCCCAGGCCATAGGCACCCCTGGAACTACCCCAGAGGATACAACAGCATCCCCAGCACTACCCTCCTGGGACTTGCCATCCCAGTTTCATCCTCGCTCCTCTTCCCTTGGGGACCTCCTCAGAGATGGGCCTCAGCATCCACAACTGCCCAAGGAAAAGTTGTATCGGGCCCAGCTGGAAGTAAAGGTGGCCTCAAAACAGACAGAGCAATTGTTGAACCAGGTTCTGGGCAGTGAAGCACAGCCTGTGTGTGCGGAGTCCTTGCTCAGCCAGGCTGTGGAGCAACTGAGGCAGGCCACCCAGGTCCTGCAGGAAATGAGGGATTTGGGAGAGCTGAACCAAGAAACGCCTGGGCTAGTGCAGAAACGGAAGGAGCTGGTGACCCTCTACAGGAGAAGTGCACCCTAGGCCTGCCAAGCCCAAGGCACAAACTCACCTACCCCCAAGTCACTGCCCAGCCTTACTAAGAAATGAGCTACAGCTCAGGCTGTAGATGCACCACTGGGGACATCAAGTTTGGCCAGGACTTGAAGCTCCTGATGTCCTTTCTATCCTACCCTGGCTAGTGGTGCCAGGTATCACCTAGGNCTACCTGTCTGGCTCCCTGTTCCGGCCTCTTTTGGACTTGGGATGGAGCACATACCCCTGTGGTCTATGTGGTTGTTGCAAACTGCCCCAGGGCTTTGGCACTGTGCTTGGAGTTTCCGGGATGGTGTCATATCTGTTCTCACCCCCAATAGTTTACATTCCTGACTTCTGTGTAGAGCACAGCTGAGCTGCCTGAGGCTCCTATCTCCTGGTCATCGGGCAGCTTCCAACCAGCCACACCCACTTGTTATGAGTAGCTATAGGGGCCTTGGGTCTAGGCTTTAGGGTCATCTGTCAGCTGAGTGAAATCTGGCCCTTAGCTTAGAGCCTAAAGATGGGTAAGCATCTGGGTGACGGAGCCATTTACTCTGTGGTGTTTCCCTGTCTGCAAACTGAAGATCTTTTCTGTAGTGTCCCTTCTCCTTTGGAGAGCTGTGATTAGATGGTCAGATCTCAAGGCTTTCAGGGGAGAAGAGGGCCTCCAGCCTCCTGGTGCAGTCTCTGCTTCCAGGCCAGCTTCTGTCCATCTTTGCACATTCCTGAAGATGAAAACCCTCGAGTGGCCTGTGTTACCATCTGAAAAACCTGTATGTAATTATCATTAATCAACCTTTAGAGGCCTCTGNCCCCACCCCCGCCTTCTGTGCCTCCCAGATGGGATTTATCTGGGTTTCTATGGTTGGACCTCTGACANCCACCCCCTTTCCTTCACATGCTGGAGTCTGTGACTAAACCCACCTTTCAGGCCCCTGGTGGGCGGCCCCTCCTTAGCTTCCTAATGAGAGGAGTGTTTTCTCCCTCCCCTTCACCCTCCCTTCCCCATTGCCTCTGGCTCTGGGGGCTACTCTAGAGTCTCCGACCCACTGTAGCAGCCAGCAGGGCTGAGGGTACTGGGGGAGGGGACCCTCACATAGGATCTGCCCTGAGGATTCCGCATGTGCACTTTTGTTTACTGGAAGAGAAGGGAGGGTCACAGCAGCCAATGACCTTTCCACTCACCCTGCTCCCAGCAGCCAATTGTGCCCACCAAGGCCTGCCAGCCAGTGCAGGTTGAGGCCTTCATGACTGTACTGTCACTTTCTTGCTGTAGGTAGCAGACAGTGGCAGAGTAAACAGCAGTGTCTGGCTTGTGAGCCCCCCACTATCAGCCTCAAACCGCACTCCTTGGGCTCCTATGCCAGCCTGCCTTTCCCTCCGTTTCCTGTACAAGAACAAGAATGTCCTCAGGTGTCCAGTTCTGATCCCCTGCCATCTTCCCTTGGGAACAATTGTCCTCTACAGCAGCAAGAGCTGCTGGACTTCTGCCAAGTCACCTGCTTCCAGGAATTAGAGCCCCAGTCTGTGCTGTCAAGTGACTAGTTGGGCAAGTAGTCTTGGGGCTACTACCTTAATGACCAAATGCCATTGGTTCCCATGCTGGAGGGTGGGTTGGGGGTGGGAACTGTATAGGACTGCCTCCCTGTCACCATGGAAGGAGGCATCCAATGTCTTCTGCTTATGAACCATCTTTCTTAAAATTTGGCAATAAATCTCATTTTATGGAACTTCTCTGCCCTAAGCCTGTATGTTGGTATGGGAGCTAGCACTGAGGCCGGCCCCCAGGGAGGGGGCTTGTGGCAATTGGTCAGTGGCAATACCATTCTTCCAAACTTAGTTCTGGAAAGGTAGTTATCATGCTTTTAAACATTTAAATATTTACTTTTTAAGAAAGTCAATCAAAGCTGGGTGGTGGTGGCTCACGTCTTTAATCCCAGCACTCAGGAGGCAGAGGCAGGCAGATCTCCATGAGTACAAGGCCAGCCCCGGTCTACAAAGTGAGCTCTGAACAGCCAGGGCTACACAGAGAAACTCTGTCTTGTAAAAATCAAAATAAATAGATAGATAGATAGATAGATAGATAGATAGATAGATAGATAGATATTTTAAATAAATAAATAAAGTCAACCTATTCCATCTTTTTGGAACATACAGAGATAACCACAACAGACTTAAAGTCAGTATAATAGTTTGTTGGGTTTTGTTATTTCTTTCTTTTGAGACAGGGTCTTACTCTGTAGCCCTGGCTGTCCTAGAACTCACTCTATCAACTAGGCTGGCCTTGAACTCACAGAGTTCTGTCTCCTGAGTTCTGGGATTAAAGGCATGCACCATTACATCCAGTACTTATCTACTATGCAGCCTTAGCTGGCCACAAATTCACAACAGTCCTCCTGCCTCAGCCCCCAGAGTAGTAGAGTTATAAGTATCTGCCATTGTGCCTGGCTCTTTGTCATTTCTCTTTTTAGTTTCCTTTAATTTGAAGTATTTCCTCAGCATGTTTTTCTTTTTCATAAACATTGACTTTTTGTTGTTGTTTTTTAAAGATTTATTTTATGTGCATTGGTGTTTTGCTTGCATATGTGTCTATGGGAGGGTGTTAAATCCTTTAGGACTGGAGTTACAGACAGTTGTGTGCTACCATATGGTTGCTGGGAATTGAACCTGGGTCCTCTGGAAGAGCAGCCAGTGCTCTTGACTGCTGAGCCATCTCTCCAGACTGTTTTGTTTTCTTTTCTTTTTATAGCCCATGCTGTCCTTAATCTTGTTATGGGATGAGAATGATATGGAACTCTTGATTCTCCTGCCTCTACCTGCCACATGCTGGGATTACAGGCAGCCAGCCTTCCTCCTCCTATTTATTTCCCAACCCTTTCTGGGTGTTGTTTTGTTGTGTGTGTGTGCTCCCTCACCCCCAGACAGGGTTTCTCTGTTTTGCCTGGTTGTCCTGGAACTCTGAGATTCCCCAAGTGCCTCCCAAGTGTTAGGATTAAAATCGTGTACTACCTCACCCAGCTTTTTTGTGGTTTTGTTATGTTTGAAACAGAGTTTCACTAAATAGCCCTGGCTGGCCTGGAACTACCTGTGTAGACCAGGCTAGCCTCAAACTCAAGAGATCCACCCACCTCTTCATCCCCCTTTTTAATTTGAGACAGACAGGATCTTGATATAAAGCACAAACAGCCTTAAACTCAATCCTCCTGCCTCAGCCTTTCCAGTGTTAAGGATATACATATGTGCCACTATACCTGTTGTGCCCTAACCCTTCAGCATTTTTTGTTTTTGTTTTTCAAGACAGGGTTTCTTTTCTTTTTTTTTTAATTTTTATTTAAGAAATTTTAATTCATTTTATGTACCAACCACAGATCCCCCTCTCATCCCTCCTCCTACTCCCCCTAAGCCTTCCCCCACAACCCACCTTCCATTCCCTCCTCTGAAAAGGTAAGGCCTCCCATAAGGAGTCAGCAAAGCCTGGTACATCCAGTTGAGGCAGGACCAAGCCCCTCCCCCCTGCATCAAGGCTGAGCAAGGCATCCCAACCATAGATAATGGGCTCCAGAAAGCCAGCTCATGCACCAGGAATAGATCCTGATCCCACTGCCGGGGGCCCCTCAAACAGACCAACTGTAACTGTCTTCCATATGCAGAGGTCCTAGTCCAGTCCCATGCAGGCTCCACAGCTTTCAAGACAGGGTTTCTCTGTGTAACAGCCTTGGCTGTCATGGAACTCTGTAGACCAAGCTGATCTCNAACTCACAGAGATCTGCCTGCCTCCTCCTGCCGCTGCCTCCCAAGTGCTGGGTGCCAACCCCTCCCCCCAGGCCAGGGTTTTTTTTAAAGTAACTCGATCTGACCCCTAAGTAATTCAATCTGACCTTTAACTCGGCTCGTAGCTGACGATGAATTTAAACCCTTGGTCCTTCTGCCTCCATCTCAGAAGTGCCGGGGTTACAAAAATGTGTGCCGAGATGACAGCTAACCCTCTCCTGTTAGTAATAGACCTCCTTTGGGTTTGGGGTTTTGTCATAATTAAGTGGAGGTTAGAAATTCCCAGCTCAAAAATTCTATGGGTGCCAACAGTCTTTCTCAGGGTATCCTATCTGGAAACCCAGGACATCTTGTACCTCAGTGATGATATTCTTTTTTCTCTCTCTCTTTCATGGTGTTGGGGGTTGAACCCATGGGCTTACACCTGCTGTAAGCATTCTTTCCAGTATGGAGCTCCATCTCCAGCATCAGTGTTTATTTTGATCGCCTGGGCAATGAGTCTGATTTTTTTTTCCTACTGTGTAATTAATGTTTTTCTTGGTTTTGTTTTTTCCTTTTGCAACTAACAAGTGTTCTGGGAGGTATGGAAGACCAAGCAATATATGTTAGACTTCATTGCAAGTTCCTCCAGTGTCTAATGATGATACTTGCTGAACAGGTCTTTACCCACAGTGATTCCAAAACGGTGGTTCTATTTAACCCTCAGAGCTTGGACCTGGTTAGGGATGAACGTGGACCCCACCATCATAGTCCCATTGACAAGAGTGTTCAAGAAAGCCCTGGGCTAGATTTCAGGTCAGGATGTCAGGGTGTACATTCCACCCAGGAACTGCCTGTGAACTTCAAGCCTTAAGGGGAATCTCATTTTCCTCACCCCCAAAAGGAGAGTGCAATGATCTCCCCCTTGTGTGGGAAAGCACCATTGCGCTTGCCAAAGATTGGCTCCTGTCTCCCTCGGTGACTCTATGGGACAGGCCCTGTGGCCAACATAACAGGAAGCACCTGAGCTGGGATGTGTGAACTGTGGCCATGACCCTTGTGAATTCCCCTGCCACCAGCCTGGCATGTGACAGCTGTATGGAGTCAGGGGTCTAAGGCCTCAGATGACATTTCTCATTTATAGGCCCCTTCATCTGAGAGGTGTCTCCTTACTGATGGGAGTCTCTCTTTAACCCTGACCCAGGAACCAGCTAGCTTGCTGGGATGGTGCTGGTGGCCAACACCAGGTTCAGGAAGGATGTGGTAAGAACTTTCTTTCCCTCCGGTCTTGGGGACTGGAGACCTGTGAAGAAAAGGGGAGCCTTCCCTTTGAACACATGCTGCTGTCACCTTGGGCGTCTGAAGTCGTGTGGGTAGTTCTGCAAAGCATGACTTGGTTGCTTTTGCACAGAACCCAGCAACAAGAGGAGATCCTGGTGAGCAGGGGTGTTCCTCTCCATGTCCACTCATGCTTAGGCCCTGGAAGCCCCCTGTGTGTGTGGGGGGGCACTGTGTTTTTTTGTCTCCAAGTCTCAGGCCTAGTCAATTGGGCTGTCAAAAAACAACAAAAACAAAAAACCCAACAAACATAAAAAACCACCATAGAAAATTCACTTTAGCCATGCATGTTGGTAACACATACCTTTGTTGTTGTTGTTTTTGTTTTTTGTTTGTTTGTTCATAGATACAGGGTTTCTCTGTGTAACAATCTGACTGTCCTAGAACTCATTCTGTAGACCAGGCTGGCCTCGAACACACAGACAGCTGCCTGCCTCTGCCTCTCGAGTGCTATCACTGAATAATNAATACCTTTAATTCTAGCACTTGGGAGGCAGAGGCAGGCAGCTCTCTGTATGTTTGAGGCCAGCCTGGTCTACAGAGTGAGTTACAGGACAGCTAGGGTTGTTACACAGAGAAACCTTATCTCGAACACCAAAACAAACAACAACAACAACAAAAACAAGATTCTGGAGGAAACAGGATCCAAGGGGAAAAAAACAAGGATTTTAGATTTGGAACTGAATATACCTGGATTCAACCCCCAGGAATGCGGCCAAGGATGTAGCTCAACCACAAAGGCTTGCCTAGCATAAACCAAGCCTTCAGTTCTATCCCTGGCACCAAATAAAACCCAGCCAGGCAGCATATAATCCCAGTGCTCAGGAGGTGGAGACAGGGAACATGGCAAATGCCTCAGTTCAATGCAGAGTGCCTCCATTTCTCCTGTTTGTAATGTGGACTGATTCTGTGGGATGCTAAGTCTACTATAGAGTACTTAAACCCCAACACTCTAGCCTCACAGAGCACCTATGTTGCTGAGCTTCTTGAATTTTTCTCATCACAGAACCCTCATGAGAAAGACATAATGTTTACCCCACTNGACAGGCTATGACATTAACGATTAAGCAATTTGCCTAGGGGAGCAAAGTTATTATTAGGCCAGGGGATTTGACCCTCTGGTGGGGCCTAGCCTGGACCCACGACTGAAGGCTTCCTTCTAGTTCTCTAGAGGGTCTGTGCTTAGGTGGATGCTCAGCCCAGACACTTGGGCTTGGGCCATCTCCATTTTCCACATCTGGAGGATGCCCTAAGGCCCTGCCTGGCTCTTCACCAGCAGGCCACGGGCAGAGAGTGTGCTGCTGCAGCTCAAAGGGCCTTCCCTTATAAGGACAACAACTTAGCTGTGATGAAACCTCACGGTCTCCAGCTGGGTGGGCGGGGAAGGGAAATGACTGAGGCTCCAAGGCTACAGCTGAGAGCCCCAAGCCTTTGCAGGAACCCACCCACAAGCCTCTCTTGTCCCCATCCTGTGTGAGCTGCTCAGAATGGGGCTTTCCAGAAAGTCCCACTGGTAGGAGTGGGGATGAGAGGAGGGTCCAGGCAAGGCCTGGGAGACTAGGAGTGGGAGGGCTGGCTCCGAGAAAGGAACATACTAAACTGAAGAGAAGTAACAGAACCCTTCTGAAGCAGAAAGGTGGGGGGTCCAGACCCCAGGTTTTAGGCCTGGATGGCTGCAGCCCACTGATGCTTAGCTGTCTAAGTCCTCTAATGGCCCTGAGTAGGGNTCAGGGAGGCTCCTAGGCAGGGAGAGGGTGGGTACTGGTCAGTTGACAGTGTCACCCTATAGTCCTCCTGAAGTTCATGTCCCCAGGATTCACCAGTCCACTGTCCAGCTGAGAAACCAATCAATCATAGAATCACAGGATATGGGGATTGATAAGCATCTTTCAGACCATCTAGTCTCAATTACCAGTTTTAGATGAGGAAGTAACAGCTCAGAGGGANGACCCAAACTTGCTTATCTGTTGTGCTAAAAATGTGTGTGGTATGTGTGTATATTTGGCTTTTCTTTGGTTTCTTATTAAAAGTTCCTTTTAAAGAAATCCCAAACCAGAACAGGGCGTGGTGCTGCATTCTTGTAGGTCCCAGCACTTGGGAGGTAGAGGCAGGAGGGTCAGGAGTATAATGTCATCCTCAGCTATCTGTTGAGTTTGAGGTTAGCTAGGGCAACATGAAACCCCATGAACAACAAGAAAAAAAAATATCCCCAACTAGGTTAAGGGCCTGAGTCAGTGGTAGAAGGCTCACCCCGCTAGTAAAAGACCTTGGATTTGATCCCCAGCACTACGACAGAAAAGAAAGAGGAAATCCCAGCTTGATAGCTGCATAGAAGCAAAAGGCTTTTCCACACACTCAGCTCTAGTTAGGTGTGGGAGTGGTGTTTCCTTGGAGACTGAATCTGGGGGGGTCAACATTGGCATGAGGCCACATCTCAAGGGAGAACCATGTGTGACAGAGAATTTGTCGCTAACAGCAATGTTCATAAGCTGTGTGGCCTGGGCTGGCTGCTCAGCCCCTCTGAATCTGTCTTGTCTCCCAAAGAGGGATTTTTTTTTTGAGGATCATTTTGGTAAGATATCTAGCCTAGGGCCTATCAAACAGTAAGACTTAGTCAATGGGTAATGCATGTACCCAGTACCAGCCTTGGTGTGTAGATGCCAAATACAAGAAAATAGGGTCCTCCTGCATGTTGCTCCTTGCCACTCAGGAGAATGTTTACCACAGTGGGAAATGGTCTTCATTAGATGGTTAAATTCTATAGCGAAGGACAGAGATCCTTGGCTGCTTTGGGTGGACGAATGGGATGTGGCCTCATGGAGGAGGTGACGTTTATCTGGGATATGTAGGATGACTAAGAGTTTACCCAACAGGAGTAGGGGAGGACGTCTGAGACAGGTGAACAGAGAATAAATTTTTCTAGACCTCAGTGAGTTCATTGTGAGGTATCTTGTAGCGATGGAGAAGGACCAGACAATGAGGTAGGAGGAGGCTGAAGGTTAAGATGCTCACCCAAAATGCTTGGACTTTGTCCTTGAAGGTGTTGAGGAGGACAGGTAAAGGCTGAGGGATGGAACCTGGATGGAAGGAAACCCAATAGGAGGCAGTCATAGTGGAACAGGACACGGGTGGTGAACCTGAGTATCGTGGCCACCTTGACAGTGGCATGGAGGGCTAGGTTCTCTTAGGAGGCAGAATTGGGGCAGGGGGACTTGAATCCTTCATGGATGTAGAAAGGTTTGAAGTCAGAAATGTCTATTCCAATTCTGAGGGAGTGAGGGTACTGTTTTTTTTTCTGGGATGGGGACTCTCGGGGGAAAGCAAGATAGAGAAAGGATGATGACCACATGGAGGTGTCTGGTGGCACCAGAATTAGACCTGGCAGGGCAGACAGTCCCAGACATGTAGACAGTGGGGAACAGCACATTGAGTTTTGTATGTCACTTAGGGCTACAGTGTGGTTGACAAGAAGACACAATGTCTCTCAGGAGAGTTCTTCCAAGGGTGACCCTTGACTCCTGGAGAGTTAAGGCAAGCTCATGTTTTTCCTGTGCAAATTCAGTCTTCTCATGCCAGGCAGATGGCTCAGAGGGCAGAGGCACCTGCTGCCAAGCCTGAGGACCTGCATTTGATCCTGGGAGTCCACACAGTGGAAAGAGAGGGTGTTCTCTGATCGAACACATTGTGTGCTCCCAATTCTCCAGATAAATAGGGGCTAGAGGGATGGATAATTACTCAGCAATTAAGAGTATTTTGTGCTCCATTAGAGGACCTGAGTTCAGTTCCCAGCANCNATATCAGGTGACTCATAAAAACCTGTAACTCCAGCTTCAGGGGATCTGGTGCCTCCTTGGGGCACTGCACGTGTATGCACACACCCACACAGATACGCATTCAGAAACATTATTAAACATAATACATTTGTTTTTG
>LZPO01027369.1:1151709-1163340 GCA_001675575.1 Neotoma lepida
ACCTTTGGAGGTCAGAGGACAGTCTGCCAGTCAGTGGAGGTCAGAGGAACAACCTGCCAGAGTCAGTTTTCTCCCTTGACCTTGTGGGTCCTAGGCTTGAACTCAGGTCACCAGTGTAGACAGAGTTTTCCTGTCCCACAGCCGCTCTCAAATAAGCACACTGAGACTTAATATTAATTACAAATGCTCTGCCAATAGCTCAGGCTTGTTACTAACTAGCTCTTACAACTTAACCCACTTCTATTAATCTGTGTGCTTCCCCGAGGCTCGTGGCTTTTACGTCTATACCATTTTGTGTGTCTGACTCATTCTCCATGCAGCTGGCAACTCCTGTGACTCTGCCCTTCCTCATCACATCTTTCTCAGTTTGGCTTTCCCACCTAGGTTTATCCTGTTCAGCTATTGGCCAGTCAGCTTGTTTATTAAACCAATCATAGTGACANATATTCACACAGTATACNGCAGGATTATTCCACAGCACATCAGACTTGATGGCAAATACTTTCACCCACTGAGCTATCTTGCTAGACCCCTATCTTCTCTCTCTNCAGTTTTTCTTTTAGATTTAAAATTTTTATTTTATGTGTATGTTTTGCATGCTTGTGTGTGTATGCACACCGTATCTGTACCTGGGGCCGTAGGAGGCCAGAAGAGGCATCAGATTCCCTGAAACTGCAGTTACAGAGGTCATGATCCACTCTGTGGATGCTGGGAACTGAACCCAGATCCTTTACAAGAGCAACAAAGTACCCTTCCCTGCTGCGCCATCTCTCAGCCTCTCACCTCATCTTTAACCGTCCAGTGAGAAGTAGAACATGCCGCATTGGTAGGGATGTTTCATAGCTGCACATCCAGGATGGACCCACTGGCCATTGTGGCTACTGAGCACTGTACAGTGGGTAAGGGTGAGGAACTGAATTTTCAACTTTATCCAGTTTCTCTTTTGTTTTGTTGCTTTTGGTTTTTCAAGACAGGGTTTCTCTGTGTAGCCCTGGCTGTCCTGGAACTCACTCGGTAGACCAGGCTGGTCCCGAACTCACAGAGATCCGCCTGCCTCTGCCTCCTGAGCGCTGGGATTAAAGGCGTGCGCCACCACTGCCTGGTCTGTTTTAACTTTCAAAATGTGCAAGTGCGTAAAAGAATGTGGCATTCTGGGACAGGTTGAATGATGGACAATATAAAGACCAGTAGTCACTGGGGCTGGGGTGAGGAGGAGGGATGAGTAGATGGCATCCAGAGGGCTGTTGGGACGAGGAAGCTGTTCTTTCTGGAAATAGTGCATACATGACATTGAACAGTACTCAAAACCCATGAGACATACAACACTGTGAGCCCTGATGTAAGCTATGGACTTTAGTTGGTAATGTTTAGTATGAGCTAGTGATGTGGCTCAGTTGGTAGAGTGCTAGCTTAGCATTCATGACGTCCTGGGTGTGAGCTCTGGCTTGAACCAGGTGTGGTGGTGTGCTCAGCAGCATAGTGAGACTGAGCTACATGAGTCTCTGTCTAAAAAAAACAAAAGAGGCCAGGCAGTGGTTGTTATGAATTATTGCATGGGGTGACCCCCAAGGGTACCCCACCCATGCAGGGAAACATGCTGGGCAGATGCACGCCATGAGGGCATGGCGGCAGCGTCGGCTAGTAATTCACAACCCAGATGCTGCATCCATGTGGAGAATTTATTATAATAGAGAGATGAAGAAAGATAGGAAAGATAGAGACCTGTCTCTTATACACATCTAGATGTGTATAAGAGACAGGTGGAAGAGAGAGAGAAAGAAAGGGGAGGAGTTTTTCCTTAGGACGCAGGGCAGCACCAAGGGGGTGGGATTTCAAGGGGTGGATCAGAATGTTAACAGTGGTGGCGCAGGCCTTTAATCCCAGCACTCAGGAGGCAGAAGCAGGCAAATTTCAGAGTTAGAGCTAACCTGGTCTACAGAGTGAGTTCTGGAACAGCTAGGGCTACACAAAGAAATCTTGTCTGAAAAACAAAACAAAACAAAGCAAAAAACAAAAACTCCAATAAATAAATAAAATGAAGGAAGGAAGAAAGAAGAGTGTCAATGTTGGTTCATCAATTGTAACATACCCCACAATGCAAAATAATGATAGGACAAACTGTGGTAGAGAAAGATAGATGGGAATTCAGCTTTCTCAATCATTCTAAAAGTAAAATCTTGTAAAACAAGCAAACAAATAACCTTGGGAGCTAGAGAGATGGCTCAGCAGTTAAGAATTCTTGCTGCACTGGGCAGTGGCGGCGCACACCTTTAATCCCTGGGCTCAGGAGGAAGAAACAGGCAGATCTCTGTGAGTTCAAGGCCAGCCTGGTCTACAGAGTGAGTTACAGGACAGGCTCCAAAGCTACACAGAGAAACCCTGTCTTAAAAAACCAACCAACCAACCAACCAACAAAACCATGCTTGCTACTCTTCCAGGGGTCCAAAGTTCAGTTCCCAGCACCTAAGTCACACTGCTCACAGCCACCTGTAGCTGTCCCTCCGGGGGATCTGAAGTCTCTGGTCTCTGAGGGCACCTGCACTCAAGTACACATACCCACACACAGACACGTAATTAAAAATGATACAAATCTTTAAAAATAATGAAAAGAAAAAGAGACCTTAAAACCAGCCAGTTGGGACAGACGTCACACACCTGTATTTCCAGCTGCTTGCGAAGCCCAGGCCAGAGGCTTGCCTGAACCCAGGTGCTGCAGTTTGTATCTGTGTGGCCATGTCTCCATGTGACACAGTTGTGCCACTTAAGAGCTCAAGTGTTGACAGCTTGGTCCCAGCTAATGGCACTTGGGATGGTTAGGAACCTTTAGTGGCATGGCTTAATAGAAGTTACATCACTTGTACGTGCCCTTGGAAGACAAAGACCCTGGGCCCCCTCCTTCCTCGGTCAACTGCTCTCTTCCGCACACCTTCTGTGTGACAACACTCTGTCCCACCAGCAGCAACTGGAACAAGAGATACGGATTGAAACCGTGAGCTGAGATCTTTTCTCCTGTTTTATGTGCTTTGTCAGTAATAAAGGTGACCAGTAGAACAGGAGTTCAAGTCCAATCTGGGCAACATAGTAAGACCCTGTCTCATAAAAAACCAAACCAGAGACTGTGCTTGGTTGAGCACAGCTATGGTCCCAGCTACTCTGGAGGCTGTGGCAGAGGATCCCTGAAGTCCCAGGGTTTCTGTGGCTGCTCTGGACAACAGAGAGACCCATCTCACGTCAACCCACCTATTTTATTTGGGAAAGGTATTTCATACCACACAGGAGTGAGATGACAGACAGATCTGGATGAAGTTTATTAAATGAGTTTTGCATATTTTTTTTGAGACTAGAGTTCTTAAAGTCTCTATCCTGTCGTGGGTGGGGGCAAAGAATGATCAGGTTTCTTCTGCCTTGGGGAAGGTGGAATGGGGTATCTGAGACACCCACAGGGGAGTTGAAAGTCGGGGCTCGGGGACAGATGGGGTGGGGAAGGACAGACGGAGCTAAGGGTGCCTGAGGTCTGTGCAGGGCCATGGGGGTGGGGAGACAGGTTCATCAGGGGGTTCATCCATGTGTCTGGAACACAGGATCGGAGAGGAGAGGAAAGACCTGAAAGGCACAGAAGGCATGCTGGGAATCCATTTCCTGTTCCATAACTGAAAACTTGGCAGGGCATGGAAGTGCACAGCTGTAGTCCCAGCACTTGAGAGGCAGAGCAAGCTGGAGGATCAGGAGTTTCAGGCCAATTTACACTACATAGTAAGACCCCGACTCAAAAAACCCACGGACTTGGGATGTACCTCGCTGGCAGAACACTGACCTATGGCACACAAGGGTCTGGGCTCAATTTCCAAAGCCACAAAATAAACTTAAAAGTTGACGACTTACAGAAACCAAGTGGGATGGGAGCTTGAGCTGGCCTGCCACCTCACGTATCATTCTCAGGTAGCACTTCACAGGCTAAGCCACCCCCAGCCCCAGGAATGGACTGCTGTTACTGAGCTTGCTATGCAAGACACATAGAAGCCGAAATCAAGACTTAGTTTTTCCAAAAAGAGCTTTGTAGCTTGTCAACTGGCAAGAGGACTGGAGGCAAGCTAGCATGATCTCCCTGATCTGCAGTGAAGGAGTTAAGTGGCCTGGGGCAAGGGGAGCTAGGAAGCTGGCTGGCCCTGCCCAGGTGGAACTTGTGGCTGATTCTGCAGCCACCTCTGCTTGTAGTTCACTCAGTGAAGTCCAGTGTCCACCCCTTTGTGTCAGGCTTTGGTTCCAACAGGCTGTTAAGCTCGTGCTAGGTCGGGTCCTTGGATTCTGTGCCTGTGACCTGAAAACACGGCTTGCAGGATTCTGAGGGAAATTGTCCTTTTGTGACTTTTCTCTCCCTCCTAGGGAACAAACACTAATCTGCCTCAGATTGTGGTCACCTTCTGTGACTTTTCTTGTTTTAAAAATATGTTTTTAGATTGGCAGTAGTGGTGCACATGCCTTTAATCCTAGTGCTTGGGAGGCAGGGGCAGGTGGATCTCTGAGTTCCAGGACAGCCTGGGCTGCACAAAGAAACCTCCTCAAAAGTATTTAAGTCTTTTTCTGGCTGGGTTTGCACCTCAGAGGTAAAGTGCTTGCCTAGCTTGTGCAAAGGACCTGGGTTCTAGCAACTTCAGGGGGAGAATCTAATGTATATGCATATAATACAAATACATTACAACACAAATACAGTACAAAATACACATGTGTTTTCAAAATACACAAGCACAAAATGCAATCTATTCAAGTGTATGCTGTACCTTTACATACTTATAGTTGGGTAGCTTTCTCCTGCGGGTCTCAAGCTAGGTAATTTATGGAAAGTGGGGACAGTCCTGGGGGGTCACATCGTTTATTGAAGAACATCCATATAACTTCTTGAACTGGGGTGAAGGCGTGGCTAGTTATGACTGAAGTTGCTTTTTAAATTATTTTCCACTGCAATTTTTCAGTAAATCGTGAAAATCCATGTATAAAATTTTGATTTTTAACCTTTATTTTATGTGTATGGGTGTTTTGCCCCGATGTGTGTCTGCTTACCATGTATATGTAGTGCCCACGAAGGCTGGAAGAGGGCATTGGATCCCCTGGAATGGAGTTAAGGTTATGCACTGTCCTTTTGGTGCTGGGAATCAAACCCTGGTCCTTTGGAAGAACAGCTAGCATTCTTAACAGCTGAGCCATCTGTCCAGCCCAAAAGCCCTATTTTAGAATTTCAGAAACTGGTCTTATTTCTACAATATTATTTCACATTTATTGTTCCAGCCATTTTCCCCAGCAAGTGACAAAATTAGACTAGTGTGTGGATGGCAGGAGGGGTGGGGGAGCCAGTGAGGGGCCACTGTGGTAGTCAGGGCAGGAAGGCTTGGGCTCTGGAGGGTGGTCGGCAGATCTCTGAGAGTCTGGGCATGTGGTANGTGTGGAAATGTGCTACTCAGCCCCCTGTTCTTCAAGGAAGGCCTCAGCCTGAGCCTGGCAGTGTAGAGTGCTGGGGGCACAGCTTCCCACTGTGAGCCCCTTCCGAGTCTGCCTCTACTACAGAGAGCTGCCCACAGCCATGCTGCCCCATAGCAGCAGGCGGCAGGAAGATCCAGCCGTTTCAGTCCAGAGGCATCACCAGCTCCAAAGCTCCCTGTCTGGTGGGCTGGGCCTGCTCCAGAGTCCAGCATCTCCTCCTGCTCCATCCATCTTCCTTTCATATCTCATGCACCAAATTTTATCTAAGCATTGGCTTCACTCTGAGCCTCGCAGGCCTGAGTGGTCTGGGTGGGAGTTTCAGAGGCTCNGTGATGCCTGGGAGAAGAGGTGGGGCAGGTTTGACAGACTTTTTGAGATATGACTGTAGTTTTGCCTGGAGGAGTCTGAGGCTCCAGCAGAAGGCTAGCCTCAACAACAGTCCTGAAAAAGCATTACATGCCAGTGCCCAAACCAGTCAGGACTAGAAATGGCAGCTTGCAGTCACTCAGTGTCAGAGCAGGTATGAAAAGGTTTTAGGAGGAGTGAACTCATACAGGGAGGATTTGGAAGGGAAGCACAGGGCAACCCGGCAGTCCCTTAATCTTCTGGCTCTGTGATGGCTGCTCACAGCAGTTCCATGTGTGGTTGGGGAAACTGAGGCACAGAGAAACTGTGAGGCCTGCCTGGAGCTCTAGGTGCAACCAGTTAAAATGCCAAACCCTACCTTTATGGCTTAGTGCTCACTAGCTCGCAAGAGGTGTCAGACCACTAGTCAGAGGAAGCACTGTGGCTNCTGGCTTGACAGATGTCATGTCGGCACACCAGCCACACTGTTCGAGTAGGAGCCTGAGCGAAGTNCCTGGAGCTGTCCTGTAATACCAGTATGATCAGAGCTGTGGTNGGGACAAAAGAGATGTNGTAGGGACATTTGAGAAGGTAGAGATGTTCAAANTTTTAAGACATATTACATTTTTATTTACTGTGTGTGTGTCTGTCTGCATGTGCTCTAACCATGGTCTGTGTGTGTGTGGAACTCAGAGGACACTTTACAGGAATTGGCTCCCTTCTTTCACCATGTGGATTCTGGGAATTGAACTCAGGTCCAGGCTTAGCAGCAAGCTCTTTATTTACTGAGCTGTCTCATTAGCCTTTAACATTTATTATTGTGTGTGGTTTTAAGTGTGGGTATGCAAGTGTGGGCTATGGCACATTATGTAAAGGTCTGAGGACAGCCTGCTGCAGTTTGGTTCTCTTCTTCCATGGGGGCTCCAGGGATTGAACTTGGGTTGTAAGGCTCGGGTTGTAGGGCTTGGCTGCAAGCGCCTTAATCTGAGTCATCTCGTCACCCCTTAGTGGTATTGTTTCTTCTTTTTTTTTTTTTTTTAAATTGATTTATTTCACATCCGACTGAATTCTCCCCTCTCTCCTCTCCTCCCATTCTGCCTCCCTACCTCCCCTCTGCCCCGCCCCCCCAATCCACTTCTCTTTCAGTTCAGAAAGGGGCAGGCCTCCCATAGGTATTATCAAAGCATGACATTATCAAGTTCAGTAAGACCTCCCCTTGTACTAAGGCTGGACAAGGCAATCCAGTATAAGGAATAGGTTAGCAAGAGGCAGCCAAATCATTAGGAACAGCCCCTGTTCACACTGTTAGGAGTCCCACAAGTTACAGAACTGTCACATGTATGTAGAGGGCCTAGGTTGGTCCCATGCAGGCTCCCTGGTTGTTGGTTCAGACACTGAGTTCCTATGAGCCAGGTTAGTTGTTTCTGTGGTTTTTTTTTAAGGTTTATTTATTATGTATACAGTGTTCTGTCTGCTTATATGCCTGCAGAAGAGGGTATCAGATCTCATTACAGAGGGTTGTGAGCCACCATGTGGTTGCTGGGAATTGAACCCGGGTACTCTGGAAGAGCAGCCAGTGCTCTTAACCNCTGAGCCATCTCTCCAGCCCTTCTGTGGGTTTTGTTGTGATGTCCTTGTCCCCTCTNGCTCCTACAATCCTTCCTCCCTCTCTTCAGCNGGATTCTCTGAGGTCGGCCTNNTGTTTGGCTGTGNGTCTCTGCATCTGTTTCCATCAGTTACTGGATGAAGNCTCTCTGATGACAATTGGGATAGTCACCAATCTGATCACAGGAGATGGCCAGTTCAGGCTATGTATCCATTATTGCTAGGAGTCTTAGCTGGGGTCATCCTTATAGATTCATGGGAGTTTCCCTTGCATCAGGTTTCTACCTGACCCCCAAACAACCCCTCTCCCCCACTTTCCAGTCTTCTCTTTCTCCCCTCTGTCCACTCCCTAACCGGATCCCTCAAGTTCCCATCTCCATCGGCCCCCAGTCCACCCAGGAGATCTCTTATTTCCCCTTTCCAGGGAGATCCATGTGTCCCCCCTTGGACCCTCCTTGTTACCTAGCCTCTTTGGGTCTGTGGATTGTAGCATGGTTATCCTTTTTTTTTTTGTTATGGATTCTTGTTGGTTTCTTGGCGCGGCGCAATGTTAGCAGCCCTGTTTAGCATGGTTATCCTTTACAGTTAATACTCACTTATGAGTGAATATATACCGTGTTTGTCTTTCTGGATCTGGGTTACCTCACTCAGGGTGATTTTTTTTCTAGTTCTGTCCCTTTGCCTTCACATTTCCTGATGTCATTGTTTTTAACAGCTGAGTAATAATCCATTGTGTAAATNTACCACTTTCTTCATTCTTTGGTTGACCTTAGCGTTGTGGAATATTAGTTTAAGATGTGTTACATTTGTTTATGCTGTGAAACATTTGTTTAATGATGGAAAGAGGTGTTGCATTCTTTTCTGTTGCATTTGTTTAACTCTGTAAAGCTGTGCTGCTTTGCCTGCCTATAACACCTGATCAGTCTAATAAAGACTGAATGGCCAATAAATAGCAAGGCAGGATAGAGGGATAGGCGGGGCTGCCAGGCAGAGAGAAGATATAGAAGGAGAAATCTAGGGAGGAGGGAGGAGCAAGAAAAGGAGGAGAGAAGGATACCAGGGCCAGTCACCCCACCACACAGCCAGTCACGGAGTAAGAAGGAAAGAAAGATATATAGAATAAAGAAAGGTTAAAAAGCACAGAGGCAAAATGTAGTTAAAGAGAAACAGGATAATTTACGTTAGAAAAGCTGGCTAGAAACAAGACAAGCTAAGGCATTCCTAAGTAAGAATAAGGGCTGGAGAGGTGGCTCAGAGGTTAAGAGCACTGACTGTTCTTCCAGAGGTCCTGAGTTCAATTCCCAGCAACCACATGGTGGCTCACAACCATCTGTAATGGGATCTGGCGCCCTCTTCTGTATACATAATAAATAAATCTTTAAAAAAAATTAAGTAAGAATAAGTCTCTGTGTATTTATTTGGGAGCTGGGTGGCGGGAAGAGTAAAAAACAAAAAAACCAACTACACCCTAGTGACATTCTTAGTAAGTGGCTTTCTTATAAAGGTGTGTTAAAGGTGTGTTGGGGTTATCAGTCTGTTACAGTGTTGTTTATTTCCAGCTGGACATAGTAATGTAATCTCCCTGAAGCTTTAGCTATGATTAGTGAGTCTGGACACAGTTCATACAGTATCAAGTTGAATAGGCCTACTGTGTACGAGTGAATTCACTGAGGCAGCTCAAGCAGGTGTGGTAGTGTGTGGGGTGTATTCTGTGGTTGTTCCTACGATAAGGGTGGTGGGCTCTATTGAGCCATGGGGATCTCCTGAGACTGCTCCAATGGTGGCCAATGGCACCTTCCCACTGAATTAGCTACTGGTTTGGAGGCAGATTTCATAAGGAGAGGCAGAGGTAAGAATCAGATCCACCTCCATGGCATTTTTATTAGTGGTAATCAGACAAAGAGTGGGTCCTCAGCTCCCATGGCAATGCACACCGGGGATGGTGCGGTGGGGGTGGGAGTGTGGGACAGATGACACAGGGTCGGGGGACTGGAGCTTTTCTCCTGCCAATTTCTTCTTTGTTGTGGTCACCAGAGATCAAATAAATGGGTCACAGCATAAAAGGGAGGCAAGGCATTTACGGCCAAGGAAGGGGGTTNCTCTCCAGACCTTCTTAGGCTGTAGACTTTGAGGCAGGGTTATAGCCAGAGCCAGAGAAGGCATTCCCAGCACACCTCTGTAGGTGGGGGGCGATGAAAACTGAGTTCCTTCTCTGCACTGCTGGCAGCAGGTGTCATGGGTATGCTGGTAGGAGGTGCTTGGAGATAAGTTCCTGGTCTTGGAACCCACACAGAACCACAGGTGANTAGTCATGTCCCCAGTCTTAGAATCCCCTGGTTCTTGTGGACAGCACCCTCCACTCCCCTCTGCGTCACACCGCCAGCTCCCCACCACACAATGTTCTCAGTGTGCGTCCGTGACTCCTCCAAGCCACACCTGGTGTGAGGCAGTCATCTATTAAGCCTACTAAGCTGTGGAGAGTTTATAGGGTCCCACAGATGGGAAAATGCATGTATTTCTGACCTCCAGTGCAGTCCAAATTCAGATAGTACGTTCCCTCTCAAGATGGCTCCCAGCTGTAGCACCCTGGGGGTGGGTCATTGGGAATTGNGTGAATTTCAGGTCACCTGCAGTCACTCACCTCAGCACACAGCTGTAAACCTGTGGTTTTGAAGCAGCCATCTTGCCTGACAAGAGCCTTGGTTTTTTTTTTGTTGGTTTTTTTTGTTTTGTTTTGTTTTGAGAAAGGGTCTCATTATGAATATGGAACTCACTGTGTAGACTAGAAGGCCTCAGAGACACAGCTCTGCCTGCTTCTGCTGTGCTAAAGATTATGCTACCATGTCAGCTTTATTTTTAATGTACATTGGTGTTTTGCCTGCATGTACATGTGTGTGAAGGTGCCAGATCTCCTGGAACTGGAGTCACAGACAGTTGTGAGCTGCCATTCGNGTGCTGGGAATTGAAGCCAGGTCCTCTGGAAGAGCAGCCAGTGCTCTTAACCACTGCTCCAGCCCACCAGCTTATTTATTTATTGTGTGTGTGTGAGTGTGAGCATGCACGTGTGGAAGGATGAGGACAACTTGCAGGCATTGCCTCTCTTCTTCCACAGTGGGTTCCAGGGACTGAAGGCAGGTCATCAGGCTGTGCGGCAAGGGCTTCTTCCTGCTGAACCATCTTGCTGGCCCAAGATCTTTATTTTTTATGATTCCTTTCTAGCTTTATCTAGATAACTTCCTGTAACTTAATTTTTTTCCAAAATGTTAATGATAGCTTTCTAATATGTGATTTGAATACAATCTCTTACATATACAGACATTTCAACCTGTATTATCAAAAAAACCTTTGTGTGACCAGTGTGTATATACACATGTATGCCTGTGTGTGGGGGTAGGTGGGCAGAGGCCAGAGGATGCCCTGCACTCAGTGTTAAGGCTCTAGGCCTGTGTGGACACTATTGATATTGTACATGAGCACTGGGGGACCTGAACTCAGGTCCTCATGTTTGTACAACAAGCACTTTTACCCACTGAGCCATCTCCCTAGCCTCTCAAATAACTTTTTTTTAAAATGTGTATTGGCGTTTGGCCCACATGTATGTCTTCGTGATTGAGTCAGATCCACTGGAACTGTAGTTACAGACACTTGTGAGCTGCCATGTGGGTGCTGGGAATTGAACCTGGGTCCTCTGGAAGAGCAGCCAGTGCTCTTAACCACCGAGCCATCTCTCCAGCCCCTCAACCTATTTTATCTCTTGAAAGTACNTGTAGAAATTATATGGTATAAGAAAAGGCATTCTAGTAATCCAGGGTAGGAATGAGTGTGGAAAAGTGAGGGGAGATAGGTGAGACTAGCCACAGGTTGGAATTTTTTTGTTTTTTGTTTTTGAGACAGTTTCTCTGTGGTGTAGTGGGCAGCAGTTCCAGCTATGAACTGGAAGCACAACCCTTACTGAGGCTTCCGGTAACAGCCATGCCTACCTAGCTCCTCCCCCCGGGGGGCGGGGACAAGATGGGAGCGGTTAAGACTGGAGATGAATCCCTGCNTCCACTCTTGGTTTCTGGATCCTGGATATTGGANNGTGGACCAAGCAGAGTTCTCCAGAGAACACCGCTGGACTGTACCTCAGCTCTCCTGGACCCTGTGACCAACCCCTTTACTTACTGTAAGTGGCCCTAAATCCCTAAATAAACCTTCTGTTAACTA
>LZPO01027370.1:46250-56888 GCA_001675575.1 Neotoma lepida
ACTAGCAAACTCCGTATAACACTTGACTGTGGCCAAGTCAAGAGTCCTGTTCTGTAACGTTACAAAATGAAATAAAGTGGGCTCATTCTTTCTGGGGGGCAAAGCTTAAAAGANAGTGGAGATGGCCAGGGCCAGCTGGTCATGGAGAAAACCAACAGCAGAGAGGATGACTTACAGAGAGAGGCTGAGGGANAGACAATAAAACTCAGGAAGACTACACCAGAGTGTTGTGGAATAACCTTGTTGTACTCTGTGAAGATGNGTCACTCTGATTGGCTTAATAAAAAGCTGAACAGCCAATAGCTAGACAGGATTTCCAGGCACAGAGGATGCTNAGAAGAAGAAGGATGGAGANGGGAGGAGACNGGGAAGAAGCAGGAAAGCAGGATGGACAGTATGCAGATGAGGTAAACGAGCCTCGGGTCAGCACATAGATTAATAGGAATGGGTTAATNTAAGTTATAANAGCTGGTTAGAAACAAGCCTAAGCTANCAGCTGAGCTTTCACAATTAATAATAAGTCTCTGTGTCATTATTAGGGAGCTGACAGTCCGGATGAAAAAGCCCAACTATACCAAAGCCCATCTCTATGCCTCCCCAGGTTCGTGTCCCCCTAGAACTTGAGCACCTAAGTTAAGATCCTTGAGTTGCAATGAGTTGCAATAAGTTGCAATAAGTTGCAATAAGGTAGGCCCTCAATGTAGTGACAAGTATCCTTATAAAAAGGCCAGGTGACAAAGGAGTCTGGGGTTTGGTCCATGCAACTACAAACCAACTCCAGAAATTGGAAGCAGCTGGCAGGAGCTGGAGAAAGGGCAGACCCTCCCCAAATCCTGCAGGAGGTGTGTGTGGCTCAGGCCCAGCCTGACCTCTAACTTCCAGCCTCTGGAACCCACCTGGGCAGGCAGTTACTGAAGCCCTTGCAAAAACAACAGAGATGTCTCTTCTCAGAACTGCAGACAGAGGAGGGGTGAAAACCTGTGATTATCCAGCATAGAGCAGATGCCTAACTCTACACACCAGGGATTCTGNGGCCTTGGGGGATGGGCATTTGAAAATATGAAATATATATTTTCTTCAAAGTCCACAGGAGACCACAAGGTCTCAAGGGAGGAATGAAGGCTCCTTGGGTCCTAGGATCCAGTCTGATTCCTGAGGACCAACCTCTCTGTGAGGCACTAAACTTCAGGAGGAAGAACACTAGATAAGAGCAGGGAGACACGGGTTCGACTCCCCATTCTACCACCCAGGTGTGCCACACCATGCAAGTTTCCTCGCTTAGGATATTCGGGTTGAAGCAGAAGGTTTCTAAATCCTTCTGACCCTTCAGCCAGGGTTCCCATGGGNTGCTTCTGCCTAATGCACTCACTTATGCACGGATGGGGGAAAGAAAAGAACTGTTTGTCAAAGCCCAGGAAGACCCAGGAAGCAGGAGGTTCCTGCATGTGCTATGAGGGCTCGATACATCAGGAGCACAGCTGACAGTTCCTGGCATTTATTCTACAGCAGGCCCTGTGCATCTGATGGTTGTGTCTGTTTTTTTAATTGACACGTACTAATTGTGCATACTTATGAGGGTACGGAAATGACATCTCGATACACACATACAACAGGTGATGATCAAATCAGAGCAATCAGCATGTCCATCACCTGGATCTGTCCTCATTTCTGTAGGATGAGAGCATCTGAAATGCTCTCTTCTGTTTGGAAATATACAGTATAATACTATGAGATGTAATCACTCTCCTAGAGAATACTACAGCTTTTCCTCCTACCCAACTGCAGCTCCATACCCACNGGCCAACCTCTCCATAGCCCTACCTCCTTCTCAACTCCTAGTGACTATTCTACTGGCTACTTTTAGGTGGTGAACTTCTTCAGGCCAACCTCTCCATAGCCCTACCTCCTTCTCAACTCCTAGTGACTATTCTACTGGCTACTTTTAGGTGGTGAACTTCTTCAGCTTCCACCTATGAGAAAAAACATGGCAGTATCTGCCCTTCGGTGCTTTGCTTCTTTCACTTAACACAATGACCTCACAATGATATGTTGCTGCAAATAACAAAATGTCATTCTTTTATTGTTGCTGGATAATCTTCTCTCGTGTATATGTACCACATTTTCTTTGGAGCACTTAGATGGGTACCAAACCTTGACTATCATGAATACTGCATGGCAATACAGATGTCTTTTTGCATGCTGATTTCTTCAGAGATGGACCCAGTAATGGGACTACTGAATCATATGGTAGTCTCACCTGAGCTTCTTGAGGAACACCACACTGTTTTCCACAGTAGATCAGAAAGTGCAGGAGAGGCAGGGAGTGGTGGTACACACCAATGATCCCAGAACTTGGGAAAACTGGGAAATCCACTCTACACAGCTGGTTCCAGGTAAGCGAGGGCTACACAGCAAGATCCTATCTCAAAAGGGCAAAAAAGTGTGGGAAATTCCCAGTTCTCTATATCCTCATCTTTTTTGCTATAGCCATTTTCACTGGTNTGAGATATCTCGTTTTCAGGAGATGGGTTGTGAAGAGGTTGAGGGTTGAGACAGGGTTTTGCTATGCACCCCAGGCTACACCTGAACTCACTATGTGTCTCAGGCTGGACTCCAACTTACAGGAATCCTCTCTGTTTCAGCCTTCTGCTAGGCAGACACCATCACTGATTAGCAATGTTGAGTGTTTTTCTCAAATACTTGTTAGCCACATAGGTGTGTCTTCTTTTGAGATCATCTGCCTGTGTTTTGTTGTTACTTGTTTTTGTTGTTTTTGAGACAAGGTCTCATTATGTGGCTCTGGTTGGCCTAGAACTCACTCTGAAGACCAGGCTGGCCTGGAACCCATAGAGATCCTCCTGCCTCTGCCTCCCATGTGCTGGGATTGAGGGAATACATCATCACACATATTTCTTTTTTTTTTTATCTTTTTCTTAAACAGACATTTTTTTATGTGTCCGGAAGAGGGTGCCAGATCTCATTACAGATGGTTGTGAGCCACCATGTGGTTGCTGGGAATTAAACTCAGGACCTCTAGAAGAACAGTCAGTGCTCTTAACCTCTGAGCCACCTCTCCAGCCCCACCCCCACCGCATATTTCTGAATAAGTCTTTTTTTCTATTGAGGTTGGGTATAGGGTTTTTTTGTTTGGTCTCTGATAAACGGTGGATTTTATTCCTTTGTTGAACAGATAGCTTGCAGGTATTTCTCCCACTCTGAAGGTTCACTTCAACCTGCTGACAGTTTTCTTTTCTGGTGATCTAGTCTTGCTCTTGTCTGTGCTTTTGAGGTCTTACCCAAAACATCATCGCCCAGCCCAAGGTCCTGAAATGAAGCATGTCCAGACTGTTTCTGTCTTCAGTCCTTACCAGGGCCCTATGAATGCAGGATCTTTTTATCCCTCTCTACAGACGAGGAAACCCAGGCTAGAAAGATCATACCCAAGATGACACAGAGCATCTGGAACTCAAGCAAGACTCCAATTCCAAGTCAAACAGACTCTCCATTCACCTAACAAGCCACCGCTAAGCACTTTTGTATACAAGNCCTGGGCAGTGCCCTGAGGAAACCCCAACATGCCCTGCTGAGATCATAAGCCAGCGCAGAGATGACCAGACTGCAGGGCAAGGCACAGGATTTGGGTCCGCATCATGTGCTGCAGATCTCCAAGAGGGTCCACCTAACCTGCCTGCAGAGGTCAGTGAAGACTTCAAGAACACAGAAGCAACCTAATTCTAGAGTTCCACTGAACGACAATTATTAATACCTACTNTATACCAAGTCCAAGGTGNGTACCATGAGAGAGTCAGGATTGGAAAGTGACAACCATTGGTGCCAAAAAGGGCCACTGATCCTGACTAGGGTACCTGAGGAAACCACAGCAGAGTCTCCCAGGAAGCTGCTCCTCAGGACCCCTCCTGGAATAACAGCTAGCTTAGCAGGCAGGTGGTCGTGGTGGCAGTCAGACACAGAGGTTCAAAGAATGAGAACAAATCCAGTGAGCACATGGGGGAAAGGTGAACGGAATGAAACAGGACAGATGTAGGAGATGGCTCAGCAGTTAAGAGCACTCTCGACTCTCACAGAGAACCCAGGTTCGGTTCCCAGCACCTATATGATGGCTCTCAACCATCTGTAAAGCAGTCCCAGGGGCTCTGATACACCTCGACCACCAAGGGCCCCAGGCACCCATGTGGTATACATACATGCATGTAGGCAAAAGATTCATACACATAAAATAAATAAATCTGAAAGTAAAAAAATAAAAGTAAAAAGGCAGGAGCCCTAGGGCAGCCCAGGCAGGACAGGCTGCAAAGCTAAGAAGTTCTGCAACCCCTGCTCTTCTCACTGTGGAGCTCTCTTGACAGCCACAAGCACCACCTGACCTCGGGTATATATGACACATCAAGAAGTTACAATAAGCTGGGCATAGTGGCGCACATCTTTAATCCTAGCACTCAGAAGCAGAGGCAGGTGGATCTCTGTAAGTTCAAGGCCAGCCTGGCCTACATTGTGAGACCCAAAACAGCCAGGGCTACATAGTGAGACCCTGTCTCAAAAAAAAAAAGTTACATTAATCAGAGGGAGACTGGGGCAGAGACTCAGCAGGCAAAGAGAAAGGAGCAGGCTGAAGAGGACTGGGCAGGAGTTGGGGGACATTAAAAAAGGACCAGCCAGGCTGTGTGGCCACCGCCTCGCCTCTCCTCCAGTGACTAATGGCAGGCCATCCATTGTGGCTGACATTAATGCTTCCCGCCATCCGTCTCCTACTCATTAAATTACCATTTTATGGCCAAAATCTCTCTCTCTCTCATAATTGATAAAAATCTCCTTTTGATGTTCAGCATTATTGGGGGAAAATGTTTTTTTATTCTTCATTATGTTTTTAATATAAATGTATTTTTTTATTGAGATCTGCTGGGAAGGCAGGAGGAAGACAAGCCAGGAGGAGGGGTATTCTCCCTCCCCTTCTGTTCCGTTCCCAGAACACTCACTTGATTGCCTTCTTAGACACAATCTGGGGAGACAAGCCAGGTGCCGGGACAAACAAAGGTGGCATTCAGGCCAGGAGAAGCAGGTCAAAGGACAGCTGAACCCAACAACGTGATCCCATGGATGGCTGCAGGCCAATGAGGCAAGCTGACCTCATCAGGCCCCTGCCAGAGTAAGAGCACTGGGAACAAGGGCTCCTAAGAGCAAGGACTCCCAGGGGCTGACACAGACCTGCAAGGAAGGGGCTCAGTAAATACATGGGCATAATAAGAGGGCAGGGAGCAGTCAGATGGGCACATGTGTTCAAACAGTCCACCTGGGCTCACCCACAGTAAGCCCACCCTCAGCAGAGTCTGCAAAAAAGGAAACGAGCGATAGGAAGCCCAAAGCCNCCAAACTAATAAACCAACAGGAGTTTGGCTCCTGCCCTTCAGTTCAATATAAACATCAAGTAGCGTGTGAAAGCAGGACCAGAGGCACAAACACACGCTCCCCTCAAGTGCCACATGGAGAACCGAGGTGGTTTATCTATGCTGGGTTTATCCTGGCTGGGTCACTGTGCCCAGATATTAGAGCAAATGTTACTCTAGATGGGTTTTTCCCTTCTTTTTCTTTTGTCCGGTGCTGAGGTCAAAGCCAGGGCCTTGCAAGCACTCTTCCACTGAGTGACATTTGAAACCCAAAACCCAGCCCTTGGGTTTTGAGACACTGTCTCACTGTGTATGCAGACCAAGCTGGCCTCCAACTCTCAATCCTCCTGTCTCCACCTCCACAGTACTGGGATTACAGACCTTCCCATCCAATTTATTAGGAAAACAGGTTGCCCTCCATATGTGAGTGGGCCTCATGCAATTAGATGATATCCCTGAAGCAAGGGGGAATTCTGCCAGCAGATGGCCTTCACATTTGAACCTGAACCACAGCGTTGGCTCTTACAAAGATTCTGGCAGGGCCACTCTGCCAGCTTCAGACTTGCTAGTCTCTATAATCACATGAATCCAATGTTTAAAAGCCAACGTATCTTTCTACATATTTACATACGTGCATACATATAAAAATACATATATTCATCTCAGCTCAGATTCTCTGGCTAAGCCAGAGTAACATAGGAATGAAAATGTTCCCGGCCCTGGCAGAGAGCTGACGGCGTGCAGAGGACAATTGTCCTACTTCTCTTCAAGGTTTCCCTGAGCCAGCTGCAGTCCTGTGTGCTCCCTGCCCAGGCTACCCCCTCTCTTTCCTCCTCTCCCTTCCTGCCTTTGTTNTGGCTGATCCCTGCACACCACAGGGTTGTCTTTCTGGCCCCTACCTCCAAGTTGAATAATCAACTGACGCCTTTGGGGCAGGAGTTTCTCAACTCTTCTTCTGAACTTTTGATTCAACCAGAGCAAAACAAGACAAATAAATCATCTCCCCATGCCCCTTTGGACTCATACAAAAATGAGTGTATCTACCTAGTATACAATGGCACCCCAAGATCTCTTCTGAACCTCCACAGAAACTCCAGCCATGCATTCCACCAAGAACAGTAAGCACCTGCAGCATACAGCACTCATGAACACATAATGCACTCATCCCTGGCAACTATGGGAAGCCAATTCTATATCCCTACACCCCTGGTAAGGGAGTTCAAATGCAAAAGACTGACATAAACATGTTTCAGAGGACATAAACCACACAAGTGCTTCCCCTAACAAAGGCGTTTCCAGATTAAACTCTAGCCAGTGACCTCATTCTCTTTAGCTTCTCATCAAATTTCAGAGGTGAAAATCTTATCTGGCACCACTATATTCCATGACAATAATAAACCTCCATCCATCGTCTCTCTTTTGATTGCTCTGTTTTGTTTTCNTTTATTTCAACAAAGTCTCACTTATGTAGTCCAGCCTGGCCTCAAACTCACAATCCTCAGCCTCTGAGTGCTAGGATTATGGATGTCCGTACTGTGTTTACATGCTTGGATCATTTGTTGAAATGTNATGCATCCTGACTCACCCGGGTTTGTGGGCAGACACGCATGTGCATGTGTGTGTGTCTGTAATCAAAGGTGGCTGACAACCACGTTCACTTCCTGAGTCCCACTATCCCCAGACCCACTTATAAAAGATGACCACATCTCTGCATTACCTAGACAATCAGGCTCAGTCTCCCAGTGCCTTCCCTTCCTTCAGCCTTCCTCTGCCCAGCCCCCCTCCAAGTCCTTCACTCCTTCAGGCTCACGTTCTGAAAAGAACATTGCAGGCCCTTCAAAACGTGGCCTCAGCTCCTAAACACTACCTTTTAGTCAACAAAGCTCAGTCACCTCCTGGCTTTTGTCTCTCCACAACTATACCTTTGCTGAGCCCGTGTCATCCATCCAGGAGCCCCTCCTCCTATCTGCAATATCTCTAGTCCCATCCATCTTTGAAAAACCTAGGTCAGATGCCATGGGTTGCAGAAAGTCTCTCTGCTTCAGTGGAATCCCTCTCTCTCCTACAAACTTCTTGGACCCTCACGTGACAAGACATTTATTACCNAGATCAGCCTATCTCCCACCATGGGATCTGGAATGAGGTCAAACCACAATTGGCCACATCAGGGTCTAAAAACTTCCTTTTTCACATATGTTTCTACAAGCAAGGGGGGAAAAAAAGGAAGAAGGAAGGAAAGGGTGTTGAGCCACCAAATCACAGGCTGTTANAACTGGTGGGAGGCCCCAGGGGATACCTCACCAGGTGAAGAAGACGTAAGGATGGGCTCATGCTATTCAGAGGACGCATGCATGAGGCCAAAGCCTTGGGGAGTTGGTGGGTAGAACACTTGCCTCATAATCAGGAAGCAAAGAGAGTCAGGAAAGGGCTAACAATTCCCTTCAAGGGTCCCTGTGATGGTCCAGTCTTAGCGGTCAATGTGATGGTATTTAGAATTATCACCGGAATTAACCTCTGTGTGTCTGTAAAGAATTCTCTAAGTTGGGTTAACTGGGTAAAGAAGACCCACCTTAAAAGCNTGTGGCAGGCTGGGGTCCCACACTGAATAAGGAGACAGAGCTAATCAGCAGCACTCCTTGGCATCGGCTTCCTGANGGCAGGTGCACCGCGACAGCTTCTNACTCCTGCCACCATGCTTTACTTTCATGATGGACTGTGCCCTCCAACTGAGAGCCAAAATAAAGCCCTCCCTCCTCATGTTGCTTCTTACCANGGCACTAAGAAAAGTAACTNTTACAGTTTCCGAAGGCCTGAGGTTCTCCCGGAGGGCCCTTTCTACTAGAGGTAGGCTACCACAAGTCCAGGGCGAAGCCTTTAAAACACAGACCTTTGAAGAACAAAACAGTCAGCAGCCCATGACTTTGGCCTGAACCTGCCCCCTTCATGATGAAGAGATGTCAGTCTGGCCTCCTTGGACCATGCCCAAGAATAAAAAGAGCCTGAATCCCATGCTTCAGGGCATCCCTTGGCAGGAAAGGGCCAGGGCTCCACCATACATCCCTGACTTGTGAGCTTAGGTGCCATCTGCTGGCCAAGGAAGGTACTGCATTTGGACCTGTGGCCCTAAGGGTAGTCAGGGAACAGAACTGACTCAGTCCAGGCCAAGGTCACTTCTGAGACAGCAGAAAATGTCCCTCTCTTTAGGGACCAGCTCTTGGGCCTCCTCTTACTACTTTCTGCTGCCCTTCACTTAGCCTAGTGGCCCACCAGCTAGTCCCTATGCAAGGATGAAGCCCTTAGATGACCTTTCCTCTACACTGATAGGATGACCTGATCAATGTCAAGGGGCTGGGACTCATCTGGAACCAAATGTAACCTCGGAGTTAAGAGTCCA
Source organism: Neotoma lepida (assembly GCA_001675575.1). Lineage (NCBI taxonomy): Eukaryota > Metazoa > Chordata > Mammalia > Rodentia > Cricetidae > Neotoma > Neotoma lepida. The sequence goes on from LZPO01027370.1 coordinate 55,047, forward strand.
GGGATACTGTTGCCTCCATCTTTCTTCTGCACCATCCCTACAGTGGAGATACCCTCTTAGACAAGCCCTAACTCCCTGGAACAGGAATTGGCTTGACTACACAATTGATTCTCAGGTTCTCTGTGAATGGGAAGGGTCCTGAAGAAACACATGAACTAAATCATCAGGACCAAACCAGCACCCTCAGCTCCTGCCTACCCCTGCTGTAGTCTGAGAAGCAGGCACACTCACACAGTCTTTGACCTTGGGATGACCTTAAAACCTAGCCAAGGGCTGGGGAGCTAGAAAAACGGTGATGCAGGGCATCCAGCTTCTTCTATCTACATCCTAGAAACTAGGGATGGAGCCCGACCTGCCACAGGAGGGCCTGCAGCTGGAGGGGGGCAGGAATTAATGCAACCTGTCAACGCTGTCCTTAAAGAGCGTGTTCTTCCCCAGCAGTGTCATGGGAGGGGCTGCGGGAGGAAGGAGTGCAAAGTGAGTGATTTCCTCCGCCCTCACACCCCCACACTCACCTACCCTGCCTCCCACACAGCCCCTTTCCCCTCCCCTCCACCCACAGATAAAAAAGTGTGTCACCAGAGAACAAATGGCACCTTCCCCGGGTGTGGGGAGTGGGGGGCTGCCTGGGTACCTATGGTACTGGAGGTTTCTAAACTCTCCAGCAATGAGGNACAGCCACTCAGAACTGTGACCTGGACAACAGCCTCACTCTCTCAGAAGGACTACCGGACAAACTGGGACAGTAGCCATACAGCCACTAGGCTTAGGACTTCTCAGCTAGAGGAGGCAGGAGAAGACTGAACACTCAGGAGATATCTTCCAACCCCAAACCTCCTGCAGCCAGCTGGTTGGCCCACCATGACTGCTGACACCTCTGACTTGTCACTTCNCTCTGCCCTGGCCCCATCCCTCACCCAGATGCTCCCAAGGGTTAATCTTCTCCTACCACCCCTCCCTCACATCCACCCCTGCTGAGCTGCCACATGCCAGCAAAGATGCACTTAGCACTGTTATTACAGTGAGTTATTTCGTTTTAGCATTGGGAGGGGGGTGAATCTCACACTGTTGGAAGCCAGAGGCCAACAGTCTCAGCAAGGAGCAAAGACAGGCAGGCTGGCTAGCACCATGTCAACCCTGTCCCTACTGCCTCNGGTTCCTCTATCCAGGCCCTGTTCCTCCAAGCCCCAGCTTTCTCCCTGACACCAACCCTAAGTCAAATCTGCCCTTCGTTCCTTCTACCTACTTCTGGCGGGATCGTTCCTCAAAGAAAGGCAGTCTTGGAGGCATCTGTGCCCGACCCAGGCCTCACAGAGTCAGACCACAAGCCTCTCTACAGGCCAGGCCATCACTGATATGGAGGAACCACTTGTCTGGGTGCTGGATACNTACTGCCAGCTCCACATATCAGAAAAAAANACAATAGGACTGACCTTTATCAACCTCTGCCACATCCTCAGCCTTGCCCTGCATAACCCAGGAAAGCTCATTTGCCATTAAACAGACACTGCAACCTGCTACACACCTCACTATTCTGGTGCTACAGGTCCAGGGAAAACGGGCTGTCATGGTCTTCATCTCTAAAGATATTCTGACTTTGCAATAGAATGGCCTGATTTCCAACAAGCTACGCCACACTTNGAGGGTGCTAAGTTATGTGGGCCTGATACAGATGGTCCAGGGAGATCAACGACTTCCCAGGACAGCTGCAGCTTATATGGGATAACAGCACCTAGCACTCAGCCCAGCATTTGCTGGATGGATAGACAGATGGACAACTGGCCTAGAATCACTTGGCAGATAGAGAATATAGAAAGAACACACACACATACCCCACACACA
>LZPO01027370.1:63083-76375 GCA_001675575.1 Neotoma lepida
ACACACACACACACACACACACAAACACTCAGAGACAAGGAGCATTGCCACTGACAGAAAACTTAAAATACTCTGTCATGGTGAAAAACGCAAATGCTGACTTAACAATAACACTCAGCCCTCCTGGGTCCTGTTCTGCTCCAGCTCCCACAGGTCCAGTCCTTGTGGATCGGAAGCCAGGCTCCTTCTAACAGTCAGGATTACAAGCACACGTCACCAAGCTCACCTTTTTACATGAGTTCTGTAAATTCAAAGCCTCACGCTTGCAAGGAAAGCACTTTACCAACTAAGCCATCTCCCCGGCTCCAGAACACAGATCTTTGATATGTCTATAAAGATTAAATAACTTCAGAGTTCAGTGACAATCTCAAAGTCTCACAGCCAGTAAATGAATGGTAAAATCACGATGTGGCCTTCATCTGTCAGACACTCAGCCCTGTTGTCAGACACCCNGCTCTGTCATTGGGCACCCAGCCCTGTATCCTCTGCTCCCTATGCAAGGAAATGAGTATTGATGGGGATTTCAGATGTATTAGGCTTGCAGTGGGGATGTACACCATGGTCTTCGCATAGAAAGACTATAATATCAACTGAGCAGTGGGCATACATCCATAAAGCCAAAACTGTCAACAGCAGGCAAGAAAGGTAGCTGCCTAGTCACTCCATGTGACAGGTACTGAACGGTCACCAGGTTAGGAAATAAGGTGGCCCTGACAGTTGGATCCAGTGTGTACATTTTAGATGGCTACAAAAGATGTATTCACTCCTAAACCAAACAAGGGGGGTCATATGACTTGATAATCAATGGCACTGACCCTAGAGTCAGGAAGACTTGGGCCCAAATCCTATTTGGCTATTTACCTATCATCAAACCTCGACAGAACCTTGGTCTCTTCCTGAGCAGAAAGGGAACAATAATTACGCTCATCACAGTGGTTAAATAAAGGAATGTGTAACATCAAGCCTAGCACCAGGCNCAGCATCTAGTNAGTGCATAAAAATTAACAGAAAGAGGCAAAGGGGAAACAAATCAATCTTCCCAGGGAGTGAAATGTCTAAAAATTAATAAAACAGAGTTCCCAAAAGAGTGGCTGAGAAACAGTTTTTAAAATGTTAAACATCCTTAGCCATCCGGGAACTGACAATTAAAACTACTTTGAGATTCATTGTACTCCAGTCAGGATGGCTAACTTCTAAAATACAGCCGGGCNGTGGTGGCTCACGCCTCTAATCCCAGCACTCGGAAGGCAGAGGCAGTCGGATCTCTGTGAGTTCAAGGCCACCCTGGTCTACAGAATGAGTTCCAGGATAGCCAGGGCTACAAAGAGAAACTCTGTCTCAGAAAAAAAAAAAAAATCCAAGGCATAAATGCTTGCATGGATGTGGGAAAAGCAGGAACCTGCACTTGCCGCTGACAGGGTGTAAATGCAGCCACTATGGAAATTAGCGTGGTGTTTCTCAAAAAGCTGAAAATAATTCACACATGATCTAGCTCTATATCTCTTGGGCATATACACAAAGAACTCTATATCCTACTAGAGATACTTGCTCCATGTTCATTGCTGCTCTGTTCACAATATCCAGTAAATGGACACAGCCTGGAGCCCATCAACAGATGAATGGGGAATGAAGATGTGGTATTCTACACAGAGAAAGATTACTCAGCTACTAAGAAAGATGAAATCATAAAGTCCACAGGCAAATGAGAGGAACTGGAAACAGTCATCCTGACTGAGGTAGCCCAGGCCCAGAAAGGCAGAGGTCACACGTTCTCTCCCATTTGCAGATACTAGCTTTGAATCTTTAGATATTTGTGTTTCATTTGGAATACCCACAGAGGCCAGGAAAATACTACAGACCATGAGAGGAGCTTTCAAGAGATGGGAGACACACTACACTNATATAAAGGAATAAATTATGACGGGAAAGGTGAGAGAGGGTAGAAGAGGAAACAGGGAGGGATAAATAACTCTAAAGACTTCTCAAAAAAGGTCACATGGAAACCTACTGCTGTAGAATCTTCCTAAAATATATCTATGCACCCTATAAGGGCAACAGGGCNCCTACTATACCAGAGACTAACAAATAAAAAGCCCAGTACTAGGAATGGGTTACTTCTCNTGGAGCTGTTGGCTAGTGAGGTCTCATAGACCCCTAAACAGTACAGNCTATTACCAGTGCCATTGTTTACCCTCCAGAACATGACAGTGAGACCCTCTTGCTGACGATACCACATACTCNAGNCANAGAACATGGAGGAATCAAGTGAGAACTAACCTGGAAGTTTCGTCCCTACTGACTAGCTTTCATTGTGCTAGAAGGTGCTAGATGCGCTACCAGAGGAGAAAAGTAATAATCGATCTTACCCAGGTGTGAATTCTGTCAGTTGTAACAGTCTATCTGGCAAGACATGTCCGCTGGTGCAAAAGGAGCACAAATGTCACGTGCTCCATGACAACCACTTTGTTGTCAGTCAGAAACCAACCACTTTCTGACTGGACTCAGGGCCCGCTACACAGGATGAAACCCATTACTTGGCACCATTATCAGGCCTCGAACCATGCTAAGACAGCTCATAGACTGGAGGAGAGAGCCTACTACTCTTATTCCACTAAATGTAAATAGTATTAACCCAATTCCTAATAACCTATCGTTATACTCATAGAGTAAGGTATCTCTCAACCCTCATCAGAGAAGCTTCTGTTTACAATAGATGATGACTGNCACAGAGACCCATAACTGGTCAATGTGTGGAGAATAAGAAACTGCAGAATGCCAGCCCTAAGTGGAACAAACATACCACCCCTGGTCCTCCAAAGGCTCAGGGATCATTGTGGAAGAGGGACCTAAAAGAGTCTAAGAGCCAGAGGTAGTGGAGGACTGCAAAGAAACAATGTCTTCTGGACACAGCCAGGCAACCACACACAGGAACTCACAGTGGTTGTGACATCATACACAAGTCCTGCCCAAGCCAAACCAAATCCCAGCACNAAAGAGTAACTAGACACACAGATCCACGCCTAGCTGAGCTCTTGGCAAATCTTTGCTTTGGGAGATGAAGGGTCAACAGAAAATGCCCTTTGATGGACTTTTGTAAAAAGAGTTAAATGAGAAGGGAAGGAGGGGTGGATCTGGGGGAGNNGGNGGAGGGGGGTGAATGGGATCAAAGTATTATGAAATGCTCAAAGAACTAATTAAAGAATGCATAAAATACTTTTAAATACAAAAACAAGCAAACAAACAAAAAGCCATGCATAGTGGCTTTAATCCCAGCACTCAGGAGGCAGAGGCAGGCAAATCTCTGTGAGTTCCAGGCCAGCCTGGGCTACATAGTGAGTTCTAGGACAGCCAGAGCTTCAGAGACCCTGTCTCAAAAAAGTAAAAACAAAACAAAAACCTTTAGCCCATCACACACACACATATTCAGTCTAATAAACCTGGTCCCTACAACCTAATAGGAACAAAAGCTAATTTCACAGACTGTCACCTAAAGTGTAAAGCATCACCATGAGGGAAATGCAAGTAGCACCTGGGGCACACACCTTACAATCCCAGCACTTTGGAGGCTGAGGCAGGAGGCTCATGAGCTTGATCCCTATCTGGGCTAACTAGAGAGGTTCTAGGCCCTCTCACAAAAGTAAGCATTGGAGCTAGGGAGAAGGGAAGGAGGGAGGAAGGGAGGGGGAGATAGAAACACACATAGAAATAAACATACACACTTCAGGGTCCCCTCAGATATCTCCCAATTGCTGCCTCTACCTTTGACATCTGGTACCCATTTGCTCACTGCACCCCAGCTGTGCCATTACCCAGTACCTGGCTTCACTGATCAGCTGGCTGTATGGGTGCAGCGCCTCCTCACCAAGATCCCCAACACCTGCCTGCCGTCCCCACTGAACCAGCACAGAACAGCTGGCATGGTCTCCCTGCCCAGGCNCCTTCTTCCTTTTCACTCCATCTCGATAACATGCCTTGTGATTACCTCATTACCACCTCGCCGTAATGAGTTTTAACCTGCCTCATATTAATTAAAAGCATTGTTATTAGACAGCTTGGTTTGTGGTTCGGGGGGGACAGTGAGTAACTAATAAGATAAACTCAATGCCAATTAATTACTGATTTGAGCCAATGGAGCAAAGGCCCAGGCAGGACCATTGTCTCCCCATCTGAACCCCTGGGAGCAGGGGCCCTACCTCCCGAAACTTGGCAAAAAGGTACCAACATCAGACTGAATCCACAGGGCCCCCATCAGAACTGATTAAGGTTTGGGGATGTCACNAGACANGGATACAGATACACAAGNGCCCCCACAAAAGGTGGGAAGGAGTAGGGGACAGTGAAAGACTAAGTGATAGATTCCAAATAGGGCCAATTGAGTCTTGAATGTGATTAAGTATACTGTATGCATGCTTGGCAATGTCATAACTGAACTCATCGCACTGTGCTCAACATTTGCCAAAGAAGATGAAGGTGAACACAGAGACAACAACAATGACACCATGGGCAAGTTACAGAACTTCTCTCAACTCGTTACAGAACTTCTCTCAACTCGGTTTTCACATCCATAAACAATATCTACCTCAAGGGGTTGCTGGGAAGTGAAGTCATATATGTGCTGCTCTTAGCCAAAGCAGGTATTTCTATTCCTCTCGTAAAGGAACCTGAGAGATGTTATAATCAAGTATGGTAAGATGCATAAACACAGACACAATTATCATGAAGGAAATTTTAGAATTTTTAGTCACAAATCCCTAGAAGTCATGGCATGCCACCTAGGGCTACATGGAAAACTACCAGGNAAGGTGGAAAGCACAGGCCAAAGTCTCTGTTGTGGTTCTATAGGAAAGAGGGGTGAGGCAGGACAGTTGAGGACTGGCTGGCTTGAGTCATTACTGCAGGCTCTGGAGCACAGAGGCTATGCCCAGGTGTCTGGGACCTGGTCCTGGACATTTAGAGCTATGGGAATGAGGCCTTGAGTGTACGAGCTGAATGGAAGGGTTGAGGAATAAGGACTCTGCATCAGTTTGGTTTGCACGTCAAAGTCACAGTGCCAGGAGAGATACCAGCTCTCTCAGGATCAGTCACTGAGAGGAAAAGCCCTTCTAATGCCTTCAAGGACCTAGGACTTCAAAGTATCCAAAGATAATAGAAAGTTAAACAATAGCTAATATGATTCTCTAGCTTTACTACTCCCTCAGCAATCTGCTCCAGTTCCATACACTGCGGGCACAAAAATCAGCATCACCTGCCTTGAGCTGGACAGATCCAAGGGCCGCTCTGACATCCCTGAGAGACCCAGGCCTCAGCAGAACTGCAGGCATAGTAGGAAGCCCCACCACCACCACCCCTTACCTCCTGACTGCCTCTGACCTTTTGCCCTAGCTACAGAGAGAGCCATGAACTCTTTACCCCACAGGGAAGGCCCAATCAGAGGTGGCAACTGCCTCTGACCTTTTGCCCTAGCTAACACCCTGCCCCATAGGGAAGGGCCAATCAGAAGCCNTGAACACATCACCCCATAGGGAAGGGTCTATCAGAAGCCAGGAACACCTCACCTCACCAGGGAGGACCAATCAAAAGGAGACAGACAACTCCAGGTGCTGAAGCTATAATGTTTCAATTCCCTAGACCCAAGAGAGCCAATCAGCTCAGTCCAGGTACTCCTATCCAGGGCTTGAGCCAATCCCAGGTTTGTAGCTGGGCAGTCTTGGAATTCCCTAAGCACCCCCCCCACCCCGTCTAGCCACTATAAAAGTCCTCTCAACATGCTGATCGAGGTCTCTCTCCTGCTTTGCTNCTGCCTCAGTTGGACCAAGAGGCCCGAGTTAATTCAACTCATATTAAAGACTCTTTGTTTTTGCATCAGATTCGATCTCTTGGTGATCCTTTGGGAAATCCAGACTTTAGGCACAACAATCATACTAGTGTCCAATCAGTGCCTCAAACATAGCATGTCCTTCCCACCACACCCATGACCATAAAGCATTTCCTCACCTTAGGAAATGGCAACTCTAAACTCGGGAGTCTCCTAGGCCATAGACCTTGATGTCCCAAAAAGAGACTTCTCTTGCCTTCATATTCGAAACATAAAACGGTGGTTTTCAAATCCCTGTGCTTCNTGCAATGAAGACAGAAAGAAGGTAGATGAACCCAATGGTGGCCCCAGTTAACTGCAGAGTCTCTNTGAAAAGGACTCTTGAGTTAAGGAGATGGAGTTAAGTCTAGAAAGAGTTCACAAGAGAGGTGAGAAAAGTAAAGAATAATAATAATAAAGGAAAGTTGGCAATATGCATGGAGCCAGTTCCCTGATATTCAGCTTGAGGCTGATCAGCACACATACATGCAAAAACTGCCTGAGTCCAGAGAAAGAACAACCCCAGAGATTAGAGTTAAGTACCAGGACTCACATGTGGCCTATTCTTACCATCCAGACTGGAAAGTATCATAATTCATGGGACACTATTCATACCCAAGAAGTTCCAGCCTCAGTAGTCAGAGATAGCCTAAATACTGTCTCATTCCCAACTAACAAATATTAAAACAAGACCTGAAAAAAAAAACTATGCCCCAGAAACTCAACAATGCCTCAGATCAAGTTCNAAGAACATTCATTACAAAAATATATAACACTCACAAAGATAAAATACAATACCTAACATCTAATGGAAAATTAACAGATATACAGAGGATCAAGAAAGCATGACATATTATATGTCATGAGAAGAGGGACAAATATCAAACAAAATCAACTCAGACCTGAAACTGATGCTACAGTTAGCAATGAATAGCATTAAAGCCAAGCCTGGNGATGCAGGCCTGTATTTCCAGCACTCAGAGGCTGAGACAAAAGGGTCCCAAGTTCAAAACCTGTCTAGACTATAAAGCGTGTCTAAGCCAAGGTAGGAGGGTTGTGAGTTGGACAGCCTGAGTGCATAATGCCACCAATACTTCTAAAGAAGAAACAGAAGTGAAAANAGATGCTTTCCAGACCAAAGAGTGCATGGTCCCNGCTCCTTCTATAAGTTGCCTTGGCAATGATGTTTTACCACAGCAATGGAAAGTAACTAAAACAAAGGAACTCACCATGTAACTCCAGCAGGCATGGAACGTGCCATGTAGACCAGGCTGGCCTCAAACACACATCTNCCTGCCTCTTTCTCCCAGGTTCTGGGATTCAAGGCTTGTGCCACTGCGTCTATCTGGCTTTCTTTGAACATGGGTTCTGGGGACTGAACTCAGGTCCTCATGCTCGCACGGCATGTGCCATCTCCCCAGCCCAGCACTTGCATCTTAATTGGGAAGAGAGTTTTAGACTGAAGGAATTAGTCTCTAGTGATGGAATTAAAACTGCTGACAATGATTGAGAGAAGTATGAAGCAAAGAAAGTTGTCCCAGCATCCCTGGAATTCCAACAGATGAGCTGTCACGACAGCAAGCANTCAGCAAACGAGTTGCAAATTTAAGAGAATAACGATGTTATTACTGGCAACTTGTGGCTCCTCCGGCTCCTCCTGCCAAAAAGCAGGCCTGCCTCCACAGATGCCCACAGGAGTTGGGGACCTGCACTCTTCAATCTGGAAAGTGTCCATTTAGGAACCTCGTGGCCAGGAAAGCTACAGAGAACCCTTCCCTCCACCTGCCCCTTAATCACACACAGTGAGAAGATGCATAATTAATTTGTATTCACAGTTGCTCTGTGGCCAGAAGAGTGAGGGCATTTCTGGAATGGCGATTACAGACAAGAATAACAAATGCTAAGGCCACGAGCAGAATAACACACCAGCCAGTCTGCCTCCCCTCTTGTCTCTCTGTGCTTGTTCAGGATACCGGCCTGGATGTGGCATGACAGTCTCTTTTTATGTCTACACAGTCTTGCGTTCTCATGGCTGGTGNCAGGAAACAAAACCAAACCTACTGTGGAATTATCCTCTGTACACTGTGAATATGTATTATTCTCATTGGTTAATAAAGAAATGACTGGCCGGTAGCCAGGCAGGAAGTATAGGCGGGACAGCCAAATTGNGAATGCTGGGAGGAAGAATGTGGAGTCAGTGGAGTCACCTGGAGACAGACAGGGAGCAAAATATGCTGGAGGACAGGTAAAGCCATGAGCCACGTGGCAATACATAGATTAATAGAAATGGGTTAGTTTAAGTTGTAAGAGCTAGTTAGTAATAAGCCTGAGCTATCGGCTGAGCATTTTTAATTAATATAAGCCTCTGTGTGGTTATTTGGGAGCTGCTGACAGGACGGAAACCCCTCCCTACACAAACCTCATAAGATAGAGGCAAGAAGGCCTCACTCTTGGAAAGGGCATGAGGCTAAGCAACAAGTTCAGGGGAATGTGGAGGGCATTAGGTAGGGAAGCTAGGGAAAACTGACCANAGGTAGCAATTACAGTGTCTGAAATCAACTAAGAGACATGCTTTCGCAGAAGAATTATCTGAAGGGGAAGACACTCCCCAAGAGTGGACAGTACCCTCCAACAGCAGCCCAGATACAAAGTGATCTNAGGAAATGGCAGTGCTGCTTTTGCCTGCCTGCCTTTGCTTCTTGTGGGTACGTCCATCTACTCTACTGCTGTTGCCACCACCACTGGGGCCCTCCTTCGCTAACATCAGAACCCAGTTTCTCTGGCCTTCCTATGAGGACTGAATATCAGTGGATCCTGGGAATCTTCCAGGCCTTTGGTGCCAGACTGGAACTGCAGAGGAGGCATCCGTCCTGCTGCACTGANAAGCTATGAGGCNTTCAGCCTGTCCAGTGAACAAACAGCCACTGTTGGACCTACCCAACCTGTCCACATCAGCCAATCTAAAAACTCTACTTTGTACACATTCGTGCTTTATGCTCTGTTCCTCTAGAGCAGTGGTTCTCAACCTGTGGGTCGCAACCCCTTTGACAAACCTCTATCTCCAAAAATATTTACATTACGATTCATAACAGTAGCAAACTTAAAGTTATAAAGTAGCAATGAAAATAATTTTATGGTTGGGGGTCACCATGGTATGAGAAACTGTAGTAAAGGGCTGCAGTATTAGGGAGGTTGAGAACCACTGCTCTTAGAGAATCCTAATACAGACGACATTAACACTTGTTAATCTCATTATGTATACTAATGACACTGTGATTCCTTAGCAAAGTGTCCTGGTTTAGAGACATAGACTGAAATTGCAATTTAAAATTCTCCAGCAGTAAGCAAACAAAAGAATTATGGCAACATATTTTAGTTGGAGGTGCCAGGTACAACATTCATTTTACTACTCTGTGCTTTGTAATGACATTTGGAATTTTTCATAGGGAGATTTGTTCTCTTAACAGATCCAATGGCAGTTCACAGCCTTGCAGAAGAAAATAAGGTTGCTAATAACCCCATGATCTTCATAGTGAGATTTGTGGCCTTGCTCAGGTGCACCCATGTAATCACCAGAGCTCTCAGACATGAAAGACAAAGGCAGAAGAGAACTAGGGAGACAGCAGCAGCTGAAGACTAGACCAGATGTTGCTGGCTTTGAGGATGGGGAGGTGGACCATGGGCCAAGAAACCTGGGGCATTCCTAAAGCCCAGAAAAATAGTCAGGTGTGGTAGCACAGCTTTAATCACAGCAGAAAAGCGAAGGCAGAATGATCTCTANGAGTTCAAGGCAAGCTTGGGTTACATGATGAGTTCTAGGCCAGCCAAGGCTACATAGTGAGACCCTGTCTCAAAAAAGGAAGGAAGGAAGAATAAAAACAAGATAGAAATCAGAAAAATTAAAAATCAAAGAGATGGATCCTCCTCCAGAGCCGCCATAGGGAACACCACCTTCATTTTGTCCCACAGAGAATCATTCTGGGCTTCTGACCTCAAGCGCCCCAAGTCTGTGTAGTTTTAAGCCACCATTCAATAGTAATTTGTTACAGTAACCACAGGAAACTAACACAATGGCTGTCCTGAAATGCTTTATTTCTGAATTGATGTTTCTAAGTGAAATCTGACGGTGCANTGGAGTCTACACTGGGGAATTTAGCTCACACATCCTCTCCATCTTTAGGATGGGTTCTTGGAGGCTAATCACCATGCTCTGGCACATTGGCTCTCNCCAACCCCAGCCTCCCTACCTCTGCCCTGCAATCCCCGAAGCTCTGCCCAGGGTGGCTTGCATTCTATCATTGCCCTGCANCCCTGCAGGGAGCCTGGTACAGGCATGAGGAGAGTCACCCAAGAGCCATATGGCACCTATCCTCAACCATGGCTAGAATGACCACAGCAATGCCAAAATGTCACATGACAGGGATCGTCCACCACTTTCAGGTGCAGACCCTGACCATGCACTAGCTCTGAGGCTGCAGCCTCGTGAGAGTGCCCTTTATTAGTGTGGCAAGGTAACATAGACACAAGGAAGAAAACAGGCTTATCCAGCCCCAGCCAAAGCCACTTTGGCCCAGAGCCCCAGGAACTGCAAAGGCAGCTCTAACAGCCTCCCCCTCTCCCCTTGCTGGCTGTTGAACAGCTTTTCAGACACAGCCCAGGTCAGAGAGCTCTCCTTAACCCCATCCCCAGTTCCTCTTTATCCTGTGACTCATTTTATCTCCTTTAGGACACTCAACAAGAGCTCAAAATATCTCGTTCCTTCCCTCGGCAACTCATCTAAGAATATACACTGAGCCTACTGTGCCAAGTGTACCAACACGGCAGCAAGCAAGAGAGACCAAGTCCCTGTCCTCTTGGAGCAGGTGCTCTCGTGAGATCCCCAGCTGTGGCTCACCTCTTGTCCCCTCAAGAATGGACCACTGTCTACCCAGCATCCCACAGAGTGGCTGCCAATCCAGAGATGCTCACTAAGCAGTAGCTGTTCCATTGCTTCTGTAAATATTCATGCTTGGATACTCTGCCCAATGATGAAGCACAGCATAGAGATGCCACCCTCATCATCTAGATGGTCAGGATGGAGATCTGTCCCCGAAGGAAAGGCCTAGCCATAGGTTGAGATGGGGGAAGAGGTAATACCCCAGTTCCCAAACTACTCTGCCTTAAATTAGCCTCACACACGTGCCACTGTTGTCAGTCAACAGTTTATTTGTATATTTAAGCAAAATTATTCTNCTAATTGGACATATGCCTCATGGTTCTACGAGGCAGAATCTATTAAAAAGTCTTGCTGTAACAGGCAAGAGCTTGGAGAGGAGTTTTTATTTGGGGACAGGAAGAGCGCTGAGTGGATTTTAATTTGGTAGAAAATAGCTGCTTGGGGCCACAGCAGNGAGAAGAAGCAGGGATGAAGAGTAGCCTGTTCAATNGCTGCTGCTCTTAATGAGCAGCCAAACCACCTTTGCAGCTGCAGCGCCTTCCCCCACGCTTCATTAGGAAGATGATGCCATTCCCATCGTCCTATTTCAGAGGTGTGGCCACTAAGGCAGGAGTNCCACATCTCATACCTGCCCAGGCATGAAGCTGTCCTCACAGCCCCTGAAGCTTGACCTCCTGAACACATTAAAGGTGTGAGAATTCTTAAATCCAAGATGAACAGACCAAAAGGCTTCAGAGGAAATGGCCAAGAGCTGAAGGCATGGAGGGTAGGAGGACAGCAGGATGTCAAGACTTACCAGTTCACATTCTCTGATACAACAAACAAATCCATGCCTGTGTGACTACAGGCTTGAGGAGTCCTGGCTGCTCCCAATCGGGAAGTAGTTGGCACAGGTTTAGGAAGGGCTACACCATCAGCTCACTTGAGCTCCTGGGGTGTGCTGAACAGCAGCCTACCTCCCCAGCACGCACACACACACACACACACACACACACACACACACACACACACACACACACAAAGATGCAGACACTAAAATTGTAACCTTATTTAGAAAGAGAACTTCTGCCAACATTACTGAGAATTTTCAAATGTGATCAGACTAGACTACCTGGGAGACGAGGGAGACATNTCTAAGCCCAATGACAACTCTCCTTTCAGGAAAGAGAAGGGAAGATGGTGGCAGGAATTAGAGAGATACAGTCACAGGGCTGCTTGGAGCCTAAAGGGGAGGCTAAAGATTCTTCCCTAGGGCCCCCAGAACTAGCACAATCCTGTTAGTCCTTTGATTTTGGACTTCTGGCCTCTGGAACTATAGGAGGGTACGTTTTTGTTGTGTTAGGCCACTCATTTTAAGTAGTTTGTATGACAATCACAGGGAGGTAATTAGTTGTGGACCCCTAGACAAGTCACTTGACTAACCTGTGCCAGAGTTTCTTCATCTAAAAGGGGACTGACTAGGGNAGAAGGAATCANCTAAAGGAGGGACACAGGACAGATCAGTGAAAGGGGANCAAAGAGGAACAAAGTATAATNTCACATGTATGAGGATGACATTGGGAAACCCACTACTTTGTATTCTAACCTAGAAATTTATTTTTTAAGTTTCTTTACAGTGAAAACAATGGTATCTACACTGCAGGGTTGTGTGGGAGTTAGGACAGATAACAGAGTCCTTAGCATCATACCTGTCTCGTAATTGCTGTTCAGGTACACGTGAATGCCTGCTCTTNGCATCAGAGAACCTGTCTTCGTCAGGCAGGGATGCATCTACAATGGGCAGCAGCAGGCAGAAGCTGGGTTTCTGCAGTCCCTGCCCTGCTGAGGTCCTTGAATTAAGTACAGAATCTATGCGTTTCTCTCTGGGGAGCAAGACAATCACCCATTCCCACCATCTCATGGAGCAGAAGACCCTTGGGACAAGCTGAAAGCAGCCCCAAGGGTCCAGGCAGTGAGAAGGCAAGGGACTACAGACACACACAGACAGGCACTCAGCTAATACNGGAGCCCCCGACAGATGCANCATTCTTACCACCAGAAGTACGGGGACCTGTGTCACATTACTACAACCACAGCCTTTGCAAAGTGATTGCTGCTTCAGAGCAGCAGAAGTAAAACCCAATTCACCAGGCTTCTGAGAGCCTGATGCAGTCGCAGACATTAAAAAGAAAAGGGAAAAAGGGGAGGCAGGAGAAGAACAGAAAGAGAGTGGCCAGACTCAGCAGGGGAGAGAAGATGGCAACTGTGGGTGGGTGCCAGCCAGAGTCTGGCCCAGCATCCCCTCCAGATGGTTTAGGCTTGCTTCTCAAAACATGAACCTATGCCAGTGACAGTGAGAAATAGGGTGCAATAGGCAGTTGTAGGTAGTACAGGGCATGCTATTAGCATATACATTAAAGAGGAGAAAGGGCCAGCAAGATGGCTCCAAGGGTAAAGGCACTTGGTGCCAAGACTGACAAGTTCAATCCCCAGGACCCATGTGGCAAAAGGAGAGAATTCTCT
>LZPO01027370.1:82714-98453 GCA_001675575.1 Neotoma lepida
GTGTCCACACTGAGCAGCACAGAGGAGAGGTGTCCACACTGAGCAGCACAGAGGAGAGGTGTCCACACTGAGCAGCACAGAGGAGAGGTGTCCACGCTGAGCCCAGAAACATACTAAAAACTCTAAGGACAGTCTGGCCACAGGAACCACCTGAGCAAAGACACGCCCATCTATTGTCAACCTCTCTCTGACCTCATGTTTCATCCCCCACCTCCCTAGTATCTTTAATACATCTGCATCAACTACTACATTCTGACTGAGGAGGTATGTGAGGTTCACAGCTCTACTCCTACAGAAGGCCCCAATGGCCTTCNGAGGACAAAAAAACAATGAACCTCTTTCTGCCTAATAACACAGCTTAGAAGTTANTATCCCTTCAGAGTTGGCCTACATCCCTGCTGTCACCAGAAACACACGGTCGCCTCCCCAACAGCACATTATAGATAACGGCATTAGCATGTGTCTTAGTTAGGGTTTCAATTGCTGTGAAGAGACATCATGACCACTGCAACTCTTATAAAGGAAAACATTTAATTGAGATGANGTCTTACAGTTCAGAGGTTTAGTCCATCATCATCATGGTGTGGAACAAGGCAGCATGCAGGCAGACATGGTGCTGGAGAGACAGCTGAGAGTTCTTACATCTTAACTGACAGGCAACAGGAAGCGGTCTGAGACACTGGGTGTGGCTTGAGCATATATGAGACCTCAAAGCCCANCTCCACAGTGACACACTTCCCCCAACAAGACCACACCTACTCCAACAAGGCCACACCTCCAATAGTGCCACTCCCTTTGAGAAGGGGCCATTTTCTTTCAAACCACCACAATATGGAAGACCCAGTTTGATGTGGGATGGCAGTCCCACTCACAGGTACTAAGGCACCTGTATAAGAAGGAGCAGGTGGCCTTCCATTCCCTTTGTCCCAAACCTCATGGCCAGTGGCCACTNTTCAGACACACCCCATCCTGGCCCAGCTCTGATGGGTCCCACNGGTCCCTTACCTGGGATCGACGCTGCAAATACTCCTCTGAGCCATATGGGACACTCCTCAGGGAGGTGAGATAGTCATAACTGATGACAGCTGTCTGTGAACCAAGGGAAGAGAAAGCTTAACACTGAGGACATCAAATACCACACCTCTGNCAAAGCCAGGAGACCCACACAGGAGCTGCTGGGTCTATAAGAGTAGCTGGTCCCACCCTTTGGATTCTCAGCCCCCAGATNTTAGCCTGGATGCTCCTTCTGGGCCTTCAGCGGTGAGCACAAACAACACTCCACCAGAGATGTCCGATCTCAATTTGCCTTTATACACCAGGAACTATCCATAACTGATCATAACCAACCACCTCTAAACTCACTTGCCCATTTGCTTCCTTGTTTGTGAACTGTCTGAATTGAAGACTGGTCCTGCCTACTTGTTACTGCTCTCCAGCATCTTTTACACTACACAGGTAGACATCAATAAATACTAACCAAATGAACGCTGTTAAATTTGAGTTTCCATTCTAACTCCTCTCACCAAAACCCTCTGATAAGGGGCCCTTATCCACAGTCAACAAGAAAATCACAGGCTTCCAACGTATCTCCATCATGGAGAAGCCTTAAGCTCAAGCCTTCCTGTTCAGAGGTGAGCAACTAAGGACCTTAGAAACTATGTTCTGAGATTTATATTCAAAAGTGTTTGTTGACAGTCAGGCAATGGTGGTGCATGCCTTTAATCCCAGCACTCAGAGGGCAGAGGTAGGTAGATCTGAGTTTGAGTCTACAGAGCTAGTTCCAGGGCAGCCAGGACTACACAAAGAAACCTTGTCTCCAAAATCCAAAAATCAATTCTGTGCTGTTGAGATGGCTCAGCAGGTAGGGATGCCTATCCCCAAGTCTATGACAACCTGGCCAGAGAACCCCAGGATCCACATGAGTTAGAAACTATGTTCTGAGATTTATATTCAAAAGTGTTTGTTGACAGTCAGGCAATGGTGGTGCATGCCTTTAATCCCAGCACTCGGAGGGCAGANGTGTTCATTTGTTCTCCTCCAAAGCCTAATTTCGTTCCACCTCTACGTGCTGAGCAGCAGCTATCAGCAAGGTTTGCTCTCTGAATAATAAATAAATCAGGATGATCCAGACCAGAGGCCTTCAGAGAATGGACAGCTCTCTGCTGGGTCCNTCCACCTTTCTGAGTTGAAACTCAAGACTTTTCTCTTTTCTTTTTTAAATTTCAAGACAGGATTTCTCTGTGTAACAGCTCTAGCTAGTCTGGAACTCACTCTGTAGACCAGGCTGGCTTGAATTCACAGAGATCCACCTGCCTCTGCCTCCCGAATACTAGGATTAATTTTTCTTTTCCACTGTCTTTTTCTTTTAGATGGTATACAGAACCTACGCACGCTTGCTGTTAGTTGGGTTTTTTTTTTTTTCACTTTTCTTAATGTTCCATTCCATACCCTGTGGCTGCTTGTCTGCCACATGGCTGACTCCGTGACAGCTTAACTCAGATGACATGGGTTTTTCTCTCTCTTCCCTATCTCCCTCTTCTGGGCAGCTACTGAGACGGGCAGCTTGCCTGACCCAAACTTTTTCCCTTAAACTCTAATAAAACTGTCCTCAAAAAGGAAAAGAAAGCCAGGCAGTGGTGGTGCACGCCTTTAATCCCAGCACTCGGGAGGCAGAGGCAGGTGGATCTCTGTGAGTTCGAGGCCAGCCTGGTCTACAAAGCAAGTTCTAGAACAGCCATAGCTGTTATACAGAGAAATACTGTCTTCAGAAAAACAAAGGGAAAAAAAGTGAAAAAGAAAAGCATATACAACTGAGTGGCTGTTTTATAAAAGTGCCCACTGATATTTCCCTGCCTTCCTTCTGGCTATTCAAATCCCTAAGGTTCCACTCAAATCCTGCTTCCTCAGGATACTCATCCTGACTCCTACGCCCCAGTGCTCATGCCTACATCTGACCATGGCAGCATTTCTGATGTGTGCCTGGCTTTCAACTGCTTTTGAATGCGTCCATGTGTACACTCCATGACCAGAGGCTCCTTCAAAGCTGGGTCTAGATGGAACAGTCTGTTTTTACCCCTCAGAACATGAAAGAAAACAGTAGGCCCCAAAAGGCACTTGGTAAACAGAAATGGTTTCATATCCCACAGCCTGTTTTTCCAAAGCCTGTTTGTCTCTCTGATTCTCTAACTCAGTTTACCCTTGAGGACAGGCACCAAGTCGATGGCCTCCCTCTGAGAACACTTGATAACACTGAGTTCTCAGGAAATAAACTAAACAAGCTTCATCATGATCACATCCACGTGGNGGAAACAACAGCAACTGTTATCTACGCTCACCAGCAGCAACAAAGGANAGAGAGCATGATGCGTGCCGCTGGCAATCTATTCTGCAAAGAGCCTATAGCGGTGTGTGGGAGAAGAGCTGTAAGCTGAGTTAAGAAGCCATGATGGGTGCTGGAGAGATAGTGAGTGGTTAAGTTGACTTCCTGCNCTTGCAGNGATCCTGGCTCGGTTCTCAACACCTGGTGGCTCTCAACCATCTGTAACTTTCGTTCCAGTGAGATCTGACGTCCTTTTCTGACCTCCAAAGGCACCAGGCCTGCACATGGTGCACATACATACATACATACATACATACATTCAGGCAAAACATTCATAGACATAAAATAAAATAAATGAATCTAAAAAAAATTTCTAAAAAGACACAACAGTAAGAGGATATTGCTATTCAACCACCAGAGAAAACATCTAAAGTCATATATTCAAATCAGATTCTCTGCTTGGAGATGGATGGAGTTCTCCCAGCCCCAAACAATCAACATGTAAGTGCCAATGCCTCAGATTAGCTTGCTGGCATGAGATCAAGTTTGCTAACAGAAATTTTTCTTTCTAAAGAAGGATTTTTTTTCTCTTTGTGGTTTTTTGAGACTGGGTTTCTCTGTGCAGCCTTGCCTGACCTGGAGCTTGCTATGTAGACCAGGCTGGCCTGGAACTTACAGAGATCTGCCTGGCTCTACCTCCCGAGTGCTGGGATTAAAAGCCTGTGCCACCACGCCTGGCTAAAGATGGATTTCTTCTGACTTGTGATTTCAGAATGTTCAGTCCATGTTCGCTTGGCGCTATACTCTTGCTGGAACATCATAGCGGTGGGAACCTGTGGTAAAGAAGGCCTCCCAAAGAGTTCACCTCAGAGCAGACAGGAAGCTCAAAGACAGCATGCAGAACTGAACTGTCTGCAAACTCTTCTATCCTTGGCATTTTCCAAGGCACACCTGCCCCTCTGAGTCATTGCTACCATAAGACACAGAGCCTCAGAGGCTGCCGAGCAGGGACCTGGTACAACCTTGTGTTCAACTGCAGAGTGGCAGGGATTGCCACAGGATTGAAGGCCCATAAGGATGCACATCGGAGCCCGCAGCTCTGTAGACAGAGCTGACATGCCTGCATGCCCACATGTCAGCACACCCACCTGCCGCACCTATGAACACCTACAGGTAATGCTGTAATTCCTCTGCTACCCCCAAAGGAGAGAAACCTACCGTAGCAACAGCTCGGCCCACCCTCACAGCGCCAAAGTCATTAGGGTCCAAGTAGTTGTTACTGTAGAGATAGACACCAGAGGCAGCAAGAGCCACACTGGTCCATGAAACAAGCTTGAGAGCCTTTCTGGCCATGTCCCCAGACCCTGTGCAAGAAAGGAAGGTCAAGGAAGGTTAGCAATTAAGAATTTCATAGAGTGTCAATCCAGAATTCAAATCCTAGCTCTGCCACTCACAGATTGTATGACCTTGTGTCATTTTTTTTAATCTCATGGGACCTCAGTTTCTTCATTTATAAAACAAGATAATACCTACCTCAAAATTAAGATGAAGGGAAATAATCATCTAAAGTGCTCAGTGTAGCACCTGGTACCCAGCATCCTTCCTCGACAGCACCAGGTGCTGTCCTAGCTACAGTGGAGGAGGCAAACAACCTACAGTTCTTGCCTATGTGGAGCTTACACTCTAGGGTGGGGCAGAGGAGAAGCAAAAAGATCCATAGCACACTATCAGAGCTGCCAGGAAGTGGTAGGAATCAGAGTTGAGGAGTAGAGGATCCAGAAGAGGGGGCTTTTTACATAGGAAGAGCAGGAAAGGCATGGCCACTGTTGGCGCTTGTAACTGGTATTACAACAGCACACAGCCACAGGCACCATTAGCCTTGATGCACAGGTCAGAAGTAGGCAGGCCCCTGCCAAAATGGTAGCTAGGCAGAAGCAGCCAGTAGTTCCTCCTTTTCTAGCTGACAGTCAAAATGGTTACTACAGTCAGATAGTTTTAGACTGTGCTCCTGGAAGATGACAATGTTACTCGGTCCACACACAGTCCTGGAAGGCCTACTGGGTACCAAACTTATACCACTGGGCAGAAAAACCCTACCCTCTTTACTCATACCTCCTCAATTCACCAGTGGCTACACAGACATTGTTTGGGGACACTTCATCCAATGGCCTACCTTCTCAACAATCCCTGAGTACTCTGCATCCAACCAAAGCCCTTGACCCAGCAGCAGGTGCCAAGGGACAGGCCCCAGACAGAAAGGAACATCTTCAAGCCTCCTGTCAGTGCAAAGACTTCCCAGACGCAGCATCAAGATGCAGGTCATCACCTCCTAAGTTTCTGCTCTGGCCCTGTTCTGTCACTTAGTTTCCTCTCTGCACTGAAGCTACTGCTACAAACAGCCTTGTCTTCAATTTCTCTGTGGTCTATTTTGACTCATGCTTCATAAATATAGACACAGCTTTTCTTTAAATATACACAAAGCACATCTTTTCCCAATCTTTTACTTTCAACTTAGACATCATACCATTTCTTTAAAGAGCATATAGTTGGCTTCCTAGGCTTACATTCAACACAGCTTATGATCTGCTTATGATCTGAAACACACCACCTTCTTCTAACCTTTCCTGCTTTTCCTACCTGTTCTGCTTCTCTCCTCTTTTTTCAAGATTTATTTTATTTATGTGTATACATATAAATCTGTATGTGTTCAGGTGCCCATGGAAGACAGAAGAGGATGTCAGGGTCCCTGGAGCCAGAGTTGCAGGCAGTTAGGAGCCACTAGACATGGGTGCTGGGAACAAGGTCTGGTCCTCTGAAAGAGCAGCAAGCACTCGTAACTGCCAAGTCATCTCTCCGGCCCACTTTCTCTCCTTTCTTGACTTTTCATGGACTCGATACTTTTCATTAAGTTCCATCATCTTCCCTTTTGTTGCTGCCTTAGTTACTGTTGAAGAGACACCATGACCATGGCAACTTAGAGACGAAGCACTTAACTGGGGGCTTGCTGACAGTTTCAGAGGGTCAGTCCATGACCATGATGGTGGGGAGCATGGCAGCGGGTAGGCAGGCATGGTGCTAGAGCATTAGCTGAGAGCTCACATCCAGATCTGCAGACAGGAGGTGGAGAGTGAGAGACAGGGCATGGTGTGGGCTTTTGAAACCTCAAAGCTCACCCCCAATGACACACTTTCTCCAACACTTCTCCAACACGGCCACATCTCCTAATTCTTCCTAAACAATCTACCAACTGGGAACCAAATTTTCAAATTGATGGGAGTGGAAGGTACTGTCATTTAAAACACCACAGCAGCCTTGTTTTCCGAGCCCAGTATGTGAGAAGTATGGTCTGAGGGACACCAGAACAAAAACAGCCTTTGTGCCCCTTCAGAAGCAGGTTGCTGGATCCCACGCTATGGCCCCCTGAGCCGCCAACTCTGAGGCAAGATTCTGTGAATAAGTTAGCAGGTGATTTTACTCAAAAGCTCAAGTCAGCCAACACTCTTCTTCACCCACATCCCAAGAAGATGCTAAGGCAACACCAACTTCCAGGCATTCCCTCCACTTTATCATCCATTTGCGTATTAATAAATGCTGGTAGTGGAGGAGGCAGACGGAGGCTGGGTTGTTGGGGATAAAAGACGAGCTTAATTGTTAACATTCATCACCAACTCTCTTGGATGCCTATTGGGTCAAAAGTAAAATTTATGATCATTGTTATGATTTTAATAAGAAAAAGAAAAAACCTACAGGCACAGCTGCTGGCAATATTTTGGAAGGTTCTTAAAAAAGTAAGGAGATGGAGCCTAGTTGGAAAAAGTAAGGCTTTGAAGGTCAGACTGGTCTCTGGCTGGTCTCACTATCTGCTTCCTGTCCACCAAGAAGAGAGCAGCCTCTGCGACATGATCCTACTGCCATGATGCTCTGCCCAAGAGCATGGGAGGCCAAACGGCTCTGATATGAAACTATGAGCAAATTCCCTCTCCTTTTTTTTTTTATATCAGACAACATAACAAGAAAAAGAACTATTGCCGGGCAGTGGTGGCGCACGCCTTTAATCCCAGCACTCGGGAGGCAGAGGCAGGCGGATCTCTGTGAGTTCGAGGCCAGCCTGGTCTACCGAGTGAGTTCTAGGAAAGGCGCAAAGCTACACAGAGAAACCCTGTCTCAAAAAACACATCTAGATGTGTATAAGAGACAGGGCATGTCCTCTGACCCCAAATAAGTTTTATTAGGGTACACAATATTTTGAGGGACACAATATAATCACCACAATCTGTGGTGGTTTGAATATGAATGACCCCCTCACAGGCTCATATATTTGAATGTGTGGTCATTAGGGGATAGCACTACTTGAGAGAGATTTAGGAGACGTGACCCTGTTGGAGGAAGTGTGGGGAGGAAGTGTGGGTTTCAAATGCTCAAGCCAGGCCCAGTGTGTGTCTCTCTCTCTCTTCCTGCTGCCTGCCAATCTGGATGTAGAACTCTCAGCTACCTCTCCAGCACCATGTCTGTCTGCACACTGTCATGAAGATAATGGACTAAACCTCTGAAACTGTAAGCCAGCCCTAATTAAATATTTTCCTTTATAAGAGTTGCCATGGTCATGGTGTTTTTTCACAGCCATAGAAACCCTAACTAAGACACAGCCATGCCTCTAAGACAATGGTTCTCAACCTTCCTAATGCTGTGACTCTTTAATTACAGTTCTTCATGTTGTGGTGACCCCCAGTCATAAAATTATTTTCTTGCTACTTCATAACTTTAATTTTGCTATTGTTGTGAATCATAATGTAAATATCTGTATTTTCCAAGAGATAAGCACAGTAAGTCAGCTATTAGACAGAGCAATTCTCTTCCCTCAGTAGATTTTTTGGTTGGTTGGTTGATTGGCTGGTTGATTGACTGACTGACTGATTTGAAATACAGTCTATGTAGCCCTGGCTAGCCTGGATCTCACTATGTAGACAAGGTTGGCATCAAACTCACCACCACCCTAATGTGTACCCTAATAAAATTTGCCTGAAGATCAGAGAACAGAACAAGCCACTAGATTAAACATAGATGCCAGACAGTGGTGGCACACACCTTTAATCCTAGCACTCGGGAGGCAAAGATCTGTCTGGATCTCTGTGAGTTCAAAGCCACCCTGGATTACATGAGATTGATTCAGCCTAGGAGAGAAACAGAGCCAGGCAGTGGTGGCACACACCTTTAATCCCAGTACTTGGAATCACACGCCTTTAATCCCAGCACTTGAGATCTCATGCCTCTGCTACCAGTATTTGGGAAGCACAAATGCCTTTATTTCCATCCCTAGGAAGGAAGTAATATGGGTGGGTGGACAAAGGTATACAAAGTGTGAGGAGACAGAACTAGAGCTTTTTCGGCTAGAGTCTTTTCACCTGGACCCCTTTTGGCTGAGGACTTAGAGACATTCAGTCAGAGGATTTGTAGAGTTGGCGAGGTTAGAGATGGCAGTGGCTTGTTCCTTTGTTTGTCTGATCTTTCAGCATTTACCTCAATATCTGGCTCAGGATTTTTTATTATAAGACCATTTAGCAATTCATGTTACAACCCTCAGCTTCCCCAAGTTAATTCATATGTAGAAACTTAAGTCCAACTATTCACTTCTGTGCACTCAGCTATCTAAATAACCTCAACTCACTCACAAAGAGCCAAGGTCTTAACAGATCTGCCTTCCAGATTTCTCAAAGGATCTCTGGCCCCTCCCCTTGCCCTCCACTCACTCCATACCATCTTGCTAGTTTTCGAACACGCCACATACTGCACTCCAAGAGTTCCATCTTACTGTTCCCCCTGCCTAGAACAGAGGCCAGCAAACTCTCCTACAAAAGGCCATACAGTAACTACTTTTAGCTTTGAGGCTACCCCACTCTGAGGCAACTACTCAACTCTGCACTCTGGTGTGAGGCAACCAAGACCAGCATGTAAAGCGATGGGCCAGGCCAAATGTGGTCCCCAGGATGTGATATGCCAGGCTTTAGTCTAGCACACTGTAAGTGCTCCAAAAACATTTGCTAACTGAATTAATCAATGAATAGATTAACTATATTCCCTATGAGGCCTGTGCAGAACCAGTAACAACACAGGTGTCTAGATGAATATACCCCAGACCTCCAACTCAATAGTCATTCTCAGGGGCTGGAGAGATGGCTTAGCGGTTAAGAGCACTGGCTGGTCTTCCAGAGGACCTGAGTTCAATTCCCAGCAACCACATGATGGCCCACAACCATCTATAATGAGATCTGGCATCCTCTTCTGGCCTGCAGGCATGCATGCAGACAGAGCACTGTATACATACATACATACATACATACATACATAAATAGTCATTCTCTCCCCATTACCCCCATACTACCTCCCAACCTTTGCTCCTCTGAACCCCACCCTCCTGTTGTACCATCCTCCACAGCAGCCCCTAATGGACTGCAGTCTCCCCTACCCTTGAGACTACCTCTGAATATCAAAGGAACAGAGAGGCAATCCCATTTTCAAACAAATGTCCTCAGTAATAAAAGTGGTAGGAATTGAAATACATAAAATAGATGAAGTAAGAGCCAAACTGTGTCTAAATAAATTGGAGTTGGAGTTTTCCATAAGGTGTCAGAGAGTCTTCAACATATAAATGAGCTGCTTCCCTCGGGGTATTTTAAAAGACCTGTCATGCATGAAGTATGTCTGTCAATGAAAAACACCTTTCGTTATTAAGGCCTCCTCTAATGAATCACCTGCCCTGTTCTGTTTGCTTGCTCTGACTTTCACCTGCTTACCTCTCATAAGGCCACACACCTTACAAGAGGTCTGAGACTACCAAGGGCCTAAAACATAATCACTAGACAATATGATTAGCAATAGCGAACCTTTACAGAGTCCTCAACACACATGTAGGATCGGGAGGTGCACACTTTTAATCCCACCATACCGTACACCCATCTTGTTAATATTTCACATGGCGCAGTGAGACGAGGCAAGTATCATTCTTAGTTATAAATGAGGACACGAAGGCACAGAGTGAGCGGTCAGCCCTAGGTGGCTCAGTAAAGTGGCAAAGAAATGATATTAACAGGCCTTTCCACTGCAAATGTTCAGTCGGTCCTTTTCTTTTTAAGATTTATGTTTGTGTGTGTTTGTGTGTGTGTCTGTGTATATGTGTCTGTGTGTCTGTGTATATGTGTCTGTGTAGGTGTATGTGTGTGTGTTTGTGTGTCTGTGTATGTGTGTCTGTGTATGTATGTCTGTGTATGTGTGTCTGTGTATGCATCTGTTTGTGTATGTGTGTGTCTATGTCTGTGTTTCTGTGTGTGTCTGTGTATATGTATCTATGTGTGTCTGTGTACATGTCTGTGTGTGTCTGTGTCTATGTGTGTGCATGTGTCTGTGTGTCTGTGTATGTGTGTGTGTATGCGTTTCTCTGTGTGTCTGTGTGTGTGTCTGTATATGTCTGTGTGTATGTGTGTCTCTGTGTGTAACAAGAATTGCTAAATGGTCTTATTAATAAAAAAAAAGGCGCTAGATATGGGGTGAAAGCTGAAAGATCAGAGAAACAAAACAAGTCACAGCCAACCTCACCTCACCAACTCCTCAGCTGATCCTGTTTCCACGAATCCTCAGACTGAAAGCCTCTGAGTCCTTACCCCTGAGGGTCTCAGTTGAACTGCTGCTTAGTTCCTGTCTCCTCCTTATATACCCTTCTCCACCCAGCCATGTCACTTCCTGGGATTAAAGGCATGTGTGCTTTCCAAGCAAAGGCTTGAGATCTCAAGTGNTGGGATTAAAGGTGTGTGCCACCAATGCCTGACTCTGTTCCCAGTGTGGCCTTGAACCCACAGAGATCCAGATGGATTTCTGCCTCCCAAGTGATAGGATTAAAGGTGTGTGCCACCACTGTGTGGCCTCTATGTCTAATCTAGTGGCTGGCTCTGTTCTCTGATCCCCAGATAAGTTTATTAGAGTATACAATATATTGAAGTACACAATATATCATCACATCTGTGTGTGTGTGCCTGTGTGTTTGTGTTCAGGTGCTCGTGGAGGTCAGAAGAGGTACATAAGATCCCCTGGAGCTAGAGTTATACATTTGTGAGCCACCCAATGTGGGTTCTAGGACCCAAACTCAAGACCCTTGGATAAGCAACACATCTGAGCTCATATCCATAAGTCATCTCTCCAGCCACATCTTTCTCTCTTTTTTTAATGACATATCTCTTTGATAGGGATACTTGGACCTCAAGACATTAAGTCCTTACCACTGGCTTGAAGTAAATACAGCTGCTGCAGACAGAAACTATAATTTCTGACCTGCAACCAAGCCCCCAAAGAGCTAAACCTGTGGAAGGCAATGTTTGCAGCTCTGGAAATCAATAGCATGTCAAAGATAAAGCAATATTCCTCGCTAGAAATAACACATTTGAGCCTGAAGCACTGACATGGCTGTTTAATTGTCAAATCAATGGGAAGAATGAACTCTTTGTCCCTAGGCCAGAGAAGACACCCCAGTACATCATGACAGCATACATCAGGAAGTTGGACAAGTGAAAACTGATGGTCAAACAAAAACGTCCATCTCAAGGACAGAACTAAATATGAAATCAAGCACTTACTGTAAATGGTCTCTCCAACTACTGGCTGCCCCCTTCACATGACGCATCCTAAGAATACAGACCTGAAATAACACCCCCATTCATCCCCACTTAGTGAACTAGAAAACATGCTAAGGGAAGTCACTTAGGGAGCAAATTCAATTTTCCCCAAAAGTGACCCTAGCTACCTCCCATTTCCCACAGAGATTATTAGGCAAATAAGCACTATTTTTTTTTTGAGGATGTTCTCCAAACCAGAAAAGAACCAAAAATANTCTTGGAGAGAACAAACAAGATGAGTCAATACCTAGGGACGGTTGACCTAAGGAGGCTCAGGCTCACAGTCTTCCCCAACCTACAAATAGTGGCCAAGTTCAATGCAAGATTGAGTTTTACCTATATGTTTCACTGTGTAATGGCTAGAAGTTGCTCAGATCAATACTAATTAAATTAAGGAATACATGACCAATGCCGAGGTTCATCAGCAGATAAGGAAAATAAATCTCACCCAGGCACAGAAGAGAAATCTTCATCCAGCTCACCTTAGGAAAGGGGGGCTAAGGACGTAAGGCCAAGAGCAAAGGGCAAGCAGCAGATAAGAGGAGTGAGTGAATCTCCCAAAAGTGCTTGAATAAATAGCTCATGTTACTTGCACAGCTAGATTCTCAGGCGCCTATCTTTGGAGTTTCACTCTACAGACAAGGAAGTAGAAGGAACCGCCCAAGGGTTAAGAGCCAAAGGAGCAAAAGCTTGAATCCAATGTGACTGCTCCGTCACCAAAGCAACAGGTGGATATGAACACATAATTGGCTGGGGCCTGGGGTGGCCGGCGGTCCTCTGTTGTGGACATTGAAACCTAGGTGACCCAGTGTGCTGTCCTATTGGGGTTGAACAAGACAAGGATGGATGACAAAACCAAGCACTCTTCCCATTCACCAGTACCTTCTCTGGCAAAAACGGGGCGGGGAGGTGGGGCATACTTGGAAAGAAACAAAATGCCAATTCTCTCAGCAGAGGTAAAAAATTCTCACACCATACAGCCTGTTGAATACCAACCAAGCAAATAATACAGTAAAATAAATTATGATATAATCCAGGGGGGAAAAAATGACCCAAATGACGAAACTACATGAATATACATAAGTAACGTAATAGGGTGCACCTGTCTCTTATACACATCTAGATGTGTACCATAACCAAGTATAAAGAATTTATGGATTTTTTTTTCTTATACAACAGTAGCATTCAAATCATAGTCCCCCGGACAGCAATATCACATCTCCAGGATTCATGTTGGACATGCCAATTCCAGATTTCAGATACCATACTAGAATCAGAAGTTTGGAAGGGAGTGGGCAGAATTCTGCATAGTAATAAGCCCTCCACACAATTCTGCTGCACACTATACAGCCTGAGAACTACAGTGACAAGGAGACGCTTAAAGAAAACTTGTAACAGGGACAAAAATCTAAGTCCTGTCAACTCAGCAATTATTTTTTAGCGCCTACTAACGCTAAGCTTCCCACTTGGTGGCAAGTAAATGCCACTGAAGTCTGGGGCAGCTGTACTAGGTGTCTTCTACAGGCTTCTCTCCACAAATCAGCTGGAAGCACCCGACATCTGGAAAGAAGTCTCCGGGATCAGAAGCAAACTGGCGCCTGTTGCAAGCTTAAGTGACCTAATCCCTGGGGAGCGCCCTGTACTTCACCACTCCACGCTCACCGCCCCAGCGACCTCTGCGTGGGAGCCCACAAGGCCACCAAGGTGTGAATGCTTCTGGCGGAGCCACTCGCAACCCCTCTCCACCTTCTCCTACTCCGGTGCACACAAGGTTGAGCCACTAAAGTGACCAGTCCGCGCTAATGACCGCTAGGGCACTGAGCTACAGAGTCGCAGAGGAGGGGGGCGGGGCATTGCGAGTCACCTGAGCCACGTGGTCGCGCCTGCTCGGGTGACAAGGTCACACGCCCGAGTTTCCTCCCAGCTTCNCCAGGGCTGCAAATCCTGAGCTCAGGCGGCGAGGAGCACGTCTGCACCCGCTCCCCCGCGCTCCACGTGCTGCGCGATCGGGCGACCTGGTCTGCCCTGGCTCGGTGCGCGGGTGCTACTCACCCGGTGGGAAGGGAAGCAGAACCGCGGCAGCCCGGATCCCAAACTCCAGGAAACCGTGCGCTTACCGAAGCCGGTGCCGCGTGGCCTGCCGGGACTTGTAGTTCTCCTCGGTTCCTTAGGCCACGTACACCAGCCGGAGCCACCGTGGTACTGAGACTCTCCATCCTGAGAGCGGCACTGACAGTTGTTAAACAGTAAGGATACGCAGATGGATCTGAGTTATCTGTGATCCTGATGTATTGACCTCTAAAGAGATGTACTTGGAAACATTTACGAGGCACCCATTCTATATAAACATCAGAAGCTGTTCCAGTTGTGGGAAGACAAAGATAGAATGGGAGATTCGTCTGTCAATTCAATGTAATTCTAATCAAATTTCCAACAGGATTTTTACCTGGCCCTTCACAAGCTGATCAAAAGATTATATGGAAAAACACAGGATAAAGCATAATCAAAACATTACTGAAGAAGAACATGCTTCAAGGACTTGGACCTCCATATTCCACATGTACAATTAGGCTGTGAAAATTAAGACATGTGACATTGACATAGGTGTAAGTAGAGGAATGGAATCTCCTAAAGAGCCCAGAAGCCTCTAGACCTCTGTGGAAGCTAGATTCTGATAGGCAGGCATTCCCAATCATTGAGGGAAAATGGAGGGTTTCAGGACAGGAGCTGAACACTAGTTATCTGCTGGACCCTTTACCTAGCTCCACATGCAGGAACTAACTCAAGTCAAGAGTCCAACGAGAAAATTAAGGTAAGTTTTAAAGGAAAACATCCTCATGAGCTCAAGATAGGGCTTAAGTGTCATGTGCACAAATTGTAAAGGAAGCCTTGATAAATTTGAACTCTATTAAATTTAAGAACTTAGCTTCACTGAAAGGCATCATAAAGAAAAAGCCACATAGTTGGGTGTGGCACACACCTTTAATCCCAGCACTGGAGGGCCAGAGGCAGGTGGATCTCTGTGAGGTCAAGGCCAGCCTGGTCTACAAAGCAAGTTCCAGGACAGCCAAGACTACATAAAGAGACCCTGTCTCAAAAAAAGGCGGGGAGGGGTTGAGGGGATACTTTAAGAAAAGGGGGAAAGAGCCACATAAAGACTGGAAGTGATTATAGAGGCTGGAGAGTTAGCTCATCCGTTAAGAGCACTTCCTGCTCTTACATAGGACCAGGTTCATTTTCTAGCACCCACACCGCAACTCACAACTACCTGAAACGTCAGTTCCGGGGGATCCCAATGCCCTCCTCTGACCTTTGTGAGCATCAAGAACACACGCGGTGCATACACATACATATAGACAAAACACTTATAAAATCAAATGGATAAATCTAACTTAAAAAAAAAGATATAGAGAGAAGATGACCACAGCACAGACAGTAGTGACATAGAAATGACCAACGTAGTCCTCACCAGTTCAAGTTTGCAGTTCATATACATTGAAGTAAGATCAATAATGTCCAGGTGAGGCAAGAATCCATAAAGTTATGTGTGAATCAAGTGGTATAGGGCACAAAGAAGGAAGCATTAATTTTGTCCAAGAAGAAACTAAAAGTTGACTTGTAGGCTGGGAATTAAAAGTTGAAGAGGGGCTGGGCGGTGGTGGCGCACGCCTTTAATCCCAGCACTCGGGAGGCAGAGGCAGGCGGATCTCTGTGAGTTCGAGGCCAGCCTGGGCTACCGAGTGAGTTCCAGGAAAGGCAC
>LZPO01027370.1:118954-134540 GCA_001675575.1 Neotoma lepida
TATGACTTTATGCCAGAAGAGGGCATCAGATCCCACCATAGATGGTTGTGAGCCCCCATGTGGGTGCTGGGAATTGAATTCAAGACCTCTGGAAGAGCAGCCGGTGCTCTTCAGCATCTCTCCAGCCCCCGAGAAACTAGTTTCTATTATTTAAAAACTAAAANGGGACTGAGGAGATGGTTCAGTGGATAAAGTGCTTACTGCGCGAGCATGAGGACCAGAATTCGGATCATTGGAACCGGCGTAAAAATCTGGGTGGGCCTGGAAGCCTGCCTGTGATACCAGTATGCAGAAGAGATGGGTACAGGGAGTCCCCGATGTAAGCTGGAGTAAGTCTGTCTGCATGCTGCCATGCTCCCCATCCTGATCAAAATGGACTGAACCTCTGAACCCATAAGGGAGCCACCATCAATTAAATGTTTTCTTTATAAGAGTTTATAAGTGTCTCTTCACAGCAATAGTAAACCCTAAGCCAAGATTAAAATAAATAAATAAATTTAATTAATAAACTACTTAACTAAAAAAAAGATTTTAATTTTGTGTGTATGGATCTTCTGTACATCACACACATGCCTGGTACCAATAGAGGTCAGAAGTGAGCTCTGGATCCCCTGCAGGCACCCACCCACCATAGAGCCTGTGTGCAGATCAGAGGGAAACCTTCCAGAATCTATTCTCTCTTTCCNCCATGTGAGTCTCTGGAATCAAATGCAGGTTGCAGGCCTAACAGCAAGTGCTTTTGTCTGCAGAGCCATCTTGCCAGCCCAATAACCAATATTACTGTATCACTGCTTTTCCCTTTAGGGGAATTAAACCATAGCCATCTCCACCAAACCTCTACAGATCCTCAGGTCACAGGCAGGTCTATGCTAATAGAATAAGGTATCTATTTTATTACTACAGGAAAGGGAAAGGACAGTAAAGGAGTGGCATCAGATATTAGATGGCTGCCTCCTGAGCCACAGAACACTGGATAGTNGTGAAAATGATCAAACTAAATGACAAGGCTCAGAGCAAGGGGTTAATTGTTCCCCTGCCAAGCTATTCAATAGAAAGAAGAATCGTTATCTTGGACCTGAAGCTTCATCCTTGTGTTTTGCATCCCCTTAAGATTAGAGCCAGTGCTCCAAAGTAATAATTAAATCTGGGAAGAAATGGGGTCTGCAAGTGCCACGAAGCTTTTAAACAGGAAATCTCAGAGCTTTCGAGGAAGCAGCTAGAAACATTTCTCTCCTACTCACCCACCAAAAAACAGCTCAGTCCAAAGGAGGTATAGGACTGAGTCTCAGCCAACGCAAAGTGACCCCAGCTCTAAGCCTTCTGCAGTCCAAACTNAATTCTTGACATTTCAGGACATTTTTGGCTAACTTNATAAAAGTTACTGTTATGCTTAGTAATCATATAAAAACAGATTGTACTCATGATAGAGAAAAAGATGAAACACCCAAGAATTCATATCCTGAGAAATGTGTACAATCTATGGAAAGTCAACTTCAGAAAATTATTAGAAGATATGGAAGATTTTTTTTTAGTGGNAGAAGATTTTAATAAGTCAAAACCTAAGCATACTCCTGAGTGAGAGCACATTAAAGTGTAAAGATACCAACTCTCTCCAANTGAATTTACAGACAACTCAATGCCAAACAAAATGCCTACAATTAAAAAATAATAATAAAGTAGGAGGAGCTGAAGAGGACCCAGGTTCAAGTCCCAGCATCCCATAGCAGCTCACAACTGTCTGCAACTCCAGTTCTAGGAGACTTCACNTCTAGCCTCACTAAACATGCACACAGTACACACACAGACATATATGAAGGCAAAATAGCCATACACATAAAATTTTAAAATTAAACAATTTTTTTTAAGAGATAGAGTTTCTCTGTATAGCCCTGGCTGTCTTGGAACTCACTCTGTAGACTAGGCTGGCCTCAAACTCACAGAGATCCAGCTGTCTCTGCCTCCCAAGTGCTGGGATTAAAGGCCTGTGCCGCCACCATCTGACTGTTGTAAAAGTTTTAAAAAGAATTCAAATGAAGGGCCATAAGATGACTGAGTGGTGGGCAAAGTGTTTGCTGCCAACACCAACAACCTGAGTTCGAGCCTTAGGACCCACATGGTAGAAAGAAGCAACTCCCATAAACTGTTTTCTGACTTGAACCTACATCACTCTTCCCCGGAAAAAAGTAAATGACTAACAAATGCAACTTTTTTGTTTGTTTGTTTTCGAGACAAGGTTTCTCTATGTAACAGCCCTGGCTGTCCTGGAACTCACTTTGTAGACCAGGCTGACCTCAAACTCAGAGAGATCCGCCTGCCTCTGCCTCCCCAGTGCTGGGATTAAGGTGTGCACCACTACGCCAGGCTCAAATGTAACTTTTTAAAAAAGAATTCAAACTGACTCTGAATATCACCTGGGAACAATGAATACCATGTCACACTTTTTACATATTAATTAACTTTCATTTTGCATTTTACTTTAGGTTTTTTTTTTTTTGGTTGTTTATTGAGATGGAGTCTAACTATGCAGACCAGGCTGGACTCGAACTCACTGAGATCCACTTGCCTCTGCCTCCCAAGAGCTGGGATTAAAGGCGTGCAACACCGCTCCCCAACTTTATTCAGCTTTTTAAAATCTATTGGTTGTGGGGCTTGGAAAGATGACTCAGAGGTAAAAAGCACGTGCTGCTCTTTCAGAAGGCTTGGGTTCTGTTCCCNGCATCCACATGGCAGNTTGAAACAGTCTGAAAGTCTGGATCTGGTGCCCTCCTCTGACCTCCATGGGCACCAAGCATGCACAAGATACACTTACATATATGCAAGTAAAACACTCATAGGCATACATTAAAAAAAAATCTCTAAACAATTATTTTAAAAAAATAATAAAATCTACAGATTAGAGGATTTTTTTCCAAAAGTATATTCACAAGCTCTGCAACGGTCACCACCCCTCACTTTTCAACACACATACAAACTCATATTTGTTAACAGTCTTCTGCCTTTCCCATCCCAGCCCTGGGTAACTGCTAATCCACTTTTGTCTCCTTCAAGTTTGCTTTTTTTTAAGATTTACTTTCATTTTTTACTTATGGGTATATATAAATATATAGGTATATTCTCTCTGTGTGTATGCTNTGTGCATGCATGCACACATAAGAACAAAAGATCCCTTAAGCTAGAGTTACAGGCAGTTGTGAAGAAGCTGCTGAGTATGGGGGCTGGGAACCCAGTTCTGGACCTCTATAAAAGCATCAAACCCTCTTACCCAATAAGAGCCATCTCTCCAATCTTGTATTTACATTTCTGAAGAGTTGAAGTCAGTTGTCTTACATAATTTATCACATTCTATATTTTTCTGTTTTCCCTTGAGTTTTAAAAATTTGTCTCTCTACTCCTTGAATTTCTTCTAAACTGGAAATTAGGTCTAGTTTAATAAGAAAATTAGAGATACCACTGTGTAGCTGTAAGTTTCTTCAGTCCTACCCAGCCGTGGTCCCGTGTTTCTCCGGTCCTGCCCCACCCCCAGCCACTTATAAAATAATCACTCAGAGGCTTAATATTAATTGCAAATTATATGGCCTATGGGTCAGGCTTCTTGATAGCCAGCTCTTATAACTTAACCCATTTCTATTAATCTATATGTTGCCACGTGGCTGTGGCATTACCAGTCTGCTGGCATCTTGTTTCTCCTTCAGCAGTGGGCTGGTGTCTTCTGGACTCCACCCTTCTTCATCTCATCTTCAGTTTGAATGTACCGCCTAACCTTATCCTGCCCTGCCATAGGCCAATGCAGCTTTATTTATTAACCAATGAGAGCAACACTTATTCACAGCCTACAGAAAGACATCCCAAAGCATCACTGGGCATGGAGGTCCATGCCTTTAATTCCTGTAGGTGAATGTTTTATCTGGGTCCTGCCAGGCCCCACNCGGTCCAGCCCACCCAGTGGTCCCGCAGTCACTTATAAATTAATAACTCAAAAGCTTATATTACAACTGCTTGGCCATTAGCTCAGGCATATTACTGACTAGCTCTTATACTTAAATTCAGCCCATTTCTATTAATCTATGTTTTGCCACATATTGTGTGGCTTTACCAGTCTGCAGGCATGTTGCTCCTTCAGCGGCGGCTGGCGTCTCCTGACTCAGCCTTCCTCTTCCCAGAATTCTCCTTGTTTGTTTATCCCGCCTATACTTTCTGCCTGGCTACTGGCCAATCAGCATTTTATTTATCAATCAATCAGAGCAACACATATTCACAGCATACAGAACAATATCTCCATCAAATTCCAGCACTGGGGAGGCAAAGGGAGGTGGATCTCTGTGAGTTCAAGACCAGCCTATCCTACACAGCTAATTCCAAGTCCCAGCCAGAGTTACATAATGAGAACCTCTTTGTCTCAAAAGAAGAAAAACAGAAAATTAGAGACATTCCTCTTAGATATACCTAATGTCAGACTGTCCAGTGACTAGAGATACCAACCAGAAGACAGCTAAATCTCTTTGTTATAAAGCTTCACTGTTTTTTTCTTTTGCAGTTACAAAGAAACCTTGCAGCCTTTTTAACTACACTTTAATGGGAACCAATACTTATTAACAATTAATTTTAAGATTGGAAGCATCTGTGAAAGACATCTGAAAAAGAAAAGCAATGTGCTGNAGAAGCTCTACCTTGCACCAAAGAACCATGATAAGTCATCAGTAAGGAGAGCACCATGACCTCACACCCTTCGATAATGGCATCAAGAGCAATTGAAATATACAGCAAATAAAGGAAGGTGTCGTACAGCCTTGAAACCACTGCAAACCTGTCCTAAATTTACTAGCCAAAGTTTCTGTTTTAAAACTTGGGCTTTTATTCTGCTTTGGTGTTTTTGTTTAAAGTATGGACACCTCATCAGCTCTCACATGTTAAAACTGGAGTCCTCTCCCTACTTTCCTTCAAGAGTANATGCATACTCTTCNGATCTGCAGGTATGGGACACCTAATCTTATTGACTCCCCTCGCTCATATGTCATTCATCTCAACTATTAGACTTCAACATATGTGTCAACTCCAGAGTTCGGTCAACACCTTGAAGGCTTATGCTATGGTAAGGCTTCTGTCAACCACTTGTCTGAGGGCAAAGAATTCAGGCTTTACCTGCCTGTGGAACTGTGAGGCCCACCTGCCAACATTCACCAGCACAGAGACACTCCAGTGTTGTTCTGGATGTCCTGTGTGGGACGAGAACCGATGCTAGTGAGCGTCAAAGCTCACCAAAGCTATGCTAGTGAGGTTTACTCATATTATGTCCACCTTTATTTCTTTTATGAGTGGAGCCTTGAACTCAGGGTCTCATGTTTGAGCACTGAGCACTGTCCTGAGTGAGTCATCTTCTCAGCCCTGGTTAGCTCATTTAAATTTCCTAAAAACTTTACATTTTCAGGGGG
The DNA here is from genome assembly GCA_001675575.1 of Neotoma lepida. NCBI lineage: Eukaryota > Metazoa > Chordata > Mammalia > Rodentia > Cricetidae > Neotoma > Neotoma lepida. The sequence continues at coordinate 124,384 of LZPO01027370.1, forward strand.
TTAAAACTGAGATAGGGAAGTTAGGTCCTCTGTTTTGCTTTTGTAAATCTCTGGAGCTGAGACACAGACAACTTAGGCGACTTACCAGAATCTAGAACCAGACAAAGTGGGGAAACACATGAGGACACAGCACGAGTGAACCAAANCCACACCCCATAGAAATAAATGAAAACACTGCCCGTGGCAAGTTATTTAAAAATGAATTTTACTACATGTATTTGTGTGTGTGTGTGTGTGTGTGTGTGTGTGTGTGTGTGTAGGTGGAACTGCCATAGCACCTTTGTAGTCAGAGAACAACTTGATGGAGTCAGTTTTCTCTCTCTACCAAGTGGGTCCTGGGACTGAACTCAGTTAGCCAAGCTTGGCAGCAAGAGCTTTTACCTACTGAGTCCCCAAATCAGTTTTACAGATCTACTTTCTGAATTTTGTTGTAGTAAAAATGCTGTTCTCTATATACCCCTAGGGCANTGAGGGGCCATTATGATACCCCAAATGCTATGCCTCTGTGAAAAATGAGAATTGACTGTAAGAACACTTCCATCTCTTTCTTTCAATCCTACATCCCAGGTTTTGGTCTATGCCTTACTGATTTCCCACACAATTATTTTAACATCGTTCTCAGTAGCCTCTTTCNTCTCTCATTACCATGGAAACCCAGCCTATCTCAATAATTGTCTTTCTTGAGCCAGGTGTGGTGGCACACGCCTTTAATCCCAGCACTTGGGGTCAGAGGTAAGCAGATCTCTGAGTTCGAGGCAGCCTGGTCTATAGAGTGAGTTCCAGAACAGCCAGGATTACACAGATAAACTCTGTCTCAGAAATTGTCTTTCTTATCTGTCTCTTTCACTCAGGCTTTCTACGTAAATTCTCCAAATCATCTGTTGAATTAAATCTAAGCTCCTTGATCTTCATTTCCAGCACCTTCTTTATTTGCTCCCTACACACACACAGCTGTTTTTTAAAAATAATGCCTTCCGCCGGGCGGTGGTGGCGCACGCCTTTAATCCCAGCACTCTGGAGGCAGAGACAGGCGGATCTCTGTGAGTTCGAGGCTAGCCTGCGCTACCGAGGGAGTTCCAGGAAAGGCGCCAAAGCTACACAGAGAAACCCTGTCTCGAAAAACCAAAAAAATAAAAATAAAAAATAAAAATGCATTCCTGGAGCAGAATTTAAACTAGATGACTATTAACCGAACTATCAGCTATAAGCACGGAGGCTGCTTGTACAAAGAGGGATCAGTCACGCTTTTCATCCTACTCAATACGGTTAAAGATCCTAGGTGTAGCAGCGTTAAGGTGGGGGTTAATAGTATAGTTTCCCAAATTATGNCTTTAAATCCTATCTTGTATCATCACTACTGATCTGCTAAACTCAGAGAGCCTCTCCCTTGTAAAAACCTATAAATGTAAGGAATTTCCTTTGCTAGAGGAGTTGCTGATAGCTCTCCAAAACCACTTTGTCTCCATGAGAGAGCCCAGCAAAATTCCCGCTCAAAGAACTACAAAGCCCATAGGGCCTTTCGGCCAAGGCGCCTGCGCAGTGAGCACTTCTTCCATCGTGTTCCTCATTCCCGGGCAAGACCCGCCCCGCGACGCTGTGGCTTGCGCTGGAAGAAGCGGAAGAAGATGGCGCTCACCAGGTGGGTTGTTGATTTGGGTCCTCGATACGGAAGGGTCTGGGAGTACCCATCTTTTCCTTTTTTCTTCCCGGACTGTGCGGGCAGTGACCTGACCTGGGGCGCAGAGGGACCCTGGCCGAAACCATGGCTAGAACCTCTCACGGGCTTCCTTGGCGACTAGGCCGCGCCAAAGCCGGGGTCTTTCTTTAGAGGCTTCCCGGGTTGAGTTCGCCCCTTCCCTGGGGCCGAGAGTCACGGCGTGGCCTCGCGCGGAGGAGTTCACGTGTGCTTCGCGTAAGCAGCGCGGCAGGTTGGCGAGCGCCTTGCGGACCCCAGCTGAGGCGGACGCGATGCGCGGTGGAAAGCAGCGGCTGAATTATCCCTGCTGAGCAAAGCGCGCCAGTCTTGTGTGTGGCTTTCCAGCCGCTCGTATGCTTTTGGGCTTCCCTCTTTCTCCAGTATTCTCTTTTCCGAAACAAATGTTTTGCAAAAAGAGTTGGGGATGTCTTAGAACCGACCAAAATTTTTTAAATTGGCAGCAGTAGGGGCTGCTGTTTACTAAATGCTCAGCGCTTTAACTTTGGACCTTAGAATTTCTTTTGTGCATAGAACCACCTCCGACTTTTGCTGTTCCTGGTTGCCTTGGTTACCGCATGTAAAGTGCTCCCATCCTTTAAGAAAAAGATGCTAAGTGGGAGATTTCCAAAAAGTTATGTAACTCCTAGTTGCTCCGAGTGGAAAAACTTTCCATGCGAACTCAGCAGGAAAAGTCTGATTGGGTGTAAAGCAAATATTCATTTTAGGACATTGCCTTTCACCTGTTAAACCCACTTCTCATATTTTTCCTGGCTTGTAACAGTACAAATCCTAAAGATGTTTTGGTCACGGGAATTACTGTTCGTTATCCTGCTTTGTCCTAGAGGTTGTACATATAGAATGAAATGTATTTTTTGCCACCAGAAAGATGGCCAAGTAGATACACAGATGAAAACAGTGCAGGCAGGAGGATCTCTGAATTCCAAGGCAAACCTGGTCTGTATAGCTGGTTTAAGGCCAGAAAGAAAGAAAAGAAAACAGAGCAACTAGCCTGTCCACTTAACACACCTGGTAAAAAAAGATATCAGATGAGGAATTGCCTAGATCAGATTGGCCAGATGTGTTTGTAGGGGATTGTTTTTCTTGCTAATAGATGCAGGAAGATCCACAACCACTATGGGCATCACCAGTCTCGAGGCAAATGGTCCTGAACAGTTAAAGCTGGATGAGCATTAAGCCAGTGTGCCAGCCAGCAAGCAGTTTATGCGGTGCCTTGCCTGCCTCTCTCCCTCCTTCCTTCTCTGCAAGAAAGCAAGTCTCTCTTGCTCACAATTGTGAGTGAGATTTCACTAGCTGCCTTTTGAGTTCCTGCCTTGACATTCCTTGGTGGGTTGTGACTTGGAATTGTAAGCCAAATATGCCCCTCCTCCTTTAAAATTGTTCTTTGCCAGATAATTTTAATAACAGCAACAGAAATGAAATTAGAGCCAACAGAAAATGCCTTAGTACCAACAAATTGGAGTGAGTTCTGCAGACTGTCAATGTTACAGGTAGCAAACGTTGGAGTGTTCCTCAGGCACTGTGGTATAGATTGGTAGGGTTATGAGGGGGAAAGTAGAGTTTGAAATGAATGCACTCAAGAACAATGCCAGGGGTGTGGTGTGTATTGTGTGCTTAACGAAGCAATGACACAAAAAATGAAGTCTCAAAATGGCCAGGCTTGGGGACTACAAAGCTTTCAGTTGGTGTTCATTAGTATGTTTTTTTAATGTCCTTTATAAAAACTAGCAAGTGTGGGCTGGAGAAACAGTTCAGTGATTAAGAGCACTGGCTGTTCTTGCAGAGGTCCTGGTTCAGTTCCCAGCACCTACATAGTGGCTGACAACCATCTATAACTGTAGTTTAGGAATCTGACGCCCTCTCTCAGTCTCTGAAGGCACTAGGCATGTATGTGGTGCATAGACGTACATGCAGGCAAAGCACTCATACACATGAAAATGAAGTAAACCTATATTTTTAAAAATTGTAAGCAAATGAATGTGTTGGGATTTGTTTGTTTGTTTGTTTAGTTTGTTTGTTTAGCTGTCCTAGCAGATGAATCTAACCTAAGTGGGGGAAGGAGAGGGAAGGTACTAGGTCTCAGAGGCTGCACTTGTAGAGGAGAACATGCCTTATCCCTTTACTAACAGGCTAAGCGCAGAGCCTTGTCATCTATAACCTACATTAATGTAAGATACTGCCTCAGTTCTGCTGGTGACTGCTATGTCTCTACCATATTCCAGCTTCTCCTGCTGCCAGTGGCTGCCTTTGTTAAAGGACCTGGTCACCTGAAATCCATCTCAGCACATCTCTATACTGAACCTGAAGAGAATATTTAATATTTAAAACAGTAGGCCTGGTGGCGGTGGTGCACACCTTTAATACCAGCACTCGGGAGGCAGAGGCAGGCGGATCTCTGTGAGTTCAAAGCCAGCCTGGTCTACAGAGCTAGTTCTAGGACAGCTAGGACTGTTAACACAGAGAAACCCTGGCAGAGGTTGGGGGGAGTGGGGACCCCAGTTTGTAGCCAGTGGAACAAAAGTACTGGTGACCAAGTCTTTGCAGTCGTCAATTGGAAGTAGAGGCAGTTTTGTGGAATTGAGTCCTCAATCTCTGGGATCTGGATTGAATTAGGAAGTGCCTCATTACAGTCTTCTGGAGCATCACTTGTTTGCTTGGCCTATGGGAAAGTGTTTCACATATCTGGTGTCAGGTGTTCTGTTGATTACTTGGTGAGATGGTAAGGTAAACTTCTGTGTCTTTTTACTTATTATCCTCACAGAAATTACTTCTATTGGGAGAGAGATTACATAAGAAAACAATCAATAATACATTCAGATAATAAATGTTATAACTAGGTTAAGGCATTAGAATGTAACTTCAGGGCCAGCGAGAGATGTCTTAGTGAGTAAGAGCACCTGCCAAACTCAAAGATCTGAGTTCCATCGGTGAGACCCCCCCATGATGGAAAGAGAGAACTGACTCCTACAAGTTGTCCTCTGACTTCCCGCGGTGCGTGACATACATGCACACACCCTCACCCCCACCCCGCTCCTACACAAACTAAATAAAAATATAATTTTTGCTGAGTGTAGTGGTGCATGCCTTTAATCCTAGCACTCTGTAGGCAGAGACAAGCAGATCTCTGTGAGTTTGGGGTCAGCCTGGTCTACATAGAGAGTTCCAGGAGAGCCCGGGCTACATAGTAAGACCCTTATCTCAAAAAAAATTTTTTTTTNAAAGGAAAAAAGTAATTTTAAGATTAAAATTTGTGGAACAGTGGCTAGTTTGATTTGGACAGGGTAAATATCTCTAGGATGGAGTAATTGAGTAGAGATATACATACTAAGGTGCAAACTGCTCAAAGGGAAGAGTTTTCTGTAAAAGCATGGAAACATTCTGAAGGTGCTGGTGAGATGGCTCAGTTGGCAAAGTACTTGCCACACATGTCTGACAATTTGGGTTCAAAGCCCAGGACTAACTTGAAGTTCAAAAGAGAACCAGTGCCACAGAGTCATATTCTGACTACCACACACGTCCTGCAGCACACATGCACACACACTCACAATGAGTAAGTTTAAAAACATTCCAGATACATCACTTTAATATTTTATGGCAAAGGGAATAACAAAAATAAAGGTTTTGAGATGGCTTAAGTAAAGGAGGTTGCAGCAATGTAAAACTGTGTCTCAAAGGGCAGAGTGAAGACATGTTACCAGACAGGGCCTGGCAGTGAGGGACAAAAGAAGCAGGTGTGATTCTTATCCTCAGGCTGCTCAGTCTGGTAAGAGGATGGGTAAATGAATAGATGATTGCAATACAGGAAGATAGGTGGTGTACACATGGCCTAAAGAGCATAAGTGCAGACAGCCAAACCTGGCTGGGGGACTCAGGATAGCTCCCAATAGTCAGACATCTGTGAAACATACATGAACTAGTATAAGACATTGTTGACTGGTTCATGAGTACTTCATGAGGCAGATCTCTTACCTTTTAAGATAGGGCAGCTGTTTCAGAGCAGGTAACTTCTCCGTGTTTTTAAGTTGCACGGGTGGGTTTTAAATTTAAAAGTCCCCAGTCTGGATTTGATCCTACTGATGTATGCTGTCACACGCTGCTCCTTTCCTTATCTCTTCCTGCCTCTGTAATTGACATTTGCATGTATGTGATTATCTTTCCTTGTAAGACCACATACAATCTTTCTGGGTTTATATTCTCAGTATCTACTTAGAGTACTGCCTGCGTCAAGTCATCAGTATGTGTTTTTTAAATAAATAATTCAGCTTCCCTGCTTATTCAAGTATGTTTATTAGCCAGGAGTTAACAAGGAACTTGACTTCTGTCTTTTCTTAAATATACTTACCTACTGATATCTTTTTTTTTTTTTTTTTTTTTTTTTTTGATACTTTGGATATCCTTGTGGTAATAGTTACAATACCAAAAGTTTAGGAAGAATTTAGTAAAAAGGATGCTTTGACTAAATAGTAAGTAGCTACATGTTCAGAATTTCTGCTATAGTGTTTTGACCTGTTGTGTTTTAAATTTCATTCTAAACTAGATCCCCTTGGGAAAATATTTACATAGGCCTCTAGTAGTCTTCCTTTTATCTGCTTTTTCATTACCGTCTATTGTAGTTCTTGCTACCTTTTGGGTTTATTTATTTATTTTTTTTTTCAAGACAGGGTTTCTCTGTGTAGCTTTGGAGCCTGTCCTGGAACTCACTCTGTAGACTAGGCTGGCCTCGAACTCACAGAGATCTACCTGCCTCTGCCCCCAAGTGCTGGGATTAAAGGCGTGCGCCACCACTGCCTGGCCCTTAAGATTGGGCTCTAGGCAAGACTGTTGTACATTTTTCTTTTCTTTCTTTTTTTGGTTTTCTGAGACAGGGTTTCCTGGCTGTCCTGGAACTTGGCTTTGTAGACCAGGCTGGCCTCAAAACTCACAGAGATCCTACCACCTCTGACTCCCCAGTGCTGGGATTAAAGGTGTGTGCCACCACTGCTTGACTAGTTCTTGCCACTTTTTATCAACATTAAAATAATTAAAAGTCAGGCACATAAAAGTAACAGTTTTTGAATTGGGAGCGGGGGAAGAGTCCTTAGACTCTTCCTGGTCTTAACCAGGAAACGACTTCTGTGCAGCCCTGGTGGTACTGACCTTTAATCCCAGCACTGGGGAAGCAGCCAGATTTATACAGTGAGACCCTGTCTCCTCCCAAAAAAAGGAAAGCACAGTAGTGTTGACATTTATCTATAAACTCAGAACTCCAGAGGCTGAGGCCAGAGGGTAGCAGGTTCAAGACCACCCTAGGCTACCTGACTAGACCTTGTTAAAACAAAAATCAGAAAGGATTCTTAGGAAACAATGCACTGGAGGTTGGCTTCTGTCTGTGTAAAGTATGGAAGTACAGAATTTGGTAGCTTGTCAATCATGTAAGAATACCTGTTACTTTTTAAGTCTGGACAACCATTTGCCCTAAGGATGGTCAAGGGGTTTTCACTGTGTGTCTCTGAGTACTTCCTTTCCACACATAAGAAAGTGGTAAATACGGAATGCTTCTCTAAATCATTGAAAAGTCTGTTGACTGAGCAAAGAAAAATTGTAGCTGAATTATAATAATTGAATGTGTTTGGTTTTTAATTCTGGTTTCCTGTAGCTTTCTACCTGCGCCCACTCAGCTATCTCAGGACCAACTTGAAGCTGAAGAAAGAGCAAGATCTCAGAGATCGCGGCAGACCTCGTTGGTCTCCTCTCGAAGGGAGCCTCCCCCATACGGATACCGGAAAGGCTGGATCCCACGCTTGTTAGAAGTAAGTACGGGCTGAAATTTATTATTGACACTTGTACAATAAATTTAAACCCTGGAGAATGATTGTTAACAGCACAGTGATGGAAATAATGGTGGTGAGTTCTGAAAGCATGTTCTTCCTTCCACAGACTTTTTCCTCTTGCTTACTGTCACGATTTGTGATCAGCAGAGAATCACTATTTTTGCCTCTTACTGTGCTGAACTATTGAACTTGTACAAAAGGAGCTAGCGTACTTTTACAGATGTAGACACTTTCCAGCCCATGAGCAGTAACAGGAGAGAAAGAGACAAATAAAAGACAGAGCAGATGGCCCAGTAGGCAACGGCTCTCGCCAAACAAACCTGACAACCACATGGGAAAAAGAGAACCCGTCCCAAAACTTTNACAAGCACTGTGACATGTGAATGTGCCCCACTCATCTCTCTCTCTCCCCCCCCTTCCTCTCTGTCACATATACACAGACACATACTAATAATAACAAATAAAAATTTGAGATCTTTGTAAGAAGAAGAACTAAAGTGAGCTTTGTATTTGAATTGTGTCCATTCCCACCCTGCCTCCAACAGTGAGAATAATACCATGTCATAACTCTGAGAGAGAGTGTTCCTTCAGGGAAAAACCCCGTGGTGTCTCCTTTGCTGATTTATTTCTCTTGTGTGCTTTTTAAATCTTCAGTTTGAGAATGTTAGCCTGGTCATGATATTACATACATTTTTAGGAGTGAGTATAAGCAGAGAAGAATTTGGAATGGTCCTTTCATACTTCTGATTTGTCTCCAAAGAACAAATTTCCTTGACAGAGGCAGGTGGATCTGTGAGTTTGAGGCCAGCCTGGTTTACAGAGTGAGTTCCAGGACAGCCAGGGCTACACAGAGAAAAACCCTATCTGAAAAACGAAACAAAACAAAATCTCTGCTTTCATTAGGCTTTTTTCTCTCTCCCAGTATTCTCATTCCTACAAGTTTTCCTTCATTTCCTAATCATGCTCTAACATTCTCAATGAACTATATCATTTTTGTACCCAGTTATTACTGCTTTTGTTTTATTTTAAGATTCATTTATTTTATATGTATGGGTATTTGCCTGCATATCTGTGTACCACATGCATGCAGTGCCCTTGAAGGTCAGAAGAGGGCCTTGGATCCCATGGAACTGGAGTTACAGGTGGTTGTGAGACACCACGTGGGTCCTGGAACCAAGCCTCAATTCTCTGCAAAGAGCAGCCGGCCAGCGCTCTTAAGCATCGAGCCCCCTTTCCAGCCCCTTGTAGCACTTTCTTACATGGTTATGATTGTCTGCCTTACAGATGAGGTCTCTCCCTTCTTCTCAGTCTGCCTCCAGGTGTGTTTATAGTGTCTGAATAGAAGCACTGCTTAGCATCTTGCCCGAAGCTTTGTACACTGTCTCCCCCATGTTTGCCATGCCTCTGCCTACTCTTAGCTCTAGAAAATGAGCATCTAGTAAGAGCCTCCTTGCCTTGCTCCAGCATAGCCCTGGGATTTTGTGGGGTTTTCTTTGTGGTTTAGGGATTTGTTTTGGTTTGGTTTTGTCTCTTTTCATCTGGTCTTTATGAATCCTGCTATATGAAGGCCAGTCATGTTGTTGTTAGTACAAGATTTTGTTCTTGGTTTTTTTCTCTCTGCAATTAGTGAGATGTACAGCAAGATAGTCTCCAAGAGGCTGGAATACCTTCCTGTCTGGAGCCACAAGGTAGTGGTGGCTGCCATGATAGAACTATAGAGTGGTTAGAGATGTGCTTTTGGGAGGTCGTTCCCAGATTACAGAGTGGGGACAGCAGACCTCGTTTTCCATACAAGGGAGGCTTTGATAGTCTTAATTGATTATCAAAGGTTTCGTGTATCCTGGTAGACCAGAGCAGTTCATTTGGAAATCAAACTCATGGCCAGCTAATCTGAAAATGCCTGGGGTGTTTTGAGGGGAGTGGCTGTTCTGTGAAGACAGCATTTTGTTCTGGTTTTCAGAGTAAAGGCTGTGATTTTCTGGCAGGCTTAATGACCACATAATGCTACAGCTACAGTTCTGAAGTGCTGATTACAGTCGAAGAACTCCAGCAAAGCTGAGCATGTGTCAAATTGATGCTCTGGGTACAGGAAGCACTTTTCTTAGGAAGACTTTATTTCTGCCTAATTTACAAGAAAATACCTCTTTTCACTTTATTCTGTTGGTTTTCAAAACTTTTAGCCATCTCCAGTAAATAAGCATATTGTGCCTAGGAATTTGCATCCAAGATCTAATGAAATATTGTGTGAAAAAAACCTATAAAAAGGAATTAATTTTTCAATAAATACCCTCCTATTGATGAATTTCAATGTTTTCTCTTACATTCTTGGTAATGTAGGTTGAGTATACCTTATATAGTCCACTGAGGACCAAAAGTGGTTCAGATTTCAGTGGATTTTTTGTTTTTGATTTTGGAGTATTTGTATAGACTTAACTGATTTAAGACTATTAGGGCCAACCAGGCTTAGTGGCCTGTGCCAATCTCTGTAAGTTCGAAGCCAGCCAAGTCTACATAAGTGAGCTCCAGGCCAGCCAAAGTTACATAGTGAGACCCTTTCCTGGGGGAAAAAATTAATTTTAAAAAAAATGTGGAGCAGGGGGATCTGTCATTGCTCAGAAAGTCTTGGGATTTTT
>LZPO01027370.1:134776-148477 GCA_001675575.1 Neotoma lepida
CTTGTAGCACTTTCTTACATGGTTATGATTGTCTCCTGTGCCTCCCAAGTGCTAAGATTAAAGAGGTGTGCCACCTCTCCCAGTACACTTACTATTTGTGAACCAGAGTTCTTTCCTTATAGGAATGCTCAAGTATGAGTTAGATTTGTTCTACAGAGGCTTTTAGAAATACTCGACTCCAACAAATTATTGGCAGAACACTATTCTACTTTAAAAATCCTGAACAGGGGGCTTCTTGAAGCTAATAAAGCTTTACTGGATGGATATGTGTGCTGGTCAGTCCGATTTCCACTCCAGTCAGTCCTCAGTATGGTTTCTGGGAAAGGAGCAGTCCAGAAATAAGGAAAAACCTGTAGTTCTCATTCTTGTGAGGATATATAATCACTGCAGAGATGTGAGCCTGGGTGGTGGCATCTGTGTCATCCAACTGAAATAGGATCACTTTCGCTCAGGAGTTGGGGGCCATCCTGGCCAGCATAGCAGAACTGCCATCTAAAACTCACCCTCTATGGTCCATAAATTTCATTCTTCAAATTCATAAGACAAGAACCCCAAAGCAACTGGTTCGGGTGGACTAGGGTTTTGTAAACTCAATGAAGCCAGTGGCTTCTTGTCTCATNGATTTAAGATGAAATTCACAGACCATAGAGTGAGTTGTTGAAGTGTTTTATCGTAGAGCTCTTAGAGAAGGCAGAGCTCCTAAGTGTGTGTGTTGGGGGCTGGTGTAGCTAATAAGGTTTTACTGGATGCATGCGTGAGCTGGTCAGTCCGATTTCCACTCCAGTCAGTCCTCAGTGTGGTTTCCAGGAAAGGAGCAGTCCTTCAGNGGAGCAGAAATGAGGAGAAACCTGACTTTCCTTCTGGTGTCCTTGGCCTCTGACAGGGATGAAGTTGCGAACAGGCCCAAGGACATTTCCAGCTTTTAGTCACAAGAAAAAAACTTGACTTTCAGGTTTTTTGTTTTGGGCTTTGGTTTTTTTTCTCCTAAGAACATCATGGCCAAATTTTGTACCCTGTTCTTATAACAAGGACGTGGCTAGGATCAATCCAAAAGGAAAATGTGACTCATTCTGGGTCCTTTCTGTTTTATCTCTTGTACAACAGCAAATAAATGATATGTTAACAGAATCTGATTCTAAGAGCATTTCTTGACATTTCTCCTGGGTTTAGCTCCGCCTGATGCTCTATGGACATGTCTGTGTATAATGCTAAGACTGGTCTTTGGTTTGTACTGATAGGTTTGTTTATTTTATTCTAGCCTCTTACATAAAATGCATGCTCCCTGAGACAGGGTAGAAGGCCCCTCCGTGACTTATTTGTCCATGTAACCTTAGCATCATTTCCTCTGTCCTCCAAAAGTGACTAGTCCCACACTACATTCTCTGGAGAGTTTTCTTGCTGCTTTTGAAAGAGGACCCAGTTCAGTTTCCAGCACCCATGTCAGGCAGCTCACACCTACATGTAACTCTAGCTCAGCGAATCTAACCCCCTCTTCTAGGCTCTGCCAGCACCTGCACACACATCTCTCTCTCTCTCTCTCACACACACACACACACACACACACACCCCTTACTAAAAAAGAAAAAAAATGTTTCTCTCAGATCTTCCTTTATTTGCTTTCTCGTCATTGAGGCTTCCCTTTGTATGATTTCTTTACACACGCTGTCACACACAGCCATGCTACTGGAAGTATGAAGGTGCCTCTTTCCCAGGGCCTGTTCAATCTTCATGGTACTTCCTACACCCAAAGAGTGTGTTTTTAAACCTTTGCCCACTAAGTGTAAACTGCACAAGATAAAAACCTTGGCTTTGCTTACTGCTGTCACTCACACCAGCATAGATTCCATAACTTGAATGAATTGCTACTTACTACTAACTACTCTTTTTCCTTCTTTTCTTGTAATATACAGGATTTTGGAGATGGAGGTGCTTTCCCAGAAATCCATGTGGCCCAGTATCCACTGGATATGGGGCGAAAGAAAAAAATGTCGAATGCACTGGCCATTCAGGTGGATCCTGAAGGGAAAATTAAATACGATGCAATTGCTCGACAGGGGCAGTCCAAAGACAAGGTAATCTCTCATTGGTTTTGTTAAGTTTTATTTCATTTTGTAGAAATGGTAACTGACTTGCTGTTTTTGGATTATGTAAAAATAGCAGTAAGTTGGGACTGGAGAGATGGCTCAGTGGTTAAGAACATTTGTTGTTTTGGCAAAGGACCTAGTTGAATTCCCAGCATCCACATGTAACTCTAGTTCCAGGGGCTCTGATGCCCTCTTCTGACCTCCAAGAGCACCAGGCATGCACCTGGTACACATACATTATGCAGGCAAAACATTCATACACATAAGATAAGTAAATCTTTAAAGAAAAAAAGCAATGAAGGTAGGGCTCTAACTGATGGTGCTTGGTGTGCACAGGCCCTGGGTTAGAGTCGAACAGCAAAAACAATAAAATTACTATAAGATATATAGCTGTAAAACATACTTAAATTAACTTTGTGACCAACAGTGACATTTTGCCTTGAAATTCTGCACAAATTGGTAATAGCTGCACTTCCCTTTAGAACAGTCCAACACGGAGCCCAGGTTGTCCTTGAATTCATAGCTTCCTGCCCTCGCCCTCCCAGTGCTGCAGGCCACACCCAGCAGTGATAGCTTTCCTACTTAGGTTTTGTTTGTTTGATATTGCAAAAAGTTATTTCCAAAAGTGCTACCAAATTTGCGAAAGTCAATAATCCCAGACTCATCAGAAAAATCAGCTTTGTTTTTGGCNTTTTAGCCTCATGCATACTAGGCAATTGTTCTACATCTGAACTGTGCCTCCTTTTACTTTTGTCTGTATACAAAATTCCCTCCATACACTTGAGGAATGTTTTCACACATGCTTCATCTCTTTACTCTTTGTGGTGGTGCTAATGATCCCTGAGCTATACATAGCCCCACTTTTTTGGGGGGTGTGGTGTGGTTTGGTTTTTCGAGACAGGGTTCTCTGTGTAACAGCTCTGTCTGTCCTGGAACTCGCTTTGTAGACCAGGCTGGCCTCTGCCTCCCTAGTGCTGAGGTGCCACTACCACCTATATCCCCACTTCTTATTTGAATAGTTCATTTGAATATAACACAGACTCCTTTTGCCACCCAGATTTATTATCTTAAAAGGTAATCCAAAGACCCACAATAAAGCTCCAAATAGTCTCCTCACAGTGTGGCTGCACTCAGCTGAGGAACTCTTCTGAAGTCCCTGCTTTGTTCTGTTTCTCTTGTAAATAACACTGGATAGAAGCGGATTACCTCGGGATTGATGGCGTCCTTTGATGGCGTCCTTAGTACCTCTTTTACCTCTTTTACCGCTCCTGACTTCAGTTCGACCCTCTAAAGCATCAGTTCTCAATGTGTGGGTCATGACACCTTTGGGAGTCAAATATCAAATTTCCCACATATCAGATATTTACATTACGATTCATAACAGCAAAATTACAGTTATGAAGTAGCAATGAAAATAATTTCAGGCAGTGGTGTGGTGGCACACACCTTTAATCCCAGCACCCAGGAGACAGAGGCAGGCAGATCTCTGAGTTCAAGGCCAGCCTGGTTCACAGATCAAGTTTCAGGACAGCCAGGGCTACACAGAGAAACCCTCTCTTCAAAAACAAAAAAAGAAAATAATTTTATGATTGGGAGTCACCACAGCATGAGGAGCTGTATTACGGGGTCGCAGCATTAGGAATGTTGAGAACCACTGCTGTAAAGTCACATCCATCATCCATTGTTCCTCCATTGTGGCTACTGAGCTTTAGAAAAATAGTCATTTAAATTTTTATCCCTATTGAGTCCCTGTTCCCTGGTACACCTGTTCCTGTCCACCCTGTCTGGTTGGGAACAGGTGACTCTCCCATCCTTTTGAGTATGGGGATGGGAGAAAGTGCCCTCTGTTTATCTTGTGCTTGTCTTTTCCTGTGTCACCTCACCGGGCACTAGGTATTTTGTCTTTCACCTGCTGTCCCAGTTAGGTACTTGCTGTTAGCATTTGAGTATACTTGCTCTTCTTTTAAAAGAAAACATCCGGGTCTTCAAAGCTTCCTCTCGATACCACTGAACCCCCTCTCTCTTCTCTTCACTGCCCTAAAGTTCTTGCCAGTGCTCATGTTCTGATCGTCTGCTGCACCTCCTCCCGTCTCACCTCAGCTAGTTGGCCTAGGCGGCTCTGGGAAAGGGCACTAACACGCTTTTTGTTCACAGCACATTCTGTATGTTCTAATGTGATTTATTTCTGTGGCTCCCTTTGCCTCTCATAGGCTGTTTATTGTTAAAATCTGTGCCCTGCTCAGTTTTCTTTGCCCTTTTGTATTACTGTGTATAAGATACATCTGTCTAGAGTTCATTAAATAATACTAAATCAAATCCAAACCTAAATGCATAATTTGTAAAGCTTGTGCTTACTAAGCACTCTACCACTGAACTAAATCCCCAACCCCATAATTTGTAATTTATACCTGATTATATGTTTGAATTCCAAAATTTCTTCCTAATCACCTCTGCCAAAAGTCTGGAAGTTCTGTTCCTTATTTTATATACATACATAATATACATGCATATGTACATACATACATACATACATAAATATTTATTATGCAAGTAGAGCTACAAGTACACACATGTAGTGCCAGCAGTTATAAGGCTGCAGCAGGAGAGTTGCGGGAGAGGTCAGTGTCTCTGTTGAAAAGGAAAAAATTTGGAATTTCAGGGTGACAAGATGGCTCAGCAGGTCAGGGCACCTGCTGCCAAGCCTGACAACTGAGTTTGATTTCTGAGCGTCACATGGAGAGAATCAAGTCCTGCAAGTTGTACTCTGACCTCCACATGCATGCCGTGGTACATGTGCACCCACAAACATGCACATAAAGTAAATGAAATGTAAAAAAAATTGTATAAATACAAGTAGTATAATCTAATGGTAAAAGAAACCTGTGGGGAGCCAGACGTGGTGATATATTCCTTTAATCCCAGCAGAAGCTTGCAGATCTCTGAGTTCCAGGCCAACTATAAACAGAGCTACATAGTGAGACCCTGTCTCACAAAACAAAACAACAACAAAAAGATCCCCATTTATCCATGATCTTCCTTGCTTTTCTGGTATTTTATTTGCCAGGGGTAGCAGCTNTAACTGCAGT
Source organism: Neotoma lepida (assembly GCA_001675575.1). NCBI lineage: Eukaryota > Metazoa > Chordata > Mammalia > Rodentia > Cricetidae > Neotoma > Neotoma lepida. Next base: position 139,947 of record LZPO01027370.1, read on the forward strand.
GATGTATATCTGTCCAGATTCTATTGTGGATTAGATTGTTAAAACTGAACTGTAGAACTTGGGGTTCCAGTGTGTGGCCAAAGAACATTTCCAAAGCATTGTCCTTTGCATAATAATGGCCTTTTGTTTATAATGTAGCCACTAAAACTGAACCCAGAGCTGGTCATTTAGAGGGATCACTCTTAGGTCCATACAACACTTTTAGGTTTTGCTTTGTCTTGTTTTTAGGTAAAAGTGGATGGATTGTTTTGCAATACATTGAATGACTTAACTTTGGTTGAGTGACTGTCACATCCATTGGCCTCCTGGGGGGCGGAGCTTCTTGATAGTTCACAGCTGTCTTGAGACTTATACAGTGTGCACCATGGCTGGTGCTGCCTGTTGAATGCCAGCAGTTCCCTGGCTACCACTGTGCTCTTAACCAGAGCATCCTGTTCATGTACAGAGCCTTTCGAGGGAAGCCAGAAGAAGCAATAGTTCCCCTTGGAAAACNGTGGGCTTTTTGTTCTAGGAGAAAAAGGACTACTTTATACAAAGTGGATTTTAGGGACCGGGGAGATGGCTCAGTGGTTAAGAGTACTGGCTGCTCTTCTAGAGGACCCAGGTTCAATCCCCAGCACCCACATGGCAGCTCACAACTGTCTGTAACTCTAGTTCTAGGAGGAGTCCCCTNACACAGACATACATGTAGGCAAAACACTAATGCACTTAAAAATACATCTTGGGGGAAAAAAGAAATAAATCTTAAGTAGAATGAATTTTTTTAAATTGATCATCATTCAGGAGATTGGTATGCAGAGACCAAGGATCAAAACAGCCTGTTTAATTTTAGTTTGTACTGTAGTATAGTACAAAGGTTTCCGGTTTATTCCAGAGGAAACGAGGGAGTGCTCACTGAAATATTAACAGTGAAAGAGCAAGGCCATAACTGTTAGTGGTAGGTATAAGAGGGGAAAAAGACTTGATATTTGAGAAAAGTCTAAGGCATTGATCTCTACATGTAAAAGTACAGTGCGTAAGACATTCGTGAGAGAAACCTGAAGGAAACGTTTCTTAGGATACATTTTCATAGAACTTTATAGACTTCGGTGATGTCTTAAAAGCCATGGTGTGTGCAGTTTTCCTTCTGCCACTGTTTCATGGAAAATGTACTGTGNGCGACAGTACCTAAAGGGATGTTGTTAACCTAACAACTTCAAACGACCCTGTGAGAAAGCCCTTGTTATTACCTTGTTTATACTTGTAGATGACATGGCAGATATGTTGAGTGGCTCACCCTTCAGGCAGTCCTGTTCTTGTCAGGACAGTAGTCAGATGACATACTGCTTTCTCTTTATGTTTTAAAGATGTTTTTATATGTGTGAATATCTTGCCTGTTTGTATGTATGTGCACCACATGTGTGCCTGGTGCCTGTAGAGANTGGAAGAGGGTGCTACCATGCCTGGCCTTGCTTTTCTCTTGATGATTAGAGCTGTTTATGTTCCTACCTTCAAGGGTATACTGTAGTTTTCAGATGACTCCTCCCAGCTGTGTTAACTACTGAGATATGCTGAGTTTCTTCAGCACATTTCATTTTCAGGCTATAGACTGTGGGAGTTTATAGTTAATTACCACAAAGGAATCTTGCTCTTGATATGATCTTCACTCTGTCTTGTAAGATGCTAGAATCTTACTGATGCTCGTTTAAAGCATTATTAACTTTGGAGTACCCAAATAAGAAGCAGCAAATCGCTCTTTTGTGCTAAATTATTATTGAGACTATATACATACGTGATGACTACTAGGGAGCCATTTGCTTAGAATCTCCCTGTACTGTCTACCTTGGAAAACTGGGTAAGTCATCACAGTCTCAGTGTTCTCTTTTACAGTATTTGAAAGTTTTCAGTTTGTGATTGTATAGATTTTTCCACCCTGAAAAGAAATTAGGCCTTTGAGGTTGGTTACTAGCTATATGGTCCTTATGTACTGCGCCTTATTCTTCTCATTATTGTGTGCTTCTCATTATTCTGTGCCTTATAAAATGAACACTCATAAAAGACAATGTTGTTGATGGCTCATGTATCAGTGGTTACATCTGTGCTAAATTCCCGACTCTTCCCATTCTTAAATAGTAAGCTGGACATTTCAGTCTGTAGCTCTAGGAAATCAATACTTTGTATAGAAAGTTCTGAGCCAGGCACCAGTGGCACACTTGTCCCAGCTTACTGGAGGATGAGTCAGGGGGACCGGACCCCTTGAGCATGGTAGTTTGGGATCAGCCTGGACAACATGCCCTTGTTTTCTGTCTCTCCTCCTCCCCCACCCTACATATAAATAAGGCACCTCTAAAGTACATTTATTCCTTCATTTATACAAAAAGTAGTTACTGAATGTCTTCTGTAGACCAGGTACTATTGCAGGAACCAGAAATCCATTAGTGAGTATTCTCATTGGTAACTAGGTATGATTTTGCAAGCCTCATGGGTGGATATGAAGGTTAAATTTGTCTGAATCACACATGCATGCAAGCAGAACCACATGGTATCAAATAATAAGAGCTCAGTAAATACAAGCTGTGGTCATTATTTTCATTGTTTTAGTAGAGTGACTTAGGAAAAAAGCGTAGTGTGATGAATGCTTTGAAGAGAGTAGACAAAGTGCTGAGGTGCAGAATGATTGGGTCTGGGGGGGCAGGCAGACCTCACCTCAACCAATTTGGAACACAGAGATTTAGAACTTGAAGAATTCTATACCACTTTGGAATTGGGAAAAGTACATTATGTTCAAGGAACAGAAGAGCTGTGTGCCTGCAGCAGGAATGAGGGAGAGGAAGCAGGTGAGATGAGGCTGTAGGCACAGCCAGGTTAGAAGTAGCCAGTGTTTGTTGCATTGTTGCTTGAGTAGGAAATTGAGAACAGTTTACATCCCTTTTCAGCTGTTTTAAGAGATGGATGAGTTTTTAGTGGTTAAGTTGTCTTCTGAAGAAAAAATGTGAAGATCACAGGCACCAGGAATTTTGTTTCCTATTCATAAGTTGCATAAATTATCCTTTTTTTTTTAAAGATTTTTTGTTGTTGTTGTTTGGGTATTATGTTTGTTTTTTTGTTTTTGATAAAGGATCTCTACCTAGGTAGTCCTAACAGGCCTGGAACTTTTGCAATGTAGACCAAGCTGGCCTTAGACTCACAGAGATGGACTGTTTCTGCTTCCCAAGTGCTGGGGTTAAAGGCATGTGCTACCACTCCCAACTTTAAAGATTCATTTTTATGCATGTGAAATGTGTTTGCCTATATGTGTNTATGAGGGACACATGTGCCCTTGAAAGCCAGAAGAGAATGTCAGATCCCCTAGAACCAAAGTTACAGACTTGTGAGCTACCTTGTGGGTGCTGGGAACTGAACCTTGGTCTTTTATAAAGGCAGAAAATGTTTTTAACTGCCAAGCCATCTCTCCTGCCCCATAAGTTGTTCTTTTTATGTATGTGTGTCAAAGAATGTCTGACAAAAGTATTAAAATCTAGAATATTTGTTAAATTTCTAGTATCTTTTTTTCTTTAAAGTCTGCTCTGTACATTTTAATGAAAACACTAGAGAAGTATTAATAATAGGCAAGCAAGTAATCTGTTTCAAGAGCCCATCACATCAGTATCAGCCTAAAATTTTAGGACGGTGTTGGTCCTGATGCAGTTCACAAAGTCGTCCTGAAGTTGAGTATAGAGCAAGCTATGTATTGGGATGATTCATTTCTGTTGTCAATTTCCTACAACCTGGAATCACGTGGGAAGGGAGCTTCAGTTGAGTGATTGTCTATATCAGGTTGGCCTGTGGGCATGTCTGTAGGGATTGTCTTGATAACTGATAAAAGCAGACAGCCTACTGTAGGCACCACCATCCCCTGGGCAGAGGGCTTCCTGCACTATGTGAGTCAGGCAAAGGCTCAGTGGGAGCAAGAAGCAAAAATTCATTCATTTCTCCCTGCTCTTGACTGGATATAACCTGACTAACTGCTTGAATTCCTGCCTTGACTTCTCTCAGTAATAGACCCTAACTTGGAATTGTAAGCCAAATAAACCCTTTCCTTTCTGAGTCTCTTTTGGTCAGGCTGTCACAGAGACAGAGATGAAACTAGAACACACATATAAATACATTTTTGTTTTTCTGTTACTCTTGTAGAAGAAAATATTCTGGGCTTTTTCTTTTCGTTCATGTTCACTTTCCTAGTTTGTGAATAGAATTGATTCCAGAAAACAGAAACATTATAAATAGGATGAGGTCAATGGAATTTTCTAGGCCCAGTGAAATTGGAAATTATTTAGTAACCCGACTTAAATTCTGATGAGTTTTTAATCCAAGATAATGGTGCTATAAGCAATTTATATCATCATTAATTTCAAGTCCTAGTGAGCCTCAAAAATAGAGCTCACTGATGCATAAGATTTTGTTGGCAGAATATGTTTGGATACTGACTTGATTAGAAGATCTCAAATAATTTAAATGTATGGGGTCAAGGGAAAGTGATCAGCTTGGAGCCAGGGCAGCAATTTGTGTACATATTTTAAGCTCCTTTAGTTTTAAAATCCAAACGAGAAAACTGAGTATCCTAAATGTGTAAATANGCTGAAAGGACATGTTGACATCTAGAGTGACTTAATGAGGTTGCTTCTCTCCATTCTGTGTGTTCCTAAGTCTGCTTGTGTTTGAACACTTTAGGTCATTTACAGCAAATATACTGACCTGGTTCCAAAGGAGGTTATGAATGCAGATGACCCAGACCTGCAAAGGCCTGATGAAGAGGCCATTAAAGAGGTAACTAGGAGCTGATACATGTGATTATTTCAGATGACTTTGTGTCCTTATTAATTTCCAGCTGCTCCACACGATGCTTCTCATTTCAGATAACAGAGAAGACAAGAGTAGCCTTGGAGAAGTCCGTATCGCAGAAGGTTGCTGCAGCCATGCCAGTTCGTGCAGCTGACAAGCTGGCTCCTGCTCAGTATATCCGGTATGCACCATGCTGGACTCTCTCACCAGCATACACAGCCAGTTACAGATGCATTGTCTTAAATAATGACTTTTGAAGCCTATTGACTCTTGTTTGCAGAAGGGGTTTTTGTTTTTAAGCTGTATTTAGTGTATGAGTGCTCTATTTGTAAGTATGCCTGCAGGACAGAAGAGGAAATCAGAGAGAAGGTGACATTGAGTCCCATTACAGATGGTTGTGAGCCACCATGTGGGTGCTGGGAATTGAACTCAGGACTTGTGGAAGAGCAGCCAGTCTCCTTAACCACTGAGCCATCTCTCCAGCCCCAGAATTTTTTTTTTTAAATGCCTACGTTAAGATGTTAACTGTTGGGGCTGGAGAGATGGCGCAGAGGTTAAAAGCACTGGCTGTTCTTTCAGAGGACCTGAGTTCAACTCCCAGTAACCACATGGTGGCTCACAACCATCTATAATGAGATCTGGTGCCCTCTTCTGGCCTGCAGGGATATTTGCAGGCAGAACATTGTATACATAATAAATAAATAAATCTTTAAAAACAACAAAAAAAAAAGATGTTAACTGTTGTAAACTGGGTAGGATGGCACATGTGTAGACAGAGTCATGTGGATCTCTTGAGTGCTAAGCCAGCCAGGGCTACATAGTGAGACAGAGTCATGTGGATCTCTTGAGTGCTAAGCCAGCCAGGGCTACATAGTGAGACCCTGCCTCAAAACAAGATGTTAGCTGTTGTGATCTTCAAATGGTTATTTTGGGTTTTGGTTTTCAGTTTTTTAGAAAATAACCATTAACCTATAGTAAAGGCCCAAACCACAATTGTTTATATTTATTTATTATTATTTTATTATGTATGTATGGGTGTTTTGCCTGCATGCCCAGTGCCCAGCGAGGCCAGAAGAAGGAGTTGCAGAAACTGAAGTTGCAGGCAGTGGTAAGATGTCATGTGGGTGCTGGGAATTGAATTCTGGAAGAGCAGCCTGTGCTCTTAACTGCTGAGCCATCTCTCCAGCCCTGGTGATTTTTGTCCGTCATAGCACCTAAAAGTAGGTGCTAGTTTTAGACCTGCAAAGCTGAGCCGGTGTATTTCCCAGGTGGAATGTGGAAAGGATGAGGAGGGAAGTCACTAACCACTTGAGTGCACATTTTGTTTGATTCAGTTTCTGTTCCTTTTCTGGTCTGCTTCTGGCTGCCCTGCCTAAATGTATGGTTATTTTATATCAGTTCTTCCTGAAAAGAATTGAAAGTGAGTCACCTGGAACTGTAATAGAAGATAAATGCCTACCAAAAGTTTGAACTAATTACACCTTTAATTTTCACCGACTTTATTTAGCTACACACCATCTCAGCAAGGAGTAGCATTCAACTCTGGAGCTAAACAGAGAGTTATTCGGATGGTAGAAATGCAGAAAGATCCAATGGAGCCACCCAGATTCAAGTAAGTATCTGGCTTCATGAGTGTCTTAATTAAGATTTCTATTGCAGCGACAAAACATCATGACCAAACAGCAAGTTGAGGGGGACAGGGTTTATTTGGCTTACACTTCAGCATTGCTGTTCATCACTGAGGTAAGTCAGGACAGGAACTCAAACAGGGCAGAATCCCTGAAGCAGGAGCTGATGCAGAGGCCATGGAGTGAAGCTGTTTACTGGCTTGCTTCCCCTGGCTGCTTTCTTATAGAACCCAGGACCAACAGCCCAGGGATGGTACCACCCACCATGGACTAGTCTTCCCCCGTTGATCACTAAATGAGAAAATGCCTTACAGCTGGATCTCATGGAGACATTTCCTCACTGAGAGGCTTCCTCTGATGACTCTGTAGCTTGTGTCGAGTTGACACAAAACCACCCAGTACTATGAGGATCAAACAAGAAAAGTGTCCCGAATGTTCACCAGCAGGGGACTAGATAAGCAAACATTAGTACATCAGTACCTGCTATGCTATTGGTCCAAGTAAAGGAATAAACTACTACAATAACATAGATGAGTCTGAAAGTAATTGTGCTACATGAAAGAAGCCAGACAAAAACAAGTAATACAGTGTTATGATTCTGTGTGTGAATAGAGAATGGGGTCAGCAGGAAGGCTCAGGGGTTCAAGACACTTAATGCCAAGTGCGGTGACTAGAGCTCAGTTCCTGGGACTCACATGGCATCAGGAGAGAACCCACTCCTGCAAAGTTGTTCTCACACACACACACACACACACACACACACACGGAGGGAGGAAGGGAGGGAGACAATAAATAATTTAATTTTAAAAATTCTAGAAAATGCAATTTTATCCTTAGTTATAGACAGTTGATTAGTGGTTGCCCATGGAGAAGAGGGTGGGAAGGGAGAAGAAAAAGGGTAGGCACAACACATGCAGAGGTTGAGATGATGAGGATGCCCACTGTCTAGCTTGTGTTATCCAGGTGATCGGATTGTACACTTCATGTCTAATTAATTGTGTGTCGGTTACCTCAAGCCGTGAGTATATTGCACTGTGCAGTGGTAACAGTGTAAGGTGACTGGTGACAGTGGCCACATTTTATTAAGCTAACAAAATCAAGCATGAGGTGTCCCATGAGCATTCATCACAACAAAAAAATAAAATGAGAAGGGAAGACTTGGGACCTGATAACCGTAAAGCAGCTGAGGACTTCCATGCTCTGATGATTTGTTTTACTTTNATGTATTCTTCAGGATTAATAAGAAAATTCCCCGGGGACCACCATCTCCTCCTGCACCTGTAATGCATTCTCCTAGTCGGAAGGTAATCCTTGCTGTAGTCTCATCTTTTTTCACCCATGATTTTTAATTTCATAAAGAGTCCCTCTGCCTATACAAGTACAAGTGACCGTGATGGTTAAACCTTTTCCTTTACAAGAGCAAATATGGACCCAATTAAGACTACGGAGTACAGTGTGCTTATGAGAGTATTAGTGAATGTTTTGTTGTTTTACCACCGGTAGCTTGACCTCTGTTTTCAGTGGAGTGCACAGGATCTGTTTGACATCCACGAGTGTGGGTTTTCGTTGATAGCAGCCACATTATGAAAAATACTGTCCAGCATTTGTAATGATCTGAAGTCTTCTCCATCTTTCACGGTAGCTTTCCTTGTGACCAGAGCCTACTACACAGGAACAGCGCACTGCTACAGAGATTTTGCTGCAGCCATGTGTTCGTGTGTCGGTTCATGTAGGGAGGGTCTGTTTGGTTCTGAGTCAGACTGCACTAACTGCATCTCTCCCCTCACCTGTTTTTCAGATGACTGTGAAGGAACAACAGGAGTGGAAGATCCCCCCTTGTATCTCCAACTGGAAGAACGCAAAGGTGACTTTTCTGTCACACGGTCTGTTAGTACTGTCGCATGGGGAATGGGGATTGCTCGGGAAGGGGCTGCAGCCTGGGGCATTCCTCAACTGCCTCACTTAGCTAAACGTTCACAATAAGAAGTTACTTGCCAGGCAGTGGTGGCGCATGCCTTTAATCCCAGCACTTGGGAGGCAGAGGCAGGCCTGGACTACAGAGTGAGTTCAGGAAAGGCTCAAAGCTACACAGAGAAACCCTGT
>LZPO01027370.1:153338-165662 GCA_001675575.1 Neotoma lepida
AAAAGCCAATCTCAGCACTAGGAGGCAGAGGCAGGCAGATCTCTGAGTTTGAGGCCAGCCTGATCTTCATAGCGAGTCCCAGGACAGCCAGGGCTACACAGAGAAGCCCTGTCTTGAAAAAAACAATTAGCATTACTGAATTTTCTTCTTCACCTGTATGCTCACCTTGCCACCACAGTCCAGCTTTCTATTTAGGTGCATTTCAAGTAGATTGAAGGCCGCTGATGTGAGAGTCCACAGTCCACAAACTAATTGGATTTACATTGACTGCAAGTAACCTTAAAGGGCTGAGTGTGACTACAAGAAGTGGTCGTGCACACCTGATCCCAGCAGCAGGGAGGTGTGGACAGGGAGATGCAGAGTTTCAGACTAGCCTCAGCCATATAGTGATACCCTGTCTCAAAAACTAGAAAAGTATGGCATTTGCCAAGGTTAAAGAACCTCTTGTGCAAAATCTGAATAGTTAATGTGGTGATGATGTAATTTTCAACTGTGTCCACAGAGGATGGAGAAGCACGTGAAAGAGATGAAATCCGTCATGACAGGCGAAAAGAGAGACAGCACGACCGGAACCTTTCCAGGGCAGCTCCTGATAAGAGGTAGGTCGCTAGCTGGCATAATTGCAAGTTGGGTTTTGTCCCTAAGAGTTCTTGAGCTTCGTAATAAATTAGCAATTAACTTTGTCATAGCAGAATTGACTCTCCCTAGAAGGCAGCCTGCCCTTGCATCACCTTGTAGGACTAGTATTTAGTATGGAGAATAGTCGGGATAGGAAAAAAGAAATCCAGATCAGAAGGAGAGAATGGAATTATTTTGGTGTGTGTTTTCCCACTCAGGTGGTGGGATAAGCTGGCTGTGTGCCTGTGTGTAGACAGAAAGTCAGCTGTCAAAGCCTTGGCATTCTTTCTATGCCAACTACTGTGTCTAGTACAGTAGGAAGTTTTAAAAGAAGATTCTGGACTTCCATGAGTAGTTTGTTTTAAAATTCAGAACAGAGCTTTATACAAATGGGAAAAATTTACAAAAATGAAGTGGGACCCAATACATGTATAGGGACATAAAGTAGAAATCAGAGAAATTTGAGATTCACCAGTGGCTGAGGACTTTGTTATTTACCAGAAAATGCTGTGCTGCAAAGGTGCAATTTGGAGTTCAGGCTATATGCGAAAGTGAAATATTTTCTATGTGAGCAATTGTCCATGCTCTGGTTATCCTAGGAGTTTATATCTTATATCCTAAATCATCTCTGCCTTATTTAATTGGCATATTTCTTCTCTCTGGATAAGTTTAATCAGGGAAGCAGAAATTGAACCCATGTAAAAGAGAAAGGAATGAGAGAAGTATGAACATGGTCAGTGAGTTGAGGACTTGCTACATTGTGAAGGACAGTGGCTCTGTACAGAAATAGGGCTCTTCAAACCAGTAAAGTGGCTGTGAGAAGGGATGACACAGGAAAGCTGTGAACTTGTAATTGGATGCAAGTAAAATTGTCTACAGAAATATTTTAAAGTGGTGACAGTTACCATGGTTTCATTGAGATGTTGATTGCATTTATACTAAAACAGCAGAGGAATTAGTATGATGTCAAAAGCCATACAGAGAAATCTAGTCATTGTCATGTTTTCTGCAGTACACTAGTAGGATAAAAATTACTACATATGTTAGGTCAGGGCTGAGCATAGCCTGCTGAAAAGGACTGATGGTATGTGATGCATCNATTTGCATCCAAGAACCAGTCTCTTATGTGGACTCCCGCCTACCTTGTCTAGTCATGCAGCTGAAGTGCTGTTAAGACCTGCTGGTGTGATTGTGCATTATCTGAAAATGTATGTTCATGAGACAGAAACACACCATATTTATTTCATTTGCTTCTGAAAGTGGTTGTGTTTATATTACAAATATCCATCTTGTCTGAAAAATGTGTTCAGTTAATGATTGTGTATTTGAAACAGGTCAAAACTACAGAGAAATGAAAATCGAGATATCAGTGAAGTCATTGCTCTTGGTGTGCCCAATCCTCGAACTTCCAATGAAGTTCAATATGACCAAAGGCTCTTCAACCAATCCAAGGTATGAGGAACTTAGAAAACAGGTTTATCTTGTACGTTGTTAAGGATGTCTTTCCTCGGGGTAAAGTACATACTTTGGATTTGGATTAGCCAAGGGTATGCCAGAGTGATGACAGNAAAAATTAGGAAATTGTATGTTTTTACTTAAAGACAAAAGTGAAAGTTGGGCATGGTGGCCCATGTTTTTATTCCATTTGGGAGGCTGGACAGGAAGATAGAGTTCAAGGCTAGCCTGGACCTGGAACACTTCTTGTGTCTTAAAATTGGCTGTGATCTGAAGCACTGGTAGACAGTGAGAGAAATTGGGTGATGAGACTGGATACTGCTATGTCTAAATCTCTTCTTTTCACTCTGTAGACCAGGCTGGCCTCCCAAGTGGTGGCATTAAAGCCATGTGCTACCACCTCCTGGCTTATCATTTGTTTCTAAAACAGCTGGTTTCCTATAAAAGCCCCTCTTGGGTAATTTTTGTTTGTTTAGTTTTGTAGCACCATCAATTTGAAATGTTTTTAAAATGATGCTTTAGAGCTGGAAATAGCTCATCTGGTAGAGGTCTTGCTTAGCATGCTTGAAGCACCTGGTTTGATCCCCAGTATGACATAAACCAGGTGTGGTAGGTATGTCTGTAATGCTAGCATTTGGAAGGTAGAGGCAGGAAGATCAGGAGTTCAAGGTCAGCCTGAGGTGCATGTTACCCTGTTTCAAAAAATAAAAAAATATTAAAATATATAAACAAAGCTATGGAGCTGAATTATTAAAGTAGTAGACTGTCGGGAAATCACATTTCTAGTATTGGTTGTAATTAACCAGCCTAGAACAATTTAATCACCTATTGTTGATTAATAACTTCCCCTAAGTCAGTGAGATCAAAGATACCTTTGCCCCTGCCTCCGAGGAAGAACCTACTGTTGAGTGTGCACACATACACAGTGTAGTGTCAGCTCTTCCTGGGGATAAACCTTGACTTGATGGTTTTAGAAGATACGGAGATAGCATTTGAGTAAGCTCTTCCAAGTAAGTCAGTTTTTTTGATACTTTTTATATTCCTGGCATTGTTCTAACTCTGTTTATCTCAATCCTTTAAAACACTGCTTTGGAGGCGGGGAATGATATGAAGCTATATTGTTTTCATTTTTGTTTCGTTTTCCATTTTCATTTGTATGTATGTTTGCATGTGTAGGCACACATGTGTACATGTATGTAAGGCCAGAGGTTGATGTTGGGAATCAGCCCTCATCACTTTCCCTCCCACCTTATTCTCTGAGGCTGGGATCTCCTGTCTGTATCTTCAGAGGATGGAGTTCCAGGCAAGCTTCCATGCCCGCCGGTCATTTACATGGGACCTAAGGATCCAAACCTGGGTCCTCATGCTNNTGGAGAAAGCGCCTCAACACTGAGCAATCTCCCAGTCCCCTATTACGTTTCATAGATAACTGGGATAGGGTTAGGTCATTGATGGAACTGAGAGTCAGTCTTGACTGCTTTGATTCCAAAGCTTTTTTCTTAATTGCTGTGCTTTAAGTGGTGAAAAGTTATATCTCTTAAAACCTCAAGCTTAAAGCTTTTCGAAGTTGGGTGAAAATTTTTAAGATTTTCGTTGAGAGCCTAATTGTCTTGTGCTTTGATAGTGATATTCTCAGGCAGTTGAGGGAACATGTCTCAGCATTATTGCCGAGTACCTATAGTAGAATCCTTCAACTTTAGTAACATTGTTAGTCAATTATTAAAAATTCGTTTTTGAGAATTCCATGCAATTAGTTGAGTTTTGACCATATTTACTCCCTCTTTTCAACTCATAGATCCACCCCACCTCCCTCTGCACACCCAACTTTGTGTCCTTTATTTTATGGCTAGTCAAAGCTTTTGTTGTTTGAGACAGGGTCTTTTATGTAGCTCTGGCTACCTTGGAACTTGATATGTAGACCATAGCCAGCTTAATCAAACTTTTTTTAATGAATACCTAATTTAATATTAAGTTTCTTGGTAAGAACTCAAATGTGTATAAACAAGTTTATGTATCTTTTAAATGTTGTAGTTAGGATTTTTTGAAAATTATCTGTAAACATGGAAGTGTTAATTCCTCACAAATATTCAGATTCAACTTTGGATAAATATAATTTTTATTTAGTGTTATTTATTTTTCTACAGGGTATGGACAGTGGATTTGCAGATGGAGAAGATGAAATTTATAATGTGTATGATCAGGCCTGGAGAGGTGGCAAAGATATGGCTCAAAGTATCTACAGGCCGAGTAAAAATCTGGATAAAGATATGTATGGTGATGACCTAGAGACCAGGATAAAGACCAACAGGTACCAAAATAGACAGTTGACTGTCCTGTTTACACCAGTAAAACAAAGGTAGTTCATGACCTCTTCTCTTTTTCCCCCTAGATTTGTTCCTGATAAGGAGTTTTCTGGTTCAGACCGTAGACAGAGAGGCCGAGAGGGACCAGTTCAGTTTGAGGAAGATCCTTTTGGCTTGGACAAATTTTTGGAAGAAGCCAAACAGCATGGTGGTTCNAAAAGACCCTCTGATAGCAGTCGCCCTAAGGAACATGAGCATGAAGGCAAGAAGCGGAGGAAGGAGTAGATAGGCCTCTCTTCAAAGCAAATGAACTCTTATTCAACAACCCTAATGATGCAAGTCATTGGGAAACCCTTTGTAAATGATCAGGATAAAAACCAAATCTGGGTGAGAGAACCCAGCACTACTTTTTATTCCAGGAGATGGATTGAATATTCTACTTTGGATTAGTTTTTTTAAAGAATGGGTTATGTTTGTGTTTCTCCCCATCGTGCAGCACTTCTAAGAAATACTGCCCTACACAGAATTAAGACCACTTCCTTGTGTGTGGTACTTACTAATTCAGGGGTAATATTTTGTGTAAGAACTTTATGAATAAAATTACCCCCAAATGGTGAGTAGGATAATGTCCACATACTGGAACTATGCTACCAAATGCATTTGCCCTGTCGTGCTGTTTTACCTTGCAGTGGGGAAACTAAGGTCTTGCTTAGTGCAGCTCTTGTTTCAAATAAAAACATTTAGAAAAAGTCTCAGTTACTTTTATTTAATGGGTAGTACAATAATTATCTCAGAAGTCTTTCTTCATCAGATGTTTGAGCTTCTTGCAAAACCCTTGGTTTCTGAGCTTGAACATGGATCTGTAGGGGGGCAAAAAGCACTGTAAGAAAAGGTAATGTTTTTCAGAAACATTAAGAGCAGAATTTACCTATTTGTAAGAATACCATTTTATTAGAGACTCAGGTGGTTGGTGTCTTCCCTCTGATGATCAACTAAAACTTCTTAGTCTGGGGGAAAGGCAAGATTTCAGCCCATCTGCCTACACTGCTATTTCCACATTCTGTGTTGCATACAGCTGGATGAAGTGTCAAAGGGTACACTGGGGATGAATGCTCAGTGGAGCATGTGCTTATCATGTGTGCACTCTGGATAACAGGGTCTTCATTTACTTTCCTTGTCAACCTTATAGGACACCAACTACTCTTTAAAAAGCCACATGGAACAAACGTCAACAGAAATACTTACCTTTACTCCATCAATAATATGATTTTCCTGCTGTAGTGCATTCTGAAGTTCTTCCTTTGAAGAAAACTGAACCCAACCCATGCCTCTGTGAAAGCCAGTCTCTCTGTCCTAAAAATGAAAATATAAAAAGGATTAACTATGAACTTGATAAAATTTCCATGAGCTGCATCCAGATAAAACTACCAACTTTCATTTGCCAAAATCAGGTCACAGACAATGCATATCAGTAACTCTTACTACATACCCTCCTGGTTACCCAAGGCTAAATCCTAGCATTATCCTGCTTGTCTACTGGCAATAGAGGAAATAGGAACAAAGCTTTCCGTATCTTTCTAGATGCAGATCACAAAAACAGTGCATTTAATATAGTCAAAAGGTCTAGAAGCAAACCACTAATGGTTTTAACAACCACTAACGGTTTAGTCAAAGGAAACGGACCACTGAAGTACTCATTGCATTTCTTTCTCGTTTCTAATGAACTACTTACTAGTTGGGAAAACTAAGCTGGGAAAAACCCCAAACCTAGTTGCATCTGATCATTTCTGAGACCAATGAACTTCGTCACCACTACCTCTGTCATCGCATGCTTTGTTTTGATGTTTATATGTATGTGCCTGTGTAAATGTATGCCATATGTATATGGGTAACCATGGAGTCCAGAAGAGGGCATTAGATGCCACAGAACTGGAGTCAGAATATGTAACTTATTAAAACCAAATATGACAAAAATGATAAGACACAGCTTCCCGATCAGGTTATATGGCAAAGGGAAATGGGCTATCACCAGTATGATGTTACATGTGACTGTCTTAACACACCTTTGCTGCCAAACTGGAACATGGTGGCACATGCTTGTAAACCCATCACTCAAAACTGAGACAGGAGAATTGTGAGTTCAAGGATAGTAATTTTGAGGACAGCTTGAGCTACATAGTGAGGTCTTGTCTTAACACAAATTTTAAAAGAATTTTGCCGGAGGCTGGAGAGATTGCTCAATGTTAAAGGCACTGCTGCTCTTCCAGAAGAGTTTGGTTCCCAGCACCAACATGGCGGCTCACAACTGTAAATCTAGTCCCAGGAGAGCCAATGCTGGCTTCTGGGGACACTGCACACATGTGGTGCACAGGCATACATGAAGGCAAAGCAACCACACACAAAAAATAAATAGTTTAAAAAAAAAAAGTTTTGCTAAGTACTTCAGGGGAGCTTGGAAGTCATACGTTGCCCCTTTTGAACCTCTGATGAAGCCTCAACCTACATCTATTAAATCTTGAGCAGAGAACCCAGCTAAGTTGTACTGACATCATGAAGTGTTTAGCCATTATGCTTGGGATAGTATGCAACAATAAAAGTTAACATAAATATGATACACTGAACAATGACAACACCAACAGACGTGCTAACCTGAAAAGAGGGAGGGTGAAGGGGCTCCANCCCTCAAAAAATAACTACAGACAACTGAGGAATGCTGAGAGCAGGAGAAACAGTTTTCCTCAGGGAAGAGCACAACAATTGATTATCCAGTACTGAACAGTCAGCCATGAAAACATACACATACAAGTAATGTTATACAGACTGAGCAGGTTTGTGTGTGATGCACACACGCTTGCACACATGCACTCACACCAATGAAAAGAAGAAGATTCCAGCCAGGTGGTTGTGGTGCATGCCTTTAATCCCAGCACCTGGGGGACCGAGGCAAGTGGATCTCTGAATTCAAGGCCAGCCTGGTCTAGAGAGTATGTTCCAGGACAGCCAGGGCTACACAGAGAAACCCTGTCTTGAAAAGGAAAGAAAAAAAAGATAGCATGAATTTGAAAAAGAGTAAAGGGTAGCCACAGGATATATGGGAGGGGTTAGAAGAAGGAAATTATGCAGGGGGTGGAGAGATGGCTCAGTGGTTAAGAACACTGGCTGCTCTTTCAGAGGTCCTGAGTTCAATTCCCAGCAACCACCTGATGGCTCACAACCATCTATAATGAGACCTTGGTGCCCTCTTCTGACATGCAGACATACACACAGGCAGAACACTGTATACATAATAAATATTTTTTTTAATTGTTTAAAAAGAAATTATGCAATTTTAGCATAATATATTTTTGTTTGTTTTTGTTTTTGGAGACAGGGTTTGCCTGTGTAGCGCTGGCTTGTCATGACACTCACTCTATACACCAGGCTGACCTCGAGCTCAGAGATCCGCCAGTCTATCCCTCTTGAGTGCTGGGATTAAAGTCGTGTACCACCAGCTAAGAAAATTTTTAATTAAATAAATAAATTTAATAAATATCTGTGAGAAAGTATTACATGCTTTAATCAGTATCACCNACAAGTTTATCAAGAGATTTTCTGAGAGTTTCATTCCATTAGATAATGTATTTTAAATGCTGATAAAAGAAATCAAGAATTAAATGATAACATTTTTTTCCTTCTGGCAGTCTGAGTCTGAGGATCAAACCCAGAGCCTCATACATTCTAGGCAAGTGCTCTACCACTGAAATATGTCCCCATCCCACCCCCAATACTTTTTTGTTATTGTTTTAATACTCACAAAAGGTATACTACATCTTTTTATATGGCCAAACTGTGCAAAATGTTCTCTCAGCTCACCTGTAAGAGAGAGAAAGCATATTATAATAAGTTTGTGTATCTTGCATTCACTATTGTAGATAAAAATCAGAAAGAGCCCAGAGTTCCTGAACTTCTTTGTATTCCCTGAGTCTTAGATTCCAAAAGCTACAGGACTGACTCTGTTGCTGTATAAAGCACCAGATCTGGAGGTGAGATGGGGACATGGACAGATAAACGGCTGACCTGGCTGCAGTCTCCACACCAGATCTGGAGGTTTGATGGGGACATGGACAGATAAATGGCTGACCTGGCTACAGTCTCTTCTCACAACAGGTATGGTGCTGGGTTTGTGAAGACAATCCCTGTCTTCACAGCCCAGTGTCCTGCCAGATGCACTGGAGATTTCCAAACAAAATCTCAACTTACTGGTCCTCGATCAGCCCTATCTATGCTTCCTGCCTCATTTGTTTTTGCTGGCCTAGTGACTGTCAAGTACAGCAAAGTTAATTCTCGTCCTATCCTGTGGATTTCCATCTTTGTGTCTGTGGTTCTCACCCATATGTCAGTACTCTTCTCTCCTCTGATCTAAATTATAGGGTTTTTTTTCAGGCTGAGCTGAATACCTCCACTGAGTATTATTTCATTGAGCTCATACTAGAATACAATACTCTTGCTGTGAGATCTCAAAAGGTTCACAGTACATGATCTTAAAGATAAAGCTACACAGCCTCTTTCTCTTCCACAGTGGCTGTAGGTTTACATTTTAATATTACTTGCTTATGTCCCTGTGATAATTTGAATGAGAATAGCCCTGTATCCTAAAAGGTTCCCACTTCCAATAGCAACACAGGCTGGAAACACAAGTCTTTAGCATAGGGGCCATTGAGAGACATTATGGATCTGAACCATAACATTGCAACTTTTACTATTTTTTTCTTAAGACTTATTTATTTTATGTATATGAGTACTCCATCTGCATGTATGCCTGCATGCCAGAAGGGATCATCTCCCACTATAGATGGTTGTGAGCCACCATGTGGTTGCTGGGAATTGAACTCAGGACCTCTAGAAGAGCAGCCCATGCTCTTAACCACTGAGCCATCTCTCCAGCCCCTACTGTTTGGTTTTAAACATGCATGTTTGGTGCATGTTATTATGTTCTATGAGGCCCTGATCTTTCTGACCATTATGGCCTCTCAGAAGTTGTTTGCTTAATGAAAGGATGAACTGGAAAAAAAAATATGTTTCAAAGTTGCAATATTACAGAGTTTTAAATTTTTCAAGACAGCCCTTACGGTATGCAAACTTGAATCTACTAGATGCAGGTGAAAATCCTCAGCCTTTCTACAAAGTTTAAAAGAATGTCCCGCCGGGCGGTGGTGGCGCACGCCTTTAATCCCAGCACTCGGGAGGCAGAGCCAGGCNGATCTCTGGGAGTTCGAGGCCAGCCTGGGCTACCAGTGAGTTCCAGGAAAGGCGCAAAGCTACACAGAGAAACCCTGCCTCGAAAAACCAAAAAAAAAAAGAATGTCCCTGACAGTGGTGGCACACACCTTTCATCCCAGCACTCAGGAGTCAGAGGCAGGAGGATCTCTATGAGTTCGAGACCAACCTAATCTATAGAGCGAGTTCAAGGATAGTCAGGGCTACGCAGAGAAACTCCGTCTCAAAAAAGAAAAAAAAAAAGGAAAGGGAAGTACTATAAGAGGTAACACTATAGTGGGTTTGGCATTCGCCAGGGTGGAGCACAGACCCTATTTCCAATCATACTATTACATCTGAGGGAAAAAAAAACTAAGAAATCACTATATTCTATACTTTTAAGGAGGCTGATCATTACATGAATAACTACCAAAAAATAATCTTGGATTTTAAGTTTGGGTGAGCAAATTTAAAAAACTTAACCAGGCATGGTATCTCACCTATAACCCTAGCACTCAGTCTATAGGTAGGCTATAGTATGAGATCCTGTCTCAAAATAAATAAATAAAGGCTGGAGAGATGGTTCAGCTTTAAGTGTACATACTGCTCTTACAGAGGACCCAAGTTCAGTTCTAAAGACCCACATGTCACTAAGGCTCACATATGCCTGTAATTCCAGCTCTTGTGGATCCAATGCCCTCTTCTGTACTACACAGAGAACCTTCACTCACCTGCACACATCCACACAGACATATATACACATATAAATAAAAACTAAATCCAAATTGCAGCTGGGAAAATCAAAGGTGGTGATTTTAGAACTAACCCTCCATCACCAGACTAGTCTTCTTCCCTGTACTTCAATTTTAACAACCATGCAGGTAACTATCACTAGTTAAGTACGTNCACTCTTGCATGAATCTACTGAGCTTACATATAAACTCGTTTAATCCTTTCCCCATTTGGATGACGAGGTACTACTGATTCCACTTTGTAGAAANTTAAACAGGCTCCCTTGTAAGACCCTTTCCCATATTAACTTCAGTAATTCGGATTATACAACCATTAAAATGAGTAGTTTGGAATTCTAACCCAGGCAGTCTGACTTCAAAGTCCACTTCTCAATCACAAAATACAAGCTCCGCCTAGATGCCAGCCAGAAACCTCACTAGCAGTTCAAATTCACACTTCATCTTCTCTCANTTTGCTCCTCCTAAATTCTAAAAGCACAAGTCGTCTATGCTAGGAATCTGGAATGAACACCTTTCTCCCAAAACCAGCACGAATGCTGTCCGTTTTATCTTGAAAAACTACGTGCTTCTGACCCCTCCCCCTTAACCAGTTNCCTAGTCCAAGTTTTCGTCCTCGAACTGAATGAAGTCGCCTTTTCTGTCATCTTCACCCCTACGCTCTTGCCACTATAAAGCCAAGCTCCCCTGAGGTCAAAACGGCTGCCTCTGAANTGTAAATGTCCAAGGAAGCAAATAATAAATCTTTCCACCCAATCATTCCAAATCGCTGNGTAAGGTCGATTCGCACCCTAAAAGTTTTTTGTTTTTGTTTTTGTTTGGGGGAGAAGGGCGCGGTATCCCTAACCAGTTAACCAGAAACAGAATNTTCCGCGCAGTGACTTGCTCAAGAGCAAACCACTTGTGCTCACTTGAAAAAGAAGATCAGCATGGCCCCTGCGCAAGGATGACACGCAAATTCGTGAAGCGTTCCATTTAATAAAAATAAAAAAGCAAACCACCTGACCTAACCCATCTACCGTGCTGACGTAAGTTCTCTACAAGGTTTTACGAGTTACTGAAGCATAAGAATTGCGCCCTTCTTCCTCTCCATCACTCACTCGCCGCCGCGGTCCAAGGAATTTTTCTGATAAAAGCAACGTGCCGCCCAGCACGCGTTTGCAGCGCCATTGCCCGACTCACGCCGGAGACTGCCATGTTAATAACTAGACTTTGGGGTCGTGACCCCGGAAGGACCTAGCGGATCCCGGGCGCTGGGAGTTCTGCTTCCGGGTCAGACTGGTCGCAGCCTCGAGATGGGGAAGATGGCGACGGCGCTGGCTTCGTTCGCCACGCTGGCGACGGAGCCGGGAGAGGACGCCTTCCGGAAGCTTTTCCGCTTCTACCGGCGGGGGACGGCGGACCTGGGTGCGGTCATCGACTTCTCCACGGCACACGTAGCCCCAGGCCCGAGGCCCGGCGTGCCCAAGGTAGGAAGGGAGGAGTCGTGCGCGCTGCCCCGCGCGCCTGGCGTCCTGGGGGCCTCCCGGGACTTGTCTGCCTCCGGGACGGTNGTGGCGGGAACCCTGGCTGGGCCTGCGCGCCGAGCTGTGCCGAGCTCACCGGGTGCTCGCTGCCTCCAGAGCGCTGGGCCGCCTCGTTCTTCCTGACGCCATCTCCTCCCCAGCGCCCGCGGCCTCGCTCACAGAGCCCGGGAACTGCTCGTGCTTCCCTGAACCGTCCGCGTAATGCGGATAAGTTATTTAGTGTAAAATCCGACAGGACGTCTTCGTGGACGTTAGGGTGGCCCCACGGTTTCACAGAAAGCCTGCCGTCGAATAAGTCTCCAACTGTTAAACCGTTGGGCGTAAGACTGGGCCCTCTCTTCGCTGAGACTTCAAAAAGGTCATTGTAGGATTTTGAGATACTCCATCACGGTGCAAATAAATGTCAAATAAGCATATTTTTAAAAAAAATCTAAAGCT
>LZPO01027370.1:184338-199943 GCA_001675575.1 Neotoma lepida
GCACCCAAATGGCAGCTCGCAAGGTTCTGTAACTCCTGACCCAGGGGTTCTAACACTTCTGGCCCCTGAGGGCACCTGGGCATGCATGTAGTGCATAGACATAGATGCAGACAAAGCACTCATACACACAAAACACATATTTAGCCAGGTGGGGGTGGATGCACACGCCTTTAATCCCAGAACTCAGGAGGCAGAGTCATGCGGATCTCTGTGGTCTACAGAGTGAGTTCCAGGACAGCCAGAGCTACACATAGAAACCCTGTCTCAAAAAACCAAAACAAAAAATANACTATTTGTAAGTGGGTATACGCATGGAAAAGGTATATAGTCTCAGTTTTGTGTAGCCAGCATAAATTGCANTATGGATGGCTTTTATGTTTGGGTTGGGTGAGGCATATGCTGAGCTCAGCACCAACAGGTTTGTGGAAGGTGACACTCTGGTGTCCTTCCTAATGCCTTCCCTGCTCATTTTAACAACCTCTCTCCAGATCTTGGAATCTTACACAAAAACCTCACTGGGCAGCCCTGGTTATTGCTCTGTTNCTAGAAGTGAAGTTTATGTTGTAGTCTCTTCTGGAAACAATCAGGCCACATGATTAACTGGATGCTCCATGCATGCTTCCTGCCTATTTCAGTAGAGCCTCTGTCTGGTGCCATGTTCAACCCATGTCTGGTTTTCCCTAGAAGGNTCCCAGGGCCTTTGTGAGACACAGATGTATTGCTAAACCAGGCAGACTCAGCAAGATTTAGCTTTCCCATCCAATTTTCTGAGGCCCTTTTTCACTAAGATAAGCTGGTCTTATCCCTTTTCCCTTAATCTCAAGGCTGTTTATTAGAGTTGAAAAAAGAAAAAGAAAAGCCCTAATACTCTAGGTGGATTCAACTGAGGCACATTCGAATGGTAATGAGGCTGCAAGGGGCTTGGGATTGTCTACTGATCTCAGCAAGCCCCAGAGGCTGAAGGAGCTGGGCAGCAGAGACCCCTCAACCAGCCTCACAGGGTACAGTGGGAAGAGCGATGGAGGGCTCGTTTACCTAGCCGGCTGGTACATTGTCATTGATTTTCCTTTTGATCAACTAAATGTCCAAACTTGAGCTCCCCTGCAGATGGGCTTGTAGCCTCTCAGTTTCACTGATAAGTCAGATTTCTTACTAAAATAAGATGATTTACTAGAAGGTAAAATGTAATAGCTAAATTTTAGTAACAGTTCCAAAACTTCACTTGAGAAAGTTACCATGTGGATCTAGGGTCACCAGGCTTGACTGGAGCGTTTTTCCCACTGAGCCATCTCCCTTGCTCCTTTGCCCTGTGTCTAATCCTCAGAAACTAGCTTCAAAGTTTTCAGAATCTGGCCCCTTCAAGTCATTGTTACTACTCTGGCCCAGGCCACTGCCATCTCAGCTAGATTCTTGCAATAGCTGCCTGACTGGTTCTTCCTCCCACTCATGACAATTCTCCCTGAGTCCAAGGCCGAATGCCATCAGCCACCTACAAATCCTTACCCCAGCTGGCCCAAGTTCTCTTGACTTCTCACTCGCAGCCCCTCTGGTCGTTCTATATTCTATATTCTATATTCTGCATAAGTTACAAAATAATACATGTAAAGGAAATATAATAAATAATATATTGTTTCTCTCCTCTAGATTATCAGTGCCACAGGCAGATATGTGTTCTGTCTTTAGAACAATGCCTGGCACATAGCTGTCCAGTGTTGGCATGGATATGTGGAAGGCAGTGTTCCACTACTGTGGGAATGTAAGTTGGTAGCAAATTGTCTGTGTTGACATAAACTTCAATCCAGCAATTTTAGGTCTCCTCCCTATAGAACCTCCATATGGGTACATAATGTGTAAAAAGATAAGAATGAAAAACCAGTAACAACCCAAAAGCTGGTACCAAACAGCCTAATAGAGTATGGTGCAAACTCACTATAGAGCATTAATGTTGAGTGGGACATGACCTGTAATCCCAGCACTCAGGAGGCTGGAAAGTTGGAGGCCAGCCTGGTTCCATACCATCTGGGGCTACGAAGCAAGACCCTGTCTCAAAAAGCTGAAAGGAAAAAAAAAAGAAGCTGGGTGGTGGTGGCACACACCCTTAATCCCAGCACTCAAGAAGCCGAGGCAGGTGGATCTCTGAGTTTGAGGCAGAGTGAGTTTCAGGACAACCACTGCTACACAGANAAACCCTGTCTTGAAAAATCTAGATAGATAGATAGATAGATAGATAGATAGATAGATAGATAGATAGATAGATAGATAGATAGATAGATAAAAATGACCAGTGAAATAGCTCAGCAGGTGGAGACACCTGTCATCAAGCAGGATCCACAGGATGGAAGGAGGTCCTCTGACCTCCACACATGCACTCACAAAAATCATTTTAATTATTTTGAATGCATTATTATGAATCCCTTCCTTTAAAATATACTGACAACAAAACACTCTAAAGTAAATTAGTGAAAAAAGTGCAAAATAATATTGTTTAAAAACGGCCAGGCTTGCTGGGTGGTGGTGGTGCACACCTTTATACCTCCCCAGCACCTGGGAGGCAGAGGCAGGCAGATCTCTGTGAGTTTGAGGCTAGCCTGGTCTACAGAATGAGTTCCAGGACAGCCAGGGCTACACTGAGAAACCTTGTCTTGGGAAAACAAAAAACAAAAATACTTTCTGTGCCAAAGCTACACAGAGAAACCCTGTCTCAAAAAAACAAAAAAAAATAAATAAATAAAAATAAAAAATACTTTCTGTGTCATACTCACCTGTTGTAAATACATCTGGGGAGATTCATCCAAATGTAGTGTTAGAGAGGAGACATTGGGAGGAGGTAGAAGACACTTTCCACTACATAATTTTGTTCTCTGATTATTTTTTTTATAAAAATACAGTATATTTTTAATTACACATAGCAAACCTTATGAAGAATGTNATGTGGAGGTTCAGGCATGGTGGCTCACACCTGTAATCCCAACATTCTAGAAGCTGAAACAGAAGTGTCAGTCTTGGCTACAAAGTAAGACCTGTCAAAACAAACCAACAAAAACACTGTATTCAGTGATAAAAGTAAAAACAAGGTTTGCCTTTCTCCAACCAGTCTATCCTGATTCTGTTTATAAATAATATCTGGTATTGGGCCATCTGTTGCAAACAGCAGAGTGGGATGCTGCCACACAGGCTGCCAGGCTGGCTGGAGAGGTCTTCCCACCTCTCTCAATAAGAGAACCAGCCTCCTGCTTTTGTGCATCCCAAGTTCAAGCACCTTTCTGTGCCCAACAGCCTTGGTCTGCCCACCTCATGCAAGTACCAATCCTGGGCTTTGTTTGCTAGGGCAACAGATAAGTCACATTTGAGGTTGAGCCATTTTGTAAGGCCCCTAATACTATCCTGAAAAGGAGTACTGTATTCTGGGGACATGCCTGGGCAGACAGCACTGAAGACCACAGAACCCTAAGACTTTTGCGTTTCCGTGCACCCTGTGTTGGTGGCAGAAGGGAGAAGTAAGCTCTCTGCTGTTTGGGCATGCCAGGAGGTGTTTGTACAGTTGCTGGTGACGCTGTGTGTGCCTCTCTCTGGTTAGGTATTAGAAGAGGTTGGGTTTGCACTGTAGCTCTGTGACCATGAGTTTCCACGAGCCCCATCAGCAGTAGTCACTTCTGAGAACACCTATGGGCTCTGCTTCTTCAATGTTAGAGGTACTCAGCAGAGAAGACCCAGGTTCAGCCATGGAGAAAGAGTGGACAATCCTGCTCCTGTGTTTCTGAAGCCAGTCATATTCTAGCTGAGCCATTAACCACCTGTTCCCGAATCACGCAGGGTCTTATGTGAAAGAGAGAGCTGTCTAAAGATATAAAACAAGACAAGAATGTCGTTGCTGATCAGGCATCCAGTCCTGGTGTTTATTCTTCGGCAACTATTGAGCATCGGTGAAGAATCATTGCGTTAGTTGAGTGTTGGCAGGCATCATCTCTACCTTCTGGTCTCATAGGGAGTGGAGAAAACACCTGTATGACCACAAGGCCATGATAATGGACCAGGCACAAGGTGCAATAGGAAAGACATTTCACCCAGAGCTGAAGGCCCGCCTTTCCCGAGCAAATGATATAAAAGCTGACAACAAGCAAAACTTGTTTTCACCCTGCTATTATTTGGGTCAAAGGGCAGTTATTATCTCAACTGTTTCATCCCTCTCTGAGAACAAAAGCACCTGGCAACATTTGTGGATGCCTGTAACCCTGATGTAACGATTACGTATGACTCATAGCCTGAGAATCATTCGTTGTGTACATAGCCCACAGCCCTATCTGTTCTGACAGCTTTTATGTACCCATTGTTTGTGTCTTCCCGAGAATAAACTCCCCAAAGGCACTCTTATTTGGAGCTGCTTCACTGGCATCTAAAACAGTGTGCAGCACATAGTAGTTGCTCAACAAAATACTGTTAAGTGAAGAAAACTTCCTTGGTTATAGTCTTGCCATGACACTGATCCCACAAGACTCTGCAAATAAGCAGCTGTGGGAGCACAGCAGCCACCCTTTTTTGCTTTTGTGCCTTCTCAAGCACCCTCCTTTGTTAAGAGGGAGCCTCTGTGACTGTGAGTGGGACTGTGGCAGAAAAGGCACCTTGAGTATCACCAACTGAACTTTCCCGAAGTACTCATGCCCTTAGTCGGGGAGCATGTCACAAGACCAAACAGAAAACAGCCAACTGCAGGAAGTAGACCCTAGCCTCCCAGAAGTAGAATCAGGAAAGATGTCAGAGCACAGCTGTTGTCCTCTTCCCCTCCTCTCCCTCCTCCCTCTGTGTTCTTAGCCACCTTATGTCTGCTGTCTTGGTGCAACTCTGATGATTTTACTTACACAGGGCTGCCACTCACCTGAATCGATGGAAGAGAATCAGCTTGGCCCCCTTTGGGTGAGCTGTGTGCCCCAGACCACTTACCTATGACCAAGGAGGCAGGGATGCTTGACACATGGGACCCAACTCTTTCAAAACCAAAAGAAGGACAATGGATGGGCCGAAAGGCACTGATTGCTGTCTACATTCATTGTACAGATCCTCCTTTTAGACTGACGCGCTGGAAGACATTAACCCCAGATCACTGGTCCAAAAGATAGACATGGAGCCGGTCCAGCCCCCTTAACTAATGGCTACTTACAGGCCTTTCCCCAAACAAAACCCCTTTGTGCCCCCCCATATCACCCCTTAGGCTTTGTTTGAATGTTGGAAATGAGGTTGAGGCATCTGGTGTCCCCACAGTCCCATTGCTTTGGAGACGAGAAGCACTTGAGGTGCTTTCAGCCAGAAAAATATAATTTAANGGCTTGGCATCTGGCTGGGAGCAGAGAGATGTGTTGCCATGGAAATGCCTCGCTTCATTTAACAGCAGCATATCCCTGAGTTTGGTCACATCCACACTGAGGCAGATGCAGCACTCTGCCAGCAGCCCCCATGTAGCGCACACACACCTCTGGCAGAAATGCTTCTGCAGGATGCTGAGCCCGTTCCCGCTACCCTCCTCCCTGTCATAGACATCCACACTCCTTCTCACCCTTTCCTGAAAGGCCTCAGCCAATCACCCACAAGCAGCATGGAACATGCTAGGGACTGTGGAGTGACACATAACTGCAAATTCTCTTGAATAATCTTAGGCCACATAGAAGGCCACTGGGTCCACATGTTTTTCCAGTGTCCCCAGAATGTAGCTAGCTGTATCACTGCCCTCAAAAGTCCACTTTGTATGTCAGCTTTTTGTGTGGGGGTGGGGTGGAGGGGGGTTGAGACAGGGTCTCTCCATGTAGCCCTGGCTGTCCTGGAACTCACTCTGTAGATAGACCAGGCTAGCCTTGAACTCAAAGATTTGCCTGCCTGTGCCTCCCAAGTGCTGGGATTAAAGGCATGTGCCACCACGCCTGGTTTTCAGCTTTTTAATAAAGCCCAGAGAGAGGAGTATAGTGGTCACTGTGTCCAAATGTTTTTCCATTTTCTAAAGAGACCAGAGGTCAGCTTCTCAGGGTAGCCAGAAGACCAAAGCCCCACAAGTACCCAGAAAACCTTAGGTCTTTCAAGCCATGCAGTGGTAGGCAGGGTAGATTAGAGCAGGGAAGCATGAAAGCCCAGAGATAGTCATTACAATATGATTATCATAATGAAAAATTAGCAATTGCCTAGACCTCCATTAGTAAGGAAGAGGTTCATCTGTACAAGTCTGTACCCTAGGGAGTCTGAAAGTGCTAGGTAATCCGTGTATGTTCATGTGAATGTATTTTAACATGAAGTTGCATACATGCATGTGAATATTAACGCATACGAAGGAGCCTGAGAAGTGTGAGGTTAGTGACAGGAACTGTTTCAGCTACCATAGCTGTAGAAAGAACCACCCTCATTGCATGAAGCAACAACAGCTTATTTTGTCCAAACCTGTGGGTTGTGAGGGAGCTCCCAAGAGCTCACAGACACTGCTGCCAGGTGGGCTGCAGGGGTTTCCTCATGTCCCTTCCTCATGCAGTGGTGAGGCCAGCATCTCTGTGACCCTAGGACTGTATCCCAAGACCATGAAAGCCGAGGCATCAGGATTTGTGAAGGTTCAGGCTCTGGTCTTCATCCATATCATATCTGATACATTCTACTGGTCACAGCAAGCCAAAAGCCAGGCCAGGTTCAAGGGACAGGAAAATAACCTCTTGGTGGCACAAAGAACACAGTCATGTCACATCACAAAAGGGCATCTGTATTGGGATAGGAAGAATCTGTAGCCATCAGCTTGATCTGCTGGCCCTTTAGCTTGGTTTTTAAAAAGCAAAGGAAAAAAAGTGTAACTCTCACCAAAGTCCACTCATACAAGAAATCAATATGGAGCTGTCAAAATGGTTCAGCCATTCAGGCAAAAGGAAGTTGCCTCCAAGCTGGACGCCCTGAGTTTGTTGGATCCCTGGGACCCATGTGGTGGGAGGAGAGAACTGACCCCTATAAGTTGTCCTCTGCCCTTCACACACACAGTGTCGTGGATATGCACACACATGCATACACAATAAAGAAATAAAATGTAATAAAAGATTTTAAAGAGGGACTGGAGAGATGGCTCAGTGGTTAAGAGCACTGCTGCTCTTCCAGAGGACCTGGGTTCAATTCCCAATGCCCACATGGCAGCTCACAACTGTCTGTAACTCCAGTTCCAGGGGATCTGATAAACTCATACAGACATACCTACAGGCAAAACACCAATGTACACAAAATAAAAGTAAATTATTAAAAAGTTTTTAAAGAAAGTGATATAGGGTGTCCCTCGAAGCTCCTCTCACTCTTGGGGATTCTTTCGCACATTTCTTTAATTGATCTAGATTTGCTCTTCTTAAAAGAGAGGAGAGAGAAAGAGAGAGAATATGAGCAGCCCCCAAGATAACTGTACATTAGGAATGGGTGTGTATGTGTGTATATTTTCACTGAGTAACAGTGGATAGATAATAGGATTTCTCACCCTCTGCTAACCACTTACCAATAAATGTACAATTTATTCTGTATTCTAAGAAGAGCCAGGTATGGTGGTACATGCCTTTAATCATAGCACTTGGAAGGCTGAGGCCAGAGGCAAGTTCCAAGTCAATCTGGGCGATAAATTGAGACTCTGTTCTGCTTCAAAAAAAAAGAAGAGGAGGAGGAGGAGGAGGAGGAGGAAAGAAAGAAAGAAAGAAAGAAAGAAAGAAAGAAAGAAAGAAAGAAAGAAAGAAAGAAAAGAAAAAAAAGAAAAAGCAAAATGTCAACATCACAGTCCTACTCATAAAATAGAATGATACTCTCTGATAAGATCTTTGTTTCAAAAACTGATGTTACATTTGTATGCTATTCTCTCAGAGGCGATCTGTTCTATCCGCATGAATGATCTAACAAAACCTCAGGCTTGAAAAAAGAAGACAGGCTAAAAACAAAAATCCTTATTTTCAAAGCAAGTTTAAGAGGCACGGATATAACTCACTGATGGGGCACTCACTTGGTACACTTGGGGCCATGGGCCTCATCCCTGGTACCCAAACACCAATGAAAAGGGCACGTCTGAAGCATCATGACAATGGCCAGTGAGTCTTGAGCTCAGCTCTGTGGAGACCATGTCAGCAAGAGTTCCTAGGACACCATAGATAGAGACGGAAGAGTATGGCTGTTGGGTACAGAGGTGGAGAAGACACGAGGGCACCAATCTCATGGGGAGAAAGGTGGCAGATGCATGAAAGGGCCCCCAGTCGACGGGAAGAATCTGAAAGATTTTTACTTACGCCACTTGGCTGTCCATTACTGTGACAAACAGCTGCAGTCCCTTCTAAAGAGGAAAGATTCTTGTGGAGGTTTGAAGTCTGTCACTTTTGGGCCTGTGTCCAAGTAGGACATCATGACAAAGTATTATGGAGTTAAAGCCCTCACCTCAGAGCAGAGATAGAGAGAGAGGAGAGGGGAGTGAGGGGGTCTCAAAAATCCCCTTTGGACATGCACCCCAATGACCTAAAGACCTTCCAGAAAGTTCTACTCCCCTAAGGTCCACAGTCCCCAGTAGCACCATGCTGGGGAGCAAGCCTTTACCACAAAGGCCTTTTGGGGCCACTTAGATCACACTACAGTAAAGCTCTTCACATTTCCTTCCCACGAGGGAAATTTAATTAGTCGAGTTTCCGGAACTTTCCACATCATTGCTCCTTCCTCCCCTAGTGGATATGGTGGAGTAACAGGAGCTTCCTCACTCTTNATTTGGGACAAATATCTGGGCAACCCTGGCTCAGATCTTCTCCTTGTCTCTCTCAGGCCTGAGCCCACCTGCTCAGGTATGCTCTCCTTCCTGTCTGTGTTCAGTGTTGCTAGTGCTTCCTGGGACTGTGTGGGTGAGCCTACCTAACATCTGGGCTCAATAGTAGCAGACNTGGTGGCTGAAGATCTATGACCACATCCTGCTGTCTGGCCCTTAGCAATAACACAAGTATCAGTCCACCTTCTGTGTCAGCTTCTTATTACTATCCTTTCTTGGTTGAAAACCCAGGAAGGAAATGAGTGTGCTCTTTACTGAGAACCCTCTGGAAGCCTGTAATATAATGGCTATTTATAGCTGTGTGATCGGCCACGCAGCCCACTTAGTGACTTCAAGTGATAAATATTTCAGATCTTGCTTTTCTGGGGAGCAGCATATCAAGTTTGTATGTGAGGCTCAGAGTCTCATGAGAAAGGCTGTCAGGGAGCATCCTACACACAGAGATGGTGTGTGAGGGTCACGGTCACCCCCAAAGAGTTCTCAAGCTGCCGGGGTTGCTAGAGGCATTTGAAGCTCANTGGGACAAGACTACTGACTTCACACCTGGCTGTTGGCAGAGGTGGTACCTCTGCATCATGTCTCCACAGGGTAGCCTCGGTGCCCTCAGGAAGCAGCATTTGTCTTCCCTTGAGCCATGATCCAAGTGGCAAAGAGAAGGAGGAAGCCAGAGCCACCTTGGATGATCTAGTTTCTAAAGCTGACTATGGAACACTCGTGTTTTATTTTATTTTATGCTTCTTTGCATTGATATTTTGCCTGCATGTGTGTCTGTGTGAGAGTGTCAGATCTTGGAGTTAGAGACAGTTGTGAGCTGCCGTGTGGGTGCNGGGAGTTGAACCCGGGTCCTCTGAAAGAGCAGTCAGCGCTCTTACCCACTGAGCCATCTCTCCAGCCCCACACGTGTGTTTTATTTGTTAGGTCGGCAGCTAAACCTAGCCCAGGTGGGGAAGNAGGCACCCCCTTCGTCACTGAGAGACCAGCAAAGNACCACAGAGCCATCAACAAAGGAAAAGTGACTTGCCTGTCACACAAATAGGTGGGGAACGAGAAGGCTTTGTATCGCAAACTCCGCAACAGTTAGGCTTTGTGCTGGACATGGCAAGCAAAGTCGAGTAACTGGACCTGAGTGGAGCTCAGTGGTGGAGTTCTTGTTTAGCGTGGGTGAGGTCCTGTGTTTAATCCCCAGCATTGCAAAAGAAAGGGGAGGAGAAGAGAGAGGAGGAGAGAGAGATCAGGGGAAGGGAGAAGGGAAGAAAGGAGAGAGGACAGGAGAGAAGGGATGGATAGGTGGGGGTGAAACACGGCAACATGGTGCTCCCTCCTCTAGCCACATCCCTCCCAACAGACTCAATGGAAGTTTTTGCTCAGTGCCCTTGCCTCCCCCTCCAGACTGTCCCCTGAGCCCAGTATTCTCTTCCCAAGAGGCCTGACCCTGCTGCTCCCACCTGTACAAGCCTTGTCTTAAGACTCGTCTTTCCACTAGTCCGCCCCGTTTGCCTCAGAGGCCCTCTGTAGTGGTGGACAAAGTTGGGCCTAGCAGGCCTCAGTAGGGGTGTCGACACACAGAGTAGACACAGCCATAGAACGAAAAGGAGGCTTTGCTGAAAGGTGACAGTGCATCGAGGACCAGGTTCCCACAGCACATCTGGAGACCTTCCTCTTCTTCCTGCCTTCATGGATAATCCCTCAAGTCCACCTCTCCCTGTGTGGAGTGGGGCTCCGGCCATCTCAGTTGTGNGCTTTCTCTGAGGCAGGCCCTGCCGCCCCTCAACAGGCCAGTGCAGTGCTACATCTGAGCCCAGGTCTCCCTCTAGTGATCATCCAAGGAACAACAGGCAGGCTTCGGGCTTCTCTGCAGAATGGACAACCTTTCTGGAATCCACTTTCCAAAAACACGTATCTTATCTGTTATTCTTTGCCTAGAACCCTTAAAAACAAAGATCCAAACCTCCCAAGGTCTCCCCTTTTCCATAGGTCTTCGAAGAAAAAAACCAACCAAGGCCCTATACCCTGGTCAATACTGTAGCAGGAATGGAGGACANAGCAATAAACGTGGCTCATACACCGGCCCCTCAAGTTTTTACATTTCCAACATCACTCAGAGTTAGAATCCTCCACANATGTTCACACACATACAGACACACGCATACACACTTTCTTGTTATATACACACATGCAAATATATACAGTCTCTGCTGCACCAACACACATCTACTTCCAACATTACACACACACACACATTGCCTCTGTTTGCACATAGCACACATCCCTCTACTTAAGTCATGCTTTTCAGGGACCATGCCTTGGATGCCTCTTCTTTATCTAGTCGTACACATCCAGCTTTACTTGGCCATGAAGGCTCACGTCACAGCTTCTTGTGGCTTTCTCTGGCCCCTGTGGGAGCACAGCTGCCCCTCACTGGGTTTCCCTAAGGGTTTTTGTTTGTTTTTTTTTTTTCGGAACAATTGCTGGCATTTATGGAGCACAACCTTCCTGTTTCTGCTCTGTGGGCACCATGTCTTTGAAGACCCTCACTAGCTCCAAAAGCCAAGTGCTGCTTGGCTGTGAGGTGCCAAATGCCAGCTGTTGGTGCTGCTACCTCCTAAAACACAGCTCTTAACATAGGCATCTTTGTGTGCTGCCACCAAAGCCTCCAGTGAAAACCATGTTCCCTGGCCTCTGAGTTCCCTTCCTAGAAACCCCAGGAGTCTATGTCTAGGGCCTAGGAGGCCTGCAGTCCATTTCCTGAGCTAAATGCCAGACCCGAAGAGCTGGCATTGCCTATTATAATATCTCTCATTTCTCTCAGATGCTTTTGGTCTGAACCTCGAACCCCAAGGTGAGAAACCCCATTATCCCCACATGAAGCCAGTCAGACATAATTAACAGGGTAAAGAAGAAGCCCTATGTAGGCGGAGTTTCTCTGTGTTCCCAGCAGCCACTCCCAAATAACCAGACTGAGACTTATTATTAATTATAAATGCTCAGCCAATAGCTCAGGCTTGTTACTAGCTAACTTTTACATTTTAAATTATTTCTTATCTGCGCTCTGCCATATGGCTCAATACCTTTTCTTAGCATGACAAGTTCATCTCCTCTCCNTGTCTCCTCCTGATTCTGGAGAGATTCCTCCTCTTCTTTGCACTCTCCTTTTTCTGCAAGTCCTGCCTAACCCCTATCTGTTCAGCTATTGGCCAGTCAGCTTCTTTATTAACCCAATCACAGTGACACAAAGTCACATAGTGTAAAGGAATATTCCACAGCCCTGAACTTCACCTGCACTGTAAAGAACACTCAGCTAAGAGTAAGAAGCAGGTAGGTGTAAATGTAAGCTGTCTAGATAACTACTGTCCACTTTCCTTTGTTTTCCTTCTTTGCAATGAAACAATGGAAGGAAAGAAGTCTTCATGTAGGCTCACAGTTCAAGAGTGCGGTCTATTGTGGTAGGGAAGTCACAGCAGCAGAAGCATGAGTTGGCTGGTCACATTACATCTGCAGTGAGAAAGCAGAGAACAAAGATTGCTGGTTGGTTCACTTAAGAGCAGTGATGAGGGAATGAGAGCACTCGGGTTCTTCTCATAGGCTTTGGGACTATCTCCCTCCTCTGTGTGAATTGGGGGGGAGGGGGGACCAGGGCTCAAGTATTGTGTGAAAGGTAAATCCCAAATTACCTGTGTTGTGGGATATTTGTTCACACTGAAAATCTGAGACCACTAATAAAATTAAACCTTGAATCAAGGANTGGAGTCCATGACTTGCTGATAGGAATTAGCCATAGATANTTTGGAGGGCCAGATAGAGGTACAGGAAGAGAAAAGGAGGGGCTTAGTGAGATTTTGAGGTCTTTTAGGTCTGGGAAGGTGGAGAGAGTCAGCCTGTCATTTCTTCACTGCTTTCCTGATCTGTCAGGTTTGCATCCCAATATTTGACTCCTGAGGGATTTTTTGTTTTGTTTTGTTTTGTTTTGTTTTTTGGGACAGGGTTTTTCTGCATAGCCCCAGCTGTCCTGGAATTCACTCTGTAGACCAGGCTGGCCTTGAACTCACAGAGATCAGCCTGCCTCTGTCTCCTGACTGCTGGGATTAAAGGCGTGCACTACCACCACCCAGACTGAGTTTTTATTGATAAAAGAATAAATTAGATTAACACATCATCTGGCGCCCAATGTGGGGCATTAGATCANGCCAAGGTGGCAAAGTCACCATCTGTCTACTACCACCACAGCTGGCTTCCCCCCCACTCAGGACCTCCCTGAGAGTCTCAGGCTTTTCCCATTACAATACCTACAGCAGCCTCTGGCCACCACCCACCCCCCCAGACCCAAACACTGTAGGTGGCTAGGTCCCAAATGCTGCCAGAGTCAGCTGCCCATCACTAGCCTGCTATGTTATTCAGACTGCCCTATGCCCTCTCATGCTGTGGTGCCCTCAGACCTGCTGAGCATGAGCAGGTGCCCTCAACCCAGCCATGCACCACCTGTGCCCTTTGCACAGCCATGCAGCACAGCGACAGCCAACCCCACACCCCCGCCATGCGCCCCTCAGCTGAGCACTGCCATTGTAGCTTGCCACCCCCACACAGCTCCACCTATGCTGTTGTCATCAGCAGATCTGGTGAGATACCTGGGAATTCTTAAGGGGGGAGTTAGGTTTTATTAGAAAAAAAAGTCTTTCCCACATTAAGAATGGGGAACAATATTACAACACAGGGAGTAAGGACCCTGTATGGTTCCACAATGGATGGTTTGAAAATTAAAAAAATAAATGAAGGGATTACCAGCTTAGCTGGGATTGACATAATGTTATTTATAATCATTATCAATTTGGTAATTCATATTTTATCCTTAAAAAAGTGGTTTGATAATGGTGCCAAAAATGAAAAATTGATAAGATACAAGTCTTAGAAAGACTTACTAATGAAAAAAAAAATTCACACACAGACAGAGAAATTTAGAGCAAAATCTACTGTACCATGGCATGATGAAACTGAAGAGGAGTGGCCCAAGGTTATTAGAAANCCAACCTTAGTTTATCCAGTTACCATACAAGAATGACCACCAGATGACAGGCACCCCCAGGGCTATGCAGAAGTTAACTGGAATCCTGCAGAGGTTTTAAATTTGAGGATATTTGAGGAATCAGTTTTTTCATGTGGTATACATTCACCTTATGTGAAATAGATGTTAAATTCATGGGCAACTCGGAAAAGAATTATCCCACAGGACTGGAAAGATTTGGCTACCACAATATTGGAAGCTGGTCCTCAGTTACAATGGAAAACATGGTGGACAGAGAAAGCTGGGATCATAAACAACAAAATAGGGCTAGAAGTATTGATATTTCCCAAAATCAGCTTCTCTGTGAAGGCCAGTATGCTAATTTGCAAAGACAGTTTGGATCTGATGATCACACTTTGGCCCTATGTTGTATAACAGCTTTGAATGTTTGAGACAAGGTTAAAAAATCAGGAAAGAGGACTGAGTCACTTATTAAAATTATACAAGGCCCAAAAGAAGCCTTTACTGGTTTTTTGCAAAGATTGACCAGCTGTAANTAGAATACTAACAGATTCAGAAGTTAGACAAACATTAATTGAATCTTTGGCGTGATTAGGCCTTTAAAGGCAAGCTCAGCACCCACAGATGAATGGATCTGAAATACAGCTGATATTGGATCTCACATTTATGATGATATTTTGACAGGAGAAGTGATTTCTAAAAATTTTAAGAAAAATCAAAAGCTTAGGTGTTTTACTGGTGGTAAACAAAGTCATCTGAATAGGAGTTGTAGGCAAAGTGTTCCTAGAAACAATGTTTTTCCTATAGATAATCCAACCAGAAGGTCCCAGCCTTCTGGAGTATGTAGAAGGTGTGGCAAAGACTGGCATTGAACTAATAAATACAGATCAACAAGGGACAGGCAAGGTAACCCTTTGCCATTGGGAAATGCCTTAGAGGGTCTCTTGTAGGCCCCAATAACAAATTTGGTTCAATCATTCCCTGTTAACATTGGAGAAACCTATCTACAAAGCAATTAGAAGACTTAATGCCTGTGGTTAAAAACCATACTGCTCTAGGTGACAGAATAGCTTCAGTAGATAAAACAAAATTTTCAAGAGAGACCATAAAATAAGTATTTTGACAAATTTTTATAAATGATCAAAAAACAAAGCTAAAAATAAGAATAAATGGCATTCTAATTGAAGGTTCAGTTGAGACAGGTGTGGATATAACAATAATTTCATCCAAAACTTGGCATCTTGATTAGCCTTCTCAGGAGGTAAATATTCAGCTTCTAGATATTCAAACTCTATCTCAGGTAAAACAAAATACAAGGGTGTGTGTGTGAATGTATAGGGCCAAAAGGACAGATAGGAAAGTTAAAGCTATGTGGCTAACATAGCAATACATTTATGGGGATGTGATTTGTTACAGCAACCAAAAACACAAATTAACATTCNTCCAATCTCAAAAATAAACCATAAAATAAAAAATGCTTCTGAAAGAAATAAAAAGTATTATCAAAAACAGTCACTGACTGTTCAGGTCATACATAAGCAAGGCACAACAGCTGTTGATCTTTCCAAGGTACTAGCAGCCCTACCTTTAAAATAGTTGACTGACAAACCTGACTGGGTGGAACAATGGCCTTTGATATCAGAAAAATTACAGGCTTTAGAACAGCTGGTACAGGAGCAACTAAATGCTCAACATATTGAAGAACTGACCAGTCCTTGGAATTCCCCTATATTCGTCATTTTTTTAAAATCTGAAAAATAGAGAATGTTAACAGATTTGATAGCTATTAATAGGGTGATCCAG
>LZPO01027370.1:253916-265854 GCA_001675575.1 Neotoma lepida
GTAGCCTGGCTGTCCTGGAGCTCACTCTTTAGGCCAGGCTGGCCTCCAGAGATCCACCAGCCTGCCTTTTCCCAAGTGCTGGGATTAAAGGCATGCACTACCACCACCGTGCATCATTTAACTTTTTTAACTTAACCACATAACAACAACTTAATGAAGCTTACTTCATAGATTAGAATGCTAGAAATCACAAGCAGTGTGTCTAAAAGTTGCCTAGTATTATAGATTATATGGTGCAGAAGGAATGTTCATCCTTCCATCCTTCGTTTTGTTTATAATGTTCTGCAGAGACTGGATTGGATACACTGGACATAGTTGTTCAGGTCACAGGTCAGTGCCTCTCCTCAAACAAACATGTTCCCAAGCAGAATGTGGCTAGGCCAGTCTGTTTACAGCAGTAAAGGCTCTTGTTTTAGTAAATTGAGGGGTAGGAAGATCAGATTCACTTCAGGCCACTCTTCTCAGAATATTCCTATATAGACCTTTACAACTTTATACAATGCTCATGTGTTACCTATTCCTAATAAACACCCAGGGTTGAAAAAAGTTTTTAAATTTATTCTTTGAGAATTTCATACAGTGTGTTATGATCATATCTACTACCATCACCACATCTCTCCTTCTTTTCATTTTCCCTGGGCGCCCTTCCAACTTTATATCCTTTTTCTTTTTTTTTTAATATTCAACTACATCCAATTAGTGCTACCTGTATGTGCCTGAGTGTGGGACATCCATTGGAGCATGGCAACCTACTGGTGGCTGACCGAGCTATTTCCCTAGCCTGTGGTGTTAGCTTTTATATTGTTTACATTGTTCTTATCCTTGTGGGACATGGAGAGAATCAGATACGGGGTGGTAATACCATATCTGATTGAGGAGCCAGTGAAGAAAGAGAGCATGTTTCGAAAAAAGCGGGAAAGATGGGCAGGGTGGCTCATGTCTATAATGCCATCTCTTGGTAGCCTGAGGCAGGAGGATTGCTGTGAGTTCAAACACACCTTGACTAAGTTGTGAGTTTCAGGCCAAACTGGACCATTGAGTGAGACTCTGTCTCAGGAACAAACAAAACAAAACATAAAAGCAAAAGGGTAGGCCTGGTGGCTGATGTGTTTAAGATATTTGGGAGGTCCTTGAGGCTGAT
The DNA here is from genome assembly GCA_001675575.1 of Neotoma lepida. NCBI lineage: Eukaryota > Metazoa > Chordata > Mammalia > Rodentia > Cricetidae > Neotoma > Neotoma lepida. The sequence goes on from LZPO01027370.1 coordinate 255,058, forward strand.
GGATTGCATGAGATCAGGAATCTAACCTGGGCAACATAACAAGACTCCGGGGAAGAATAAAGGCCCTTGTCAGTTAGGAAAACAGACCCAGTGTATTTATACATGGATTGAAAGAGAACTCAGATCCTCAAAATCTAAAGAGTAGCTCACCCACTCTTCAGAGGACTGTGGTTTGAGTCCTAGCATCAACCCTTTGCATCTGTAACTCCAGTCCCAGGGACCCAAAGCCACGGCCATCTATTTTTATTTTCTATTTATTTACTTATTTATTTCTTTGAGACTGGGCTCTCTACATAGCCCTGGCTGTCTTGTAACTCTATATAGACCAGGCTGGCATCAAATTCAGAGATCTGCCCGTATTGGGATTAAAGGTATGCACTACCATACCTGGCCCAATGCCATTTTCTGACCTCTAAGGGCATCAGGCATACATGTCTATATACATGTAGACAAAACACCCAAGCACATAAATAAATAAAATTTTAAAAAAGAAAAGAAAATTCAGACCCCTGAGAACTCAAGCTCAGATGTCCTCCCTCTCTTTCATCTCAACCATTTTGTACCTGCTTTCCAGCCTGGCCTCACACGTTGACCTTTCTACACATTGCCCTGAAATGCCTAGAAGATAATTTCATTAAGAATGTGTTTTTTTCAGGCCAGGTATGGTGGTACAGACACACACTTAGTCCCAGCACTTCGAGAGGCAGAGACAGGAGGTCTCTGATTTCCAGGTCAGCTTGGTCTACATGAAGAATTCCAGGACAATATAGAGAGACCTTGTCTCAAAAAACTTAAAAAAAACTTTATTTTAATGTGTTTTGCAGGGGTAGTGAAATGCCTCAGTGGTTAAGAGCACCGGCTGCTCTTCTTTCCAGGGACCCTGGATTTGGTTCCCAGTACTCATGGTTGTTCACAACCACCCATAACTCCAGTTGTAGGGGATCCAATGCCCTCTTCTGGCCTCTTCTGCCGTCAACTCATATGGTCATGTGGTGCACAGATACATGCAGATAAAACACTCATACACATAAAATGTAAATAAATAAGTCTTAGAACAACAACAACAAAAACAACCAAAAACCATTTTTTTTTTTTAGAAAAAGTTTTGGTTTTTTTATTTTTGAAAAAGACAAGTCAGTAAAGCCCTATATTCATAACTTAAGAAGACAGAACCAATTTTCAAGATTAGAAACCTGAACACATTTGACTCTCCTGTTCTAGCTGAGTGCATCTCCCCAGAGTGAATCCACAGAAGTGCTGGTTTTGTTCACTCAGTTACAGTTTTTCAGCTACTTACTGAGCTGTACAGTGGTTCGTTTGTGTACTCCCTTTCTATTGGGCGGTTGTGAGTGATGGTAGCTAAAGTTTTGTAACTGCATTGAGGAATATTTGGGAGGATCTGAAATATGATATATGAATTTTGAATGACAAATGAGGCAGTGGGGAGACCTGGGCAGTGTTTGAGCAGGGGAGCCATCATGAGCTTGTGCAACTGGTACTCAGAGTGTGGTGGCTGACAAGAAATTGCAGCAGTGAATCTGAGTTACTGTGAATGAGTTCTTCTTTGGATATTGTTTCTGGAGGGTAAGTTTATAGCTTAATTATTGGGTGCTACTTATGTATATTTAACTTTATGTGGAAAAAATAGGACATGTAGATTTTCTTAAGTAGATTCTAATTTTGTTGAGGAAATGTATATACATAAATCTTTCCTTTGCAAAAACATAGAAGTAAGTAGTGCTTGGATTGTATTAAAATGCCAAACAGAAAGTTTCTGTTTATCATAAGGTCAGTCAGGAAATAATTTGTAGGGGAATTAGTAGGAGGAAATAGTGAGGGAGTCAGTGAAGAGGACATTTGTCTCTACAGTTTGTGAAAAGAATTGTTCTAAAGTAATCAAATTCATTTCAGTAGGATTCTTTTCTGTTGAAAACAGCAGTTTCCATTCTCTTAAAAATTCAGCTTTTTGTGGGAAAGCATCATTTGTTCTGAGGACAGGTGTCGAGCTCTGGTGAAAACAGCAGCCAGACTTACCAGGTGAACTGGAAAGTGAGGGAAAGTGTCTGCTGGGATCATGCAGTGCAAATACCTTGTTGCCATTTTCTCTTGTGACTGAGGTAACTGCATCCATAGCTACAACCCAGTCTTCCTCATTCCATTTCACATTCCATTTCAAAAACAGTAGCCAGGTGTGGTGGTTGAATACCTTTAATCCCAGCACAGAGGCAGGCAGTTCTGCCATCCCAGGCAGAGGCAGGTGGATCTTTGGGTTCTAGGCTAACCTGGTTTGTAGAGCAAGATCCAGGACAGCCAGGGTTACATAGAGAAACTGTGTCTCATAACCATTCCCCCAGAGAGAGGGCAGAGAGGAGAGTGGGGGGAGGGAGAGAGAGAAAGAACACGAGAGAGAGAGAGAGAGAGAGAGAGAGAGTGAGCGCACAAGTGTGCACTGTGTTTTGCTTCCTTACAGGGAAATGAAATGTGCTGCTTTGGACACAGCTGAACTACATGGTCATGCTAAGAAAGGAGTTTACAATAGTTTGTTGTATTTTGTATTTAGTCAAGTGACATATTTTGACACATAATAACTAAAAAAGAGGCCATGACTTTGAAAGAGAACATGGGAGGGTTTGGAGAGAGAAAAAGGAAGGGGGAAATGATGTAATTATAATCTCAAAAATAAACAAATGAAAACTAAAGGGAAGGGAAAGTTTTGCAGGAAATACAGCACCTTATCCATCGACTCTAGTACACAATTGGGTGTGCAGTCCTCTGCCCATCAGCTATTGGGACTATGTTTGGAGCAGCTGTGTAGTATATTGTCTCCCTGGCCCTTCCACCTGAAAAGTTTTGATGTTTGGATCTCTAGGCTTCAACTTTTAATTGAGATTTTCTTTGCACGTAACAATTTGGATCTGTATTTTACTATTAACTGTGAATGTAAAAGTGTAAATCATTGGTTCTATGTTATGATCTGAGTTATTACTCCTTAGATTAGTGCTTCTCAACCTGTGGGTCACAACCCCTTTGGTGGTTACATGTCAGGTATTTACATTACAATTCATAACAATAGCAAAATTACAGTTATGAAGCAGCAACAAAAGTAATTTTATGTTTGGGGATCACCACGACATGAGGAACTGTATTAAAGGGTCGCAGTGTTAGAAGGAAGAGAACCACTGCCTTAGATTGAGTACCACTGGGATGTCACAGTGGTAGAGTGTATTCAAAATGAAGAAATAAATTAAATAAACGGTAATAGAATTTCCAGATCTCTCAGTTGTAGTTTCAGAATCTACATTGAAGTTTCTTTAGATTTTAGGCTATGCTGAAGTTATGTTTATTTCTCTATAGAACTTTTGGAGTCAAGGTTTCATTATGTAGCCTGGTTTGGAATTCGCTGTATAGTACAGGCTGACCTTGAGCTTGCTTTCAGTCCTCCTACCTTAGCCTCCCAATTGCTGGGATTACCGGTGTGGGCAACCTCACCTGTCTCTACAGCATGCACGGGCCACCTCACCTGTCTCTACAGCATGCATGGGCCACCTCAACTGTCTCTGCAGCATGCATGGGCCACCTCACCTGTCTCTACAGCATGCATGGGCCACCTCACCTGTGGTCTCTACAGTAGTTTGAAAATGCCACAACACTTTAGTTATCAAAAATCCTAAATTGTAGCCGGGCAGTGGTGGCACATGCCTTTAATCCCAGCACTGGAGAGGCAGAGGCAGGTGGATCTCTGTGAGTTAGAGGCCAGCCTGGTTAACAGCCAAGGCTGTTACATAGAGGAAACCCTGTCTCAAAAAACAAAAAACAAAACAAAACAAAAAATCATGTGTAAAAATGTGGTGAACTACACCACTTGAATTCAGCCATTTAATGGGGCTTCTTAGAGGTAATGAGTGATTACTGGCTGGTCCTCTGATGCTCCCATGTAGGCATCCAAGCTTGTATTTAGCCTGGTAGTGGCTTGACTCCTGTAATGGATATTCTCCTCCGTTGCATTCCTTTATTTCCTACAGAACTACCCTCCTCCTCTTTGGAGACAAAGTCTTTGAATAGTTCAGTTGGTCTTAAAGTTTTAGCCCCAATCTCAGTCACTTCCTCTGTTATTGTAGTCCAGGGTTGTAGAGAGAATGCCACACAGTAGTGAGGTTTGGGGGCTAGTTTCTATCTGAGGGTCTTAGGAAAGGAACACACACGTCTGAGGGTAGCTATCTTTCTCTCTCCTTTGCTCTCTTTTCTCATCTTGGTTTCTCTATTTTCTCACGTTGGCTCCTCTCGTGCTGTTAGGCTCATGTTGTTCTTTCTCGTTGCCCCCCTCCCCGCCATGTGTTTTTTCAATTTCTATATCCCAACCAATTATTTCAGACACTATAAGAGTTCTAATTAGCCAGGAACACCTGCAGCCCTCACTTGGGGCTACAGAGTCAAGTTATCTTCTGTAGCCTTGACTAGTCAGAATTTGTTTTTACAAGTTGAGGTCAGGAATGAGTGTAAGGAATTAACCATTTGCCAGCTAGTTATAATTGGGCTGTCTTTGTATTTACAACCTAGCCAGGCAGCTCAGCTGTGTGTTCTTGTGATAGCAAGGCACTTGGTCTAATCTAAAGCTCTTTGAAGCTTTGTTTCACCTAGTGATGTACAGGAAACCTGTACCTGCAATTCTCAGCATAAAGATTAAAGGAATTTGAGCCAGTCTGGACTTGTGTTTTCCTAAATCATAAATCTAAGCTGATTAAAGCAGCTTCTTAGTGGAACTCAATAGGCCATGACTGTGTCAAAAATTATACAGCATCTTCCTGTCAATCCACAAATAAATGTGCCCAGTAGATTGAAATGTAGTCATGAGATAAACACAATACAGTACAGATAGTAAGGAGATTCCCATAGCTGTTTTTGCACATGTGAAATTACAGACAGAAGCAAACAATATTCCCGAGTCTGTGGCCTCGTAAGCCTTGCTTGAACAAAGTTTCTCCATCAGAGAATCATTTATCTGGTGGGTTGACACCTGAATTATTAATTACCATCTGCTGTATTATGCCGTGGACCTTAGCACTCTGTCCCCACTGCAAGTTCTGGGGCTGCAGGTGGGAGCCCCACTGGAATATGTCCCCTGTAGTGCTTTCTCATGATTCCATTTTCTCCTAATCTGTTTCGCCTTTTTTTTCTTTTAGAGTAAATTCCATGAAGTTTCTATTTCCTGTATTTCCTTTCCACTTTCCTCAGCCTAATCCAGTCAAGTTTTTGACCCTACCATGTCTGTTACAATAATGTTTTCTCGGTCACTGATATCCTTGTGTTGTGTGATCTGATAGACCTTTCTAAGTTTTTACTTTGTGAGACACCTGTCAGCTACTTTTGACAGTTGGTCATCCTGTCCTGACTTCTAAGACATTCTATTTCTTGTTTTTTCTTCTGCATTTTTGGCTATTTTTTTTTCCTTTGATCCTGCCCACCTGCAGACCTTCTAAGTGCTGGTGTGGCCTGCATTCACCCTTAGGTGAGTACTTTCAGTCCCTTCTCTATGTTGGTAACTGACCAGTTTCTCTAGGACCGAGTTAGGGTCCTCCGCAAGAGCAGTTCACTTTCTTAACTGAGCCATCTCTCCAGCCTGTTTCTGCTGTTTGTAGTTCTGTCTTCAAATTCTTCTCTAGTAAAAAAAAACATTGCCCAAATAAAAATTGACAATACAAAATTTTTGCAGTATCTTGTATTTAGAGTGCATTATTGTGTTGATGTTTGTCAAGCATTTGGAAATCTTTAGTAGAACCGAGTACCTGCCAGCATCAAGATATTTATTATTTCATGTATGGCCTTCAGCATTAAGTAGATTAGGGTTCAGAAGTGCCTTGGTCTTTTCCAAATGGGTAGATGTTTTAGTATCTTCAGACAAAATAGATTTCCTTTTTTTATTTTTTATTTTATTTTATTTTTTGTTTGTTTTTGTTTTTTGAGACAGGGTTTCTTTGTGTACCTCAGACTGTCCTAGAACTCACTCTGTAGACCAGGCTGGCCTTGAACTCACAGAGATCCACCTGCCTCTGTCTCCCGAGTACTGGGATTAAAGGCATGTGCCACCACCACCCAGCTTGAGAATTAGTTATATTTTACTTTTTTAGGATTAATTTTTTATTTGTATTTATGTGTATCTCTGTGTTTATATGCTTTGTGTGTATAGTGGCCTCGGAAGCCAGAAGAGCGTGTTACAATTTATGCCCTTTAAAAGCAGAGTATGATTTTTTATGTATTTTTATTTTTTAAGATTCACTTATTTTTATTTTATGTGTATGGGTGTTTTGCCTGCATGTTATGTCTGTGTATCACATGTTTGTAGAGCCCTCAGAGGCTAGAAAAGGGTATGGAATTCTTTGGAACTGCTGTCAGCTACCATGTGAATGCAGGAAAACAAACCCAAGTCCTGGAAGAGCAGCCAGTACTCTTAACCCCTGAACCATGTCTCCAGTCCTATGTTATTGGTTTTTAGTTTTTTGAGACTGTCTCATTATGTTGCTGTAGACCACACTGGCCTCAGACTCAGTGATCTGCCTGCCTCTGCCTGCTTTTAATAGATTTTTATCTTTTCCATTCTATTTTCTTTACTTATCCAAGATTTAAATAAACAAAACTATTTCATGATTCCAATAGTTTTATGCATTCTTCTTCTATCTCATTCACTTTACAAAAAGTCAAGGTTAAAACTCTAAATTGTCTTGATGTCAACGTATTTCTGAGCATGTTATCCCAACATCAAAGCAGTGTTATTTGCCTCAAATGTTTGTGTTTGAGAGAAATTTTGTCTTTTGATATATTGAAATTTGTACCCTAGTGTGTCCTTCACTGTGATTAAAAGAACTTTAGACAAACAACTTCAAAGGAAGAACTGTTTAAGGAGGCTCAGTGATTGAAGAGCTTTTTAGCTCTGTTGCTTATGAGCTTCCGTAAGGCCTGACGGGGAGTCCATGGTGGAGCAGAGCTGCTGATCTTACAGAAGGCAGAAGGCAGAGGAAGAACTGAGGCCAGGGGCTCACCATCCCCTTTAGGTCATACCCCCATGGTCCTTCCGTGAGGTTCTACCTGCTGAAGGTTCACAATTTTCCACTCAAGTTGCTCAGGGCCTTTGGGAGACATTTGGTCCAAACCACAATACCTGGGCTCTAAAATAAACAAAAATTGTTGAGCTAGAACTGGCACTGAAGATTTTTCTTGGAATAAGTATAGCTTTACCACCAATGGCTGCTAGTTGGGAATGCTGCTAGGGTTTCCGTTTCAGCCTTGTCACTTGGTGTTGGCCAACAGCACATTATTTCAATTTTATTTTTTAATCTATAAATATAGACAACTTATTAAGTATTTCTCAACTAGTGATTATAGAGAATGTGTTGATATAGTTTAAAGTTGCAATGGAATTAGCCCTTATTACTGTAGGCCGCTGAAGTGGAGAGGGAGCCGAGTGTTTATAACACTGCAGAGGACTGAAGAGGAGTGTCAGGGCCTCTTCCCCCAGCTAAGAAGCCATTCCAGATTTGGAAGCTGCTGTTGCCACAAGTATCATGTTTTGGAATGTGGAACCTGGCTGGTGTTGCCAGTATGTGAGGGGGTGCTATGGATTTGTATGCAGGTTACCCACACTGGTGTAAAAAGAAAAAAGTGGCCATGCTTTACTAATCTTATTTATATGAATCATATCATACTACTTCCATAGCCTGATCTTAAGAGTGTCTGGAGATTCAATGTGTGTGTGTGTGTTAGGGTCATAGTTTGGAATTAGAAAATCCAGTTCAGATTCTGGCTCTGGCTCTAGCTCGTTCCTTAACAGAAAAAAATTCTACCTTTCTGAAAGCTGGAGAAACAATATCTTCTATAAGAAGACACAGAGATATTCAGGTATGTAGAAAAACATGTATATATAAAGCAATTGGTAAATGACCCAGTGTATCATAAATAATAGAATTATTTATCTTTTTACCTCATCGTCATGTAACAATGTATAGACACCTATGTTGAGGCAGAATTGCACATGATGGACATGAACAGTTGGAAAGTTCTGTCTCATAGTGGTAGTACCCATCTTTTCCCCTGTGATTATAAGGAAGGCCTGCACAGACACTAGACTAGGTGAGATCCCTTTGTTGTAAACAATGTCGCTGCTTGGACTTGTCTGTACTGATTAGATACTCTTCCCTATCCCTGAACAGGGATCCCTTCATAGTACATACATACTTTGTCATACCAGGCATCTGCTATGCTGGTATACCTGTGTGTCATGCTGGACCTCAAGGAGTTTAGAAATTGTGCTTACTTACCTTATCTCATGCCCAGTTCGTGCCTGGAAGGAATTATTCTGTAAATGTTTGTTCAGTGACTCAGCATCATGACTGTAGGTCAGCCCTGACTAAAGTCCTTCCACAGTGATTAGGCTAGGAGGAGGGAAGGGTAGGGAAATGGTTAAGTAGAGTAGAAATGATAGGATTTCATTGTTTGAAGAGAGACCAACCCACTTTGTTCTTAGAATTCAACAATGTATTTCAAGTCTACATTTAACTATATTTGATGAATAAATTAATGAAAAGATAAGTTCTCATTTAAAAAAATTTAAATTATATCTATTTGTTTATGGGGGGACATGCTTGGCATGTGTATGGAGGTTAGAGAAAAACATGCAGGAGTCGGTTCTCTTCTTTCATGTGAGTTCTGGGGACTGAACTGAGGTAGTCAGGCTTAGCAGCAAGTGCCTTTACCTGCTGAGCCATCTCGCAGGACCAAGTCCCCTATTTTAACCTTAGTCCTAGAATATCAAAGGTACAAGATCTTTCAGACAGTAGACACTCTGATTGTCTGGAACTGAGGTGCTCAGTAGCAATTTCTCTTCTGGGCTAGTCTTCATGGAATCTAGTTAGCTGCCCTTAGATCTGCTTTCAGATCTAACTGTATTGAAGCTGCCACCTTAGAACTTAGAACTTAAGTAGGGGGTCAAGAGAAGCTAAATTTGACCTGAGTCCTTCTGCTGCCATTGTGTTCCATTGCTGTTGGACCTGACATCCCTTGCTGTATCATCTGTTTTGATATGCTGGTGTCTCCCATCTCAGGGACTTGCTGTGCTCCCTTGCTGCTATAAGGAGATACTTGATCATGAAGTTCTCTGTTGGAAGATTTGAACTCACTCCTTCTCTCTTAATCACAGATAGTGTATGTCACCAGTTGTCCCTGTTTAGTTCAGGACAGAGTGGTGAGCTCTGCCATGCTCTAGCTTGCACCTCTTTTCCTGTCTTGGCTTTTCGTAACCCTTCTGGTATCTGAACCAGCCTCAGGGGGATGTTTTATTCCATGTTGATATATTTAAAACTTATTTTTTTGTTGCTAATAAAAATTTGCTTGTGAGAAAACAATTCCTTAAAGTATATAGAGTTCATACTTGAACATTAATGTGTGATGTTTAGAAAACAGTTGAGTGAAACTGTTTAAAATAGCTGATCACAGTCAGAAAGGAATCTTCAGATATGCAAGACACAACACCGTCTCCCTCAATTCTTTATATTTGATGTTTTTGTAGAGCAAAGTTATCCATAAATAGTGTCTAACAGGGCTGGTGAGATGGCCCAGTATGGAAGGCTCTTGTCATTCAAGCCTAGCGACCTGAATTNGATCCATGAAACTCATGTTAAGGTGTTTGGAGAGAACCAACTCCAAGAAGCTGTCTTCTGACCTCCACAACTGCTGTGCATGCATACCCACACATATACATATGTGCATATGCATGTGTACACACTAGTTAAAAATGAGTAAGAGATGATCAGTACGGTAGTTTCACCAGAAGAGGTTAGGGACTGGGGCTGTAGCTTGGTTGATAATAGAAGGCTTACCTACCATGCACAGAGCCCTTAGTTCAGTCCCACCATCACATAAACTGGGCATGCCATCATCTCAGCACTCATGAGGTGGAGACAGCCAAGGTCATCCTTGGCTACATGATGATTTTGAGACCTGTCGTGGCTACATGTGACCGTGTCTCCAAAACAACAGAATATGAGNGGGTGCTGTTACTCTAGTCAGTGTGAAGGTGGAAGACTGTGTGTGTGTGTTTTTTTGGAAATACATGGTAAATAAGAGTCAAAGTAAAATATTTAATTAGAATTTGAATATCTCTGTCTCTACCTTTGCTCAGCTGGTATTCTTGATGAAAGGGGAGATGATCAAAGGGAACAGATGATTTAAATGATTAACTTCCATTTGTGACAGACACATTATTATTATATATTTTTAAGTATGTATGAGTTCGTTGCCTGCAAATGTCTCTACACCATGTTCAGAGGGCATGGGATCTCCTAGAATTGGAGTTATAGATAGTTGTAACTGCTCGGAACTGCCTTGGTCCTTGCACAAACAGCAAATGCTTTGAACTGCTGAGCCATCTCTCCAGCCCCAATGTTCTTTGTTTTCTTAGAACAATGATAGAGATGGTAGGATGTCAGGTGGTTGATTTTGCCTTAAGAAAAAGGTAAATATTAGAAGGAATTATGAGAGAAATGGTCTGTTCTTCATGTTCAAAGAATTCTTCTGAGCTGTCTAAAGAGATGATATCTACTCAGAGGCTTAGGTCTTAGGCATTTTAGAGTCCAAGTTAATGAAAGGTGGCTTTAGAATTTTATACAGAGTCTTTTTAAATATGAAGCATACGGTTTTAAAAATACTTTTGATAGCTGGGTGGCGGTGGCGCACGCCTTTAATCCCAGTGCTCAGGAGGCAGAGGCAGGTGGATCTCTGTGAGTTCGAGGCCAGCCTGGGCTACAGAGC
>LZPO01027370.1:265999-290862 GCA_001675575.1 Neotoma lepida
TTTACTTGCCAGATTAATGTAGTTTGGCAACAAGCCCAGACCTGATGGCTACAAGCTCAGTGATGTTCCGATTACAGTAAAGTACACTTCCTAGTTCTTTCTGTTTGGGTCACCGTTTAACTTGGAGAGTTGCAAGTTGAAGTAGACACATGGACTGATCAGGGTGTTCCAGGAAGAGTTCATATGGACACGGGAATAGTACTATGTATTCATTTTGGCTCTACTGTGACTTAACTTTTACAGACTTAAATTTTAGTTCAGTCTTAGAAGAAAGGAGACTAAAATCTGTGGGCTAGGAGTCTATTTTCAGAATGTACTTTTTTGTTTTCAGATAGGGTCTCACAGTGTAGCTCTGGCTGTCCTGGAACATGCTGACCTCAAACTCAGAAACCGACCTGCCTCTGCCTTCGAGGGTTATTGTTTGTTCGTATTGTTTTGAATTATGTGTATGTGTGTGCTTATGTGTAGGTATATGCATGTCAGTGCAAAGGCTGGGATCCCCTGCAGCTGGACTTACAGGTGCTTGTGAGCTGCCTGGTGTGGGTGCTAGGAACTGAACCTGGGTCTTCTGCAAGTGGAACGAGCCATCTCTCCAGCCCAGAATATGCTTTTCTTAACTCCTATCTAATAGGGAAAATCCAAGGCCAAAGACTTAATCTAATGTACATTTTAGTGGGTTTTTTAAAAGCTTTTTTTTGGGGGGGGGTGTGATTCGATTTTGATCCTTGAGCGTATGCAGAGGATAAAAACCTTAATTTTAGAAGTATTTTTGTATTTTTTCCTTTCAACTGGGATTATAAAGGTTTTTCTGGCGTCTTCCCCTACTTTATTGTGGGAGACACAGATGGGAGGGCAGTTTTTTCTAGATTGTTAAGAAGGGAAACAGTTCAGTGGCAGAATTATATGACTGGGTTTTGTTTCTGTGGGTCCAACTATAAGTTAAATCGGTTAGTTCTATATTCGTATGTTTTAGTTATTAGAAATCATGAAATGTAGGTCAAACACCAGAGCTAAGTGACTTACCTGATCAAAAAGACTTGAAATAAATATAGAACCAATGCCTCTCCAAATGTATTTTTGCTGTGTCAGTTCATTAAATATGATTGATTGACATTATTCTGAGGTATGGGAAGAAAAATTTTAAGACTTTAAATAAATCAGTTAAATTGATACTGTCTCACTATTTGTTGGCAGGACTTTGTGTCATTGTATCAGGATTTTGAGAACTTCTATACAAGGAATCTCTACATGAGGATAAGAGACAACTGGAATCGACCTATCTGTAGTGTGCCTGGAGCCAGGGTGGATATCATGGAGAGAAAGTCCCATGACTATAACTGGTCATTCAAGTGAGTCATGTTTACAAATTATTTCTTAGCAACAAAGAACATGAGTATTCTCTCAAGGCAAAAGCAGCGCTGAAGATACACTATGATTAGTTTCCTGGCAATACTGTTCATTGTTCTTGGAATATTTTTTGGAGGGAGTGGTGGGATTTAAATCCAGGCTCTGAGATANGCTGGGCAAGCACTCTACCAGTGAGCGACACCCTCAGCCCTCATTGAAATTTAAGATCTTTTTTTCCTGTTTCATTTGATTCTGTTGTTTTTGTTTTGTTGTTTGGTTTCTTCCCCTTTTTCTGTTTTGTTTTTTTTTTTTTGAGACGGGGTTTCTCTGTGTAGCCCTGGCTGTCCTGCAAATGGGCTGGCCTCAAACTCAGAGATCACCTGCCTCTGCCTACTGAGTGCTGGGATTAAAGGCACGTGCTGCTGCCACCACTACCACCACCACCCAGCATTGTTTGTTTTTTGAAACAGGATCTCATTATGTAGCTCTGACTGTCTTGGAACTCACTTTGTAGACCAGGTTGGTGCCAAACTCACTTTTTTAATACATAAAAATGGGATCATATGTTATGAATTATTTTTCGCTCTTTTTACTTGCTAACATATTGGCAACATCTTACCTATGTGTATATTCACTCTAAGTTCATTATTTGTAGTGACTAATGGTAGTCTACAGTGTAGGTGTGCCATCCCTGGCCATCTTACACTAGTAAGTCCCAGATCCTTGGCACTTAAAGCTTCAGCACTTTACTTCTATCTTGGGTTGATGGGGAACTGTCAGTGATCTGGACCATAATGTCCTTACTGACTGAGCTTCCATCATAGGGGAATATCACTGGTCCCTAGGCCTATGGAAGGACAATGGGTCTTAAAGGATCCTCGTGTGTGCGTGCTCACATGTGGAATTGCTGAGTCAGAACATAGGTAACTTTCAGTGAATGGGTAGTACCAAGTTGCCCTCCAGAAGAAAACACTGAATGAAGCCTAGTTTATAAGAATGTTCTAAGCCAATATTGGCTATCACACTTTAAAATTTTATCACTGTTGCCTGGCGTCCCAGCGCTCAGGAGGCAGAGGCAGGCGGATCTTTGTGAGTTCGAGGCCAGCCTGGTCTACAGAGTGAGTTCCAGGACAGCCAGGACTGTTACACAGAGAAACCCTGTCTTGAAAAAACAAAAAACAATAAACTATATATCACTGTTAATAAATTAACATTTTTTAAAGATAATTTTTGCTCTTTGACAATTTTGTACATGTGCATGGTGCACATTGGATTTTGTTGTCCCTGTCATCTCCCTTGTTAGTGGTGAGTTTGGCTGCTTTTCTATTTCTATGTATGGTGCCTTTGTGTTACCAGTGTATGTCACACTTAGTATTAGGCAGGCATGCTGCAAGTATCATTAAGTTCTATACTGTTGAAACACAGGTACACAGGGAATATAATTAAAGGTGTTATAAACATGGGTTCCTACAACTACCTTGGATTTGCGAGGAACAGTGGATCATGTCAGGAAGCAGCTGCCGAAGTTCTCAAGGAGTATGGAGCTGGAGTGTGCAGCACTCGGCAGGAGATTGGTAAGTGTGAGCTCAAGGGTGAGTAATACAGGTACAGTGCTAGTATAAGAAATACACAAACATTTGCCTTGTGCGTTAGGTCAGGTCCAGTACACACTTACTTTTCCTCAAGTAGGCTAATGTTAAAGTTTGCAGCACATTTGGAGATGGTTTCCAATGTGTTACATATACATAATGTCTGTAGCAGATTTTTGTATTTGTTTCATATATGACTTTTTTGGATTTTATTAATTTTGTAAATCTTAGAAGTACCACTTATTGTTGTCTTTTTTTTTTTTAATTGTTGCTGCCTTTTAAGGCTGTCCGAAACAGCAACTGCAACTCTGCCGCTATAGCAGGAGCGAATTCTGTTCCCTCAGGCACCGACTCTTTCAAAGCTATGAAGGGAACTTAACTAAACCTCTGTTCTTCTAAAGAACTCAAGAGTCAAAGGTTAAGATGGAATTCTGTTCTTCAGAGAGGCTGAATAGCAAGTAGCTCACATCCTGTCCCTGTTCGTGACCTCCAAAAAGCTCTGGTGCTTCTCCTCGCCCCTCCTTACAAACCCTTCTCCACCTGGCTCCTCTCTACCACTTCTTGCTGATGCAGCTTCCTAACCTCAAGTGAATTTTATTTACTCAAACACCTCTTTGCATCATTAAACAAATGTTCCAGAGCATAAACAAAAGTAACACACCTTAAAATAATATTCTACAACAACTTATTGCATGGGAACTCTCAAAGCTAATGTGCTTTCATACTGGCAAACTAGGGCTGATAATAACCCTGTAGATATGTTTTGAGAATTAAATAAGCTAATCATGTAATGCACTTGGAACAGAATAGATACTCAGTAAATGTAAACTATTGCTACAAATCTGTAAAATGTGAAAGAGTAACTATCTTTTTAAAATTTTTTTATTTTGTGCATTGGTGTTTTGCCTTCATGTGTGTCTGTGTGAGAGTATCGGATCACTTGGAACTAGAGTTACAGACAGCTGTGAGCTGCCATGTGAGTGCTAGGAATTGAACCCAGGTCCTCTGGAAGAGCAGCCAGTACTCTTTTGTTTGTTTTGTTGTGAGATAGGGTTTCTCTCTGTAGACCAGGCTGGCCTCGAACTCAGAGATCTGCCTGCCTCTGCCTCTTGAGTGCTGGGATTAAATTTGTGCCCACTACTATCAGTACTCTTAACCACTGAGCCATCTCTCCAGCCCCCAGGATTACAATCTTATGTAAAGAAATTTATTTTAATTTCAAAGGTGGATTTCAGATTCCTTTTTTTTTAAAGAGAACTGCTAACTGTTGAAGTTATAAGCGGCTTTTTTGGTATTTAGAAGTGAGTAAATTGAGTCAGCAGTTCACTAGGATTGTCAGGGTCTAGGGATTGGCAAGTACACTTGGGTGGTTTGTGCACAGGGTCCCTGACACAGTTACAGGCAGTGGTGACTCAGTGGCTCAAGTCCTGTGAAGCTGCTGCCTTTCTTAGAGTGACGGGAACTCTGTCACTTCTCCCTGTCACTGTCTGGGCTCCTCTGAGCCATGGTGGTCCCAGGGCATCATCTATCTTCCCTGGCAGCAGACTTCCTAGAGTAAGCTCCACTTTGTATTTGTCAAAGCTAGTCCGTAAGCCAGCCCCGGCTGAGGGGCTGTGGGGATGGCACTCCACCTCTCAGTACAAAGAGAAGAAAGGGACTTCCACCATATTTCATCTGCCACAGTAACTCACTCAACATACTGCCTTTAAAATTAAATAAAGAGAAAGTTAAAAAACAGAATTATGCACCTTTTCATATCCCCTGCTTTATTCATTGGGACTTTTCAGACCATCTGTACACACTACACACTACGGAACTTTACACCACCATTACTGTTATTTAGTAAAATTTCTTAGGAGGCTTTTGTAGCTATTCGTGCTTTGATTTTTATCCCCAACTCTCAAATATGAATGTCATTGCCATGGGCCAAGGCACATAAGTACTTCCTCCTAGAAAATACTCAGCTGCAAATTTTAACTAAAAGTCAGTCTTGAGAGAGCTACAGTATGTTAAACTGTATTTGGTTCCCCTCTAAGTTTTCAGAGGTTCTCTGCTGCACTTCTTTCAGACACGGAAGGAGGGCCAGTGTGTGCTTTCTTAGCTCCGGTAAGGATCCTTAAATGCCCGTTTGTTTCCGGGGTTTCTGTTGTTGTTGTTTTGAGCCAGAGTCTCACTATGTAGCTGTTTTGGAATTGACTATGTAGATCAGGCTGGCCTCAAACTCAGAGATCTGCCTGCCTCTGACATCTGACTGTAGTGGGTTGTGGGTTTTTTTGTTTGCTTTTTTACTCTTTGCTCTTTGGGGGCCCGCCACCTAGCTCCCAAATAAATACATGGAGACTTAATTCTTAAGAATGCCCAACTTTAGCTTAGCTTGTTTCTTGCCAGCTTTTCTAACTTAAATTATCTCATTTCTCTTTACCTATGTGTTGCCTCTGGGCTTTTATCTTTCTCTATTCTATATATCTTTCTTCCCTTCTTACTCCATGGCTGGTTATGTGACTGCGTGGGTGACCCCTGGTGTCCTCCTCTCCTCCTTTTCTCTATCCTGCCTCCCTGGATTTCTCCTCCTATTTATTCTCTCTACATGCCAGCTCTGCCTATCCTTTCTCCTGCCTAGCTATTAGCTGTTCAGCTCTTTATTAGATCAGTAGATATTTTGGGCGAGCAAAGTAACACAGCTTTACAGAGTTAAACAAATGTAACATAAAAGAATGCAGCACATCTTTGCATCATTAAACAAATGTTCCACAGCATAAACTATTGTAACACATCTTAAAATAATATTCACAAAACCTGACCCTGAGTGCTGGTATTAAAGGTTTGTGCCACCATGTCTGGCTTGGCTTTATTCTTTTGTTTTATTTTGTTTGGCTTTGTTCTTAAAGTGTATGGTTACATGTAATATGGACATTTCTGATCTAAAAGTCCTAAGTTTTCATTTATTAAAGAATCTCAGTAAAGTTAAAAATGAGCTAGTCCTTTTGCTGTGATTTACAACATACTTTGTACCTATAGCATGTACACTTTGTTTCTTGGATCCCTCTTTTGCAGTGATTTATAACATACTTTGTACCTATAGCGTGTGCACTTTTTCTTGGAGCCCATGCCAGTTTAGTACTGGGGGAGCCTCAGTTGGAGTTGGATCTTTACCACATCTTAAATTCTAAGTTTACCAGGCAAGCTCAAGAGGAGGAGCTTTGAGAAGCGTGTTCTTTACTGTAGTTCTCTGGGTACCCTTAGATATTTCTTTGATGTAATTCCACTCTGTCTCCTGCTTTAGTTTGAACTGATTGCTCTCAAGACTGCTTTACAATTACATTCTGGTATTTCTTTATTTGGGGGATGAGAGGATCCATTTCAGGAATTTTGTTTTCCTTGTCCAATTTGGATTCTTTATTCCCTATACCTTTCTCTCAGTAACAGATCCCTCATTGGTAGAGCTCATTGTCTAGTGCCCTCCTGGGTGCAGGGGATTGAGGTTTTTCTATCAGATATTACTCAACTAGTTGTTCTGGCACTACCTACCATGTTTGAGGTTGAAAGTCTCTTGTGAGGAGTGAGAGTGTTGCCTCGTTGTTCTCTGGACCAGTGGGACCGGTCACGTCTCATGCTGTTACGGTTCCCAGTGCTTTTGTGCAGCTCGTTCTTTCCAAATTTCTAACCAAAAAGACTTTGTTGTTTAGAAGCCTATGATGTGGTTAAATAATACATGAACGTGGTTAATAATCCCCAGCGTATTCAGAGGCATGTAATGAAGAGTCTGCTTGCTGTCCGTGGTCCAGCCTTGTCGTCCCCTTCCTGCAGGAATGGGTTCTGCTCTTGTTTTTCTGGGCGTTTGTTTGTTTTGCATATTCTTGGAGGCTTCAAAAAACTTAAATATTTTTAGTTAACATGCAAAATAAATGGTTTCATTCTTACATTGTAATACATACATACACACATATACTTGTACATTGTTCATATTTGTGCCCCCTACTATCGTCCTTGTTTTCGCCCAACTCCTTCCATCCTCTCCTTCCCCCTAAACAGCCCCTATTGTGCTTTCATATGATAAACATGTATAAATTTAGAGTCTACATATGAGAAAATGTCTTGTCTTTTCTTTTTGGTTTTTCGAGACAGGGTTTCTCTGTGTAGCTTTGGCGCCTTTCCTAGAACTCACTCGGTAGCCCAGGCTGGCCTTGAACTCACAGAGATCCGCCTTCCTCTGCCTCCCGAGTGCTGGGATTAAAGGCCTGCGCCACCACTGCCCGGCTGATTAGCTTTTTGAGCTGCTTCCCAGAGCAGCCACACTATTGTATAGTCCCGTTAGCAATGAGAATTTATGGTTTTTGGGAGTTGGGATTAAGAGGTGAGGGATGAGGCATGCTTAGACGGTCTTACAGCTATGTAGCCCAGGCCAGACTCGAACTTGTGATCCTCCTACAAGTGCTGGGATTACACATATGTTCTGCCATCCTTGGCTTTGTGTGTTTAATATATTATGTTTGTAGCCCAGCCTTAACCCTTGCTTGCCTTGATCACTCTTGCTTCTCGCTTTAAGCCTCTCTGGAGTTCATGCAGTGAATGTACTCCTCTCTCATCAAATCATCGTCTGCTCTCAAAGCCCAACTCTGTTGGCTTCCTAGGGCTACTATAACAAAGAATGATGAGAAATGGGGAATTGTGGAGGATAGAAATATGAGATCAAGGTGTTGGCCAGGCCAAGTTCACTCTGATAGCACCCCAGTGTTCCCTAGCCCGTGGTCCCATGGCTGTCTTCCTGTGTATCAGACATTGTCATCTTCTTTGCCTCCTCTGTGTATGTCTATTTGTCCAGGATGTTATTGGCCCAGTCCCATTGACCTTATTTTATCTTTATTATTTTTGTGAAGACTTTCCAAAGTGGCTACATTCTGAGGAAAAGGAGTTAGGACTTTATTTTGTTTTGTTTTGGCTCTGGAATCTGATTCTGGGCCTTGTACATACTGTGTATCTGTTCTACCACAGAGCTGCCTCCTAGCCCCTCAGAATATCCTTTTAGTGAAGTATAGTTCACCCTTTGACATTACCCATGCTTATATTTCTCGTTTTTCACTAATTGTATTAAGTATTACAAGTATCCATAAATGGAGTTTTAGTTTTTGTCCTGTTAGTGTTTTGGGGTGTGTGTATGTGTTGCTTTTCAACAGAAAATATCAATAGAATTTTTGTTTGTTTGTTTTTTGAGACAAGGTTTCTCTGTGTAGCCCTGCCTGTCCTGGAACTCACTCTGTAAATCAGGCTGGCCTCAAACTCAGAGATCCACTTGCCTCTGTCTCCTAAGTGCTGGAATTATAAGCATGTGCCACCAACGCCCCACTTAATATAATATTTTAAACTCCACCTTTAAAGTAAGTTTTGTATCTGAAGCTTGAGAATCACAAGCTGTTAGGTCAGTGGTATGGGCAAGAGAGAGCTCCACAGTGATTGGATACAGTGAGCACTGTGTATATTCATAGCACTGTAAATTTTGTAAAGTATTATCTTGGTCCTTATAACAGCATCATGAGATAGATAAGGGAGTATTGTTAGTGTTCAGCAGGTGAAAAACTTGTTCAAGTCTTAATGATACATAGCATTCAAGTTCAACAGTCTCCTTTTTTCAGTACCCATTCTCTATGCAGTCATTAGGGATCTGAAAGCTACTATGACGGTCATAATACAAACTTACCAATCATTTGAAAGTGAGACTAGGTATGCTCCTTGTGGTTTGAAGTGAGCCATTGTCCCTGAGGATGGATGGTGTAATGGGCACAGCTGGCACCTTAGCTGGCCAGCAGCACTGCTGCTAATTCTACTGTCTAGCTTCTTATCCTCCAGTGCTTACCTCTCTATATATATTCTCTCTTTACAACAGGCCAGTTAACACTATTGTGCGGGACCGGCGACTTTAAAAATGTAGACACAAACTTTGTTAGATCTTTTAGGGCTTAGATCTGAGACTAGAATATGAAAACACGAGTTAGTAGTCTTCCTTTTTGTCCAGAGCTGCTTAATCTGAATGTATCAGCTGTTGTGTTTTTATAGCTGCTGCTATTTATAATACCATCCTCTTCATGAATTTAGTTGGAAAACATTACAACACATGGATTGATTTCTTTTTATTTTTTATTTTTTTATATTTTGAGACAGAGTCTTTCTGTGTAATAGCTCTGGCTATCCTGGAACTCACTTTGTAGACCAGGCTGGCCTTGAACTTACAGAGATCCACCTGCCTCTGCCTCCCGAGTGCTGAGATTAAAGGAGTGCACCACCACCTCCCTGCTAAAAATATTTTTATTAACGTTTGTGTGCATGTATGCATATGTGTGGTATGAGTCAGAGCACAACTCTCAGAAGTTGGTTCTCTCCATCTACCATGTTCATTCCAGGGATTAAACTCAGGTAGTCAGGCTTGGCAGCAAGTGACTTCACCCACTGATCCATCTTGCTGCCCTGTTTTCTCTTAATAAAGTAGTAATTTTAAAATTGAGGATGATACTCATTTTATTAATTGACTTCTTCATGCAGGAAACCTGGACAAGCATGAAGAACTAGAGAAACTGGTAGCAAGGTTCTTGGGCGTGGAAGCTGCTATGACCTATGGCATGGGATTTGCAACAAATTCAATGAACATTCCTGCTCTTGTTGGCAAAGTAAGATGGCGTCATTTGTGGCAGTTCCCTTATCCATATGTTCTTTTGTTCTGATAAATGTTCAGATCCAGTTGAGTTATTATTAACATTATACTAAGCACAGTTTACAAATATTAACTACATCACAGATTTTTGGCAAGTATATCTTGCAGAGCCAATAGCAGTTGGAATTTTCCTCCTAGAACCCATGGCCCTTCTCTCTTCCTGTACAGTTCTGATGAAAATAAATGTCAAAAGATTAAAATTATGAAAGAAAGGTTTAATTCAGAAAGTTAATAGTTTTGCTTAAGTATAAAAACAAGAAAATGCATTTACCTTGATATAAAGGTAAATTATATATAAGCATGACGTGTGTATATGTGTTTGTGTGTCTTTATCTATATTTCTGCACATCCATCCTATGATAGAACTTGTGAGAATTAAAGTAAGGAGAGGTAAAATGCTTTCTAAACATAGCTGCTCAGCACTGTCAACTTGAACAAACCCTTGAGGTTGTTTTCTCCTTTGTGTGTGTTTGTTTGTTTTACATCTTAGCAGGATTGTTTAGAAATGTCACATTGACAGAAGCAGTGGATTACCTTAGACTTGAGTTTTGCTTGTCTGTTGATTATATGGTCAAACCTATCTGTGGCTGTGAACATGTCACATTGCTTCTCTGGTCCTCAAAGTTTCCTTTGTAAATGGGTTAGTGTAACTCTAATTCAGTTATAACTGTATGATTCTGTAAGGAACAGATGGGACAAACAGTAAACAAATAGCAATGCAAGAGATTTAAACACAATTGTATTGATATTACAAAAATGTAACTGGTTTATTTGTACATTGAAGTAGAAGGTAGACCTTCTCAGGTGAGATCAAACTTGTAAGTTTCCTAATATAAAATGAACCTATTTGAAATTAAAGATATGCACATTAAAATTAAAAAGATGAAGATGGCACAGTAGCGTGCACCTGCCATTCTTACCACTCGAGGGGCTGAAGCAGAGGACTTCTCAAGTCCAGGGATTTGAGATCAACATAGAGCTGGGGAGTGGAGGCTGTGTCAAAAATAAATAGGTAAGGACTGTCTGGGATGCAGTGCAGTGGTTGAATGCTTGCCTAGCATGTACATGGTCCTGGGTTTGATCTCTAGCCTTCAAGGAAAAAGAAAAGATAAAAAAGTTGCAAACTAATGAAAAATTTGAAGTTACTGTATTGATATCAACAGATTTCAGAACAAGGAATATTGTGAAGATGAATATGATATAATGCAAAAGAGTTGATTAATCAAGATCTTTTAGGAACCTGATAACAGTTTCAAAGTACAGGAAGCAAAAGCTGATGAAACTCCAAAGGATTGTAGAGAAACAGAACTGCAGTTAGTGATATCAACAATGGGTATCAACAAGAATCATCATGAGTATAGAACACTGGGAAAACAGTCTCAGCTTGCTAACCTCTGACACCTACCAAACACTTCCCAACAGGAGCAGAATATTTGCCAGGATACATTGTACTTACTACAGGTTTACGTAAGTTTTAATATGTTTGGAAATACTAAAATTATTGAAGTATGTTCTTTGACCACAGTGCAATTTAATCCAATCATTCACACAGATTTTTGGAAGTTAAAGAAGAAAAAACAAGGCAAAACAAAAAATAGTCAATGAAATATAATATCACAAATCACTAAAGCAATATACACATAAATATGTATAATTCTAAACATACCTGGGGTCTTGAGGTTGAGGGTATGTGCCTTCCTCCAGAGTTACATACTCAGTTTATTTTAAATGATTATTTTGAGGGGGAAAAAGAAAAAAAATGCTTTTCTATCTTAATAAATCATAAAAAGAGGGCTACAGAGACGGTTCATTGGTTAAGAGTACTTGCTGGCTTCCGTTTGATTCCCAGCTCTCACATGGTGTCCCACATCCATCCCTAACTCCAGTTCCAGGGACCTACTGTGTTCTTCTGACTCCACGGCAGCAGGCATGCCTGTGGTACATGTATATGCATACATGTGGGCTAAACTCTCACATAAATAAATCTAAAATTAAAATATCAGAATAAGAGCTAACCACGCCCATCCAAGTAAACAGGAAATATACAATAGCAACAAAACAGAATCAGTGAATTTTAGGGGAAAGCAGTGAAACTGAAGCTGATTCTTTGAGAAATGAATAAAATTGCCAAATCTAACTAGACCCATCGGGAGGCAGGAATGAAAGGAAGGACTTCTTTGTACATCCTGTGGACTTAAAGGACGAGAAGGAAGTGTCAGGACTCAGTGTGTTCAGCAGCTCATACAGCATGGACAAGTTTTTGAAAGACTAATGTGTTTCCTTCCATTGATGACATACACTGCCATACTGCATTTGGGCAGCATAACCCTGAAATTCTGACTTGGACTTTCTTAGGGTTTTTGACACTAGAAGATTTAAAACACTAGATCAAATGACCTCATTTTTCATCTTCCCATATGCTCATGAACTCTAATAAATCACTGTTTAGATTTAGATGTCTCCTGTACTAACATAAAGAGGGACTACCATAAAGATCAATCTTCCAGCCAGGTGGTGGTAGAGCGCGCCTTTAATCCCAGCAAAGATCAATCTTCCAAATTATAGGTGAAATGGTAGTAACTATTATTTGATCTCTTAAGAATGTTAATTCTTTGAATCTGACCCTGAATCTAAGTTGGTTGATTGTTCAGCTTAAAGGCTGATTGGATATGTGATCTAAAATCAGGAGCTTTGTGTTGAATCTCTTGTGCCCATCCTTGGATAAGAATGACTTGTTTAGTAAATTGAGGATAATAATAGTACCTACTTCATGTGTTATAACAAAATAATGCCTTAAAATCCCTTAGTCAACTGCCTAAAGCATATGCACTTAGATGTTGCCTCCTAATATTTCATATTCNTTTTATTTTTGAACCAACTATGTAATAGAGCCTCATAGTAGACTACAAGAAAAAAGCCAGACTGATAACCTAAAAATGTTGACTAGATGGTCCGAAAAACAGCCTTGCAAATTCTGCCTGAAAAATACATTATCTGGAAAGAGAAGGAAATTGAATTATGTGTGTTGGGAGAATTCTTTTAAAGTACACTAGACTAGAGCCATGCGTGCTCAGTACAGACTGATGGCTCACAAAAAAATGGTCCTACCGCTCTTGAAATCTAGACTTACAGAAGAGCTACAGAAGGTGCCGAGTCCCTCCGTGGCCTTCACTCGGCTTCCCTTTATGATAGCATCTTACTTTCCACTGCAGCATTTCCCAAAGCTCAGACGTTAACTGTGACACAGTACACGGACAAGTGCAGAACATATTTCATGTCTACTATTAACCATTTCCAGTCTCTGCCCCTGACTTCTGTTGGGGCTCCACATTCATTTAGTTGTAGCTCTCAGCCCTGTCCAGTGTACTTCTGGCTTCCACATGCTGGCTGGCCCTTATGTTACAGAATGTCTCTCAGCTTAAGTGGTCACAGCTGATGTCATGTGTTATGGAGAAGGGCACCCCAGAAGTGACATTGACCTCAGTGTGTTGTATGAGGTACATGGTGGAATATGTATTACTAGGAATATAAATAAACCCTGGTCACTTGGCTAAGATATCAGGCAAGACTTTCTACTGTAACTTATGGCTATTCCTTTTGTAATTACCAATTACCATGGTAGAGAAACTTCGAGGCTATGTAAATAGTATTTTTTATTAAACTTTCATATACTAATTTTAGTTTGGATGTGCATAGCCAATGACAGTTAATTGCTTTGGTATTCTTAGTGATTTTTCTCATTCCTTCTATATTTATTCATTGGAGTTTTGTGGAAGAGTTGTTGCTCCTCCTCAATTTATGTCAGTATGGATTCTTGAATATCTTATTATTTGTGTAATAATCCAACATTAGCACCTCTCTCTCTCTCTCTCTCTCTCTCTCTCTCTCTCTCTCTCTCTCTCTTTAAACTTTTTTTGGGTGTTTTTGAGACAAGGTTTCTCTGTAGTCCTGGTTGTCCTAGAACTCAATTTGTAGACCAGGCTGGCCTCGAACTTGGAGATCCATGTGCCTCTGCTTCCTGAGTGCTGGGATTAAAGATATGCAGCACTATTCCCGGCTATGAATACTATTTTTTATTGCTTAAGTTGTTTTTGTTTGGGCCATTGGGGTATTTTGAATGATTTTCACATAGGAATTTATTTATTCATTCATTTGTTTGTTTATTGTAGTGTCAAGGATCCAACTCAAGGCCTTGTACATGCTAGGCAAATAACTCTCTATCACTGAGCTTTATATCCTCAGCCAACCCCTGTTGAGGCCATTTTTGAAAGACAAAAACCTGTTTCTGTGTTATTTCAGCAGGGTCCCATGAGAGATGGAAGACTAAGAGGTGAGGGAGAAATAAACCACCAAGAGTGTCCAGTTTTGCTCTCTCCTTAATTTGTGTGTTAAAATGTGTTCAGGGATTTTAAGAGACTGAACCACAGCCTGCATACTGTGTGACTTGGGGTTTATAAATAAGTTCTTCCCTGAACTGAGACATGTTAATAGTGAAGGGAAAAGCACTATTTCTACAGCTGCCATTTCCCACAAAAGGATACATCAAAATTCTGTCAAATCAAAGATACCAGAACCTTTTAAAGACTGCTAGGTTTTAGATGTAAGTAAGAACATGTTGCTGTATATCTGGATATTTAAATTGACAGGATGAAGAAACTATTATATGTAGGCTAGGATTCTACATCTGCTTCTAAAGCATCTTTGAAAAACTATTATCACCAACATTTGTTAGTATCTTACCATCCTGTACTTGTGATTTTGCAGGGTTGCCTGATTCTGAGTGATGAACTGAACCATGCATCACTGGTTCTAGGAGCCAGGCTGTCGGGAGCAACCATTCGAATCTTCAAACATAACAGTGAGTTAGCCCTAGGCTTTGCCATTGGCTTTAATGTTTGATATTCTTTTGATTACAAAGTTACATTAATAATTGAAAGTACAATGCAGCTGAAGTAGAAGATTTAAAATGTTCTTCTGGTCCAGTCTTTTAAAGAGATAATCTGTTTAATGAAATAAAAAGCAGGATGTGGTAGCATGTGATTGTAATCCTAGCACTTGGGAGGCTGAAACCAGAGGATTTTTAATTTGAGGTCAGCATGAGCATGTGTGTGTATATTTCTATATCTGTCTATCTATCTATGAATGAACAGAACATATGGTGATGGGATTCCTTTTGGCAGATTACACTGCCGTCCCTTGATTTGACTTTTAAGTTTTCCATCTCATTTCCTTGTTTACAATCTCTGTTCAAATGCAT
Organism: Neotoma lepida; assembly: GCA_001675575.1. Taxonomy (NCBI): domain Eukaryota; kingdom Metazoa; phylum Chordata; class Mammalia; order Rodentia; family Cricetidae; genus Neotoma; species Neotoma lepida. The sequence continues at coordinate 280,896 of LZPO01027370.1, forward strand.
TCACTGGGTACCTATAGTGTGTCTCGTCATAACACTAGGAGTGAATAAGATTAGTGGAGAGATGTTGATAGTTAACAGTTAAAAAAAATACAGCAGAGGGAAGAGTTAGCCACACAAACTGGATGATGTGAGCTCAATCCCTGGACACCGTGTGAGAAAGAACTGATTCCATAAAGTTGTCTTCTACAGTCTGCTGTGGTATGGACCTTCCCCACCTTTCATCACACACGGCACAAGACACACACACAGACAGACAGACAGACAGACAGACACACACACACACACACACACACACACACTTACAAAGTTTGAGACTGGAAAGATAGCTCAGTGGAAAGAGTGTGTACAACTTTCACAGAGAACCTAGGTTTGGTTTCCAGTACCCATTTAAGGCTGCTCACAACTACATGTGACTCCAGATCTAGGGGATTTGACACCCCTTCTGACCTCTACAGATACTTGCACTCATGCAGACATATATACTCATAATTAATAATAAAAATAAATCTTAATTTTTTTAAAGGTATAATGGACAGTATTTGGGGAGATGGCTCATTTTGTAAGGTGTCTGCCACACAGGTCTGAAAACCTGAGTTCAGCTCCCCAGCACTCATGTAAAAAGATGGGCATGACTCCTCATGCCTATAATCTCAGCACTGGGAGTAGAGACAGGAAGATCTTTGGGGCTAGCCAATCTAGCTCACCTGAGCTAGAAGTTCAGGAGAGACCATGTCTCAAAAAATAAGGTGGATTATGATTGAGGAAGACAAATGACATCAACCTCTGGCCTCTACAGATACCTATATGTGCATGTGTACCTTCACGTGTGTATATATACACAGATATATATATATATATATATACACATCACACACATACATATACATGTACAGAAAAAAAAAGAACAGACAAATGTTCAGTACAGTAATATCCAGAGATGGTAGGGAATGATGTCTTCAAGCTAAAACTTGCTTTGTGCACTGTTTTTATTTTATTTTATTTTTTAAAGATTTATTTATTATGTATACAGAAGAGGGTGCCAGACCTCATTACAGATGGTTGTGAGCCACCATGTGGTTGCTGGGAATTGATCTCAGGACCTCTGGAAGAACAGTCAGTGTGTTTAACCTCTGAGCCACCTCTCCAGCCCTGTGCACTGTTTTTAAAGTGCATAAATCATAGTTTAAAAAAAATTTAAATGCACAAACCATAATCTTATAAATTATTTTTATAAAAAAACTTATAAAAATCATAGTTTTCATAATTTAAAATACATATAGGGAGAAAGGTCATCCAGCTGTATTCTAAATATCTTCTCTTGCCAAAATGTGTGTATGTAGATGAAATAGTAGAATAATATGTACCAAAATGTTAGATCTGTACCTCTGGAGGGAAGGTTTAGATAACAATAACTTACTTCTTTTTTTTGTTTTATCTTATGTAAAATGTTGTACAGTGAGACTGGAACAGTGTTTTGTTGTGTATGATTGAGACCGTTTCATTGTTAAACGTTTAACCATAAATATTGTGAATCTTGTCCATACCTGTGACTCTTCCTTGTCCTTAAATGTGATGTGTCCAGATACACCATAGCTCGTCAGCACCTCTGTTTGGACCTTAAACCCTTTCTAGAAACAGTACTACACTCAGCATATTTGCACAATCATCTGATTGTATCGAGCAGCCTCAGAGTGCCCAGTGAAAAGGGATGTACATTTTTTAATACCTCTCCAAATAACAAACGTGACATTGGCTCTTTGTACTCACTGGCCAGCATGGCCTATTATGTATCATTTTAAATCTTTCTGAACCTAATAAGGACACAATATTTTGGGTGTTATTTCTTTTTTTAGGTATAGAGCAATTTTTTATGCAGCTATTATATTTGTAGATATTTCTTTATAAGCTGGTCATTATTAGGTGATGTCTTTTTATTGATTTAAGAGCTCTTTGTATTGTCCTTTTATGTAATACTATTTTTATTTAACTGTCTTGTTATTTTGACTTATCAAAATGTCTTTTACTTAGATTGTATTTAATGCTTCTTCATTAAAGGGGGTCTATTCTCTCACATTTTCCTTTGAGAGTTTTGTGACATATTTAAAATTTTAATGTACATGGAATTTATAGGATATATGATGGAAGAAAGGTGGAAATTGTTTTCCTAAGTAGGTAATCTGTCCAAGCATTCTTGCTGAAGATAGTTCCCTTTGTCTAAAGTTTGTAGACTTTTTTCACTGTTGTTACTTGCTTGTTTTTGAAACAGGGCCTTATTATGTAGCCCTGGCTAGCCTGGAACTTACCACATAGCCTAGGCTGTCTTTGAATTTACAATGATGCTCCTGTTTCGGCCTATGTGCTAGGATTGCAGCCATGCACCACCACATTCAGCTTTGTTTTTCCTGTTACCTTCTTTTTGTCTAGAATGTTGAAGCACTGTTTACTTTCTATCTCCTTTCTGTATGTAAACATAGGAAACACCAGCAATGAGTGCAGACTGACTTGTCTCCTGTCAGCCAGTATGCTGACTGCTATGCTGCACATACTGAGGAGTGTAATTCAGTCTGTGACCTTTGGTTATCCTGCTGTGTTCTTGTCACATTATTATCCTTTCCTATCAAAAGATAATCAAAGTTCGATTATAAGAAGGACAAAGTCGTACAGTTTTGACCCCCTCTTTCAGTAATAAGCAGTAAAGAACACAGAATCAAAGCTCAGAGTGTGGGGTCTCCCACTAGCATGACATATACCTCAGACTTAATGTTTCTTAGATTTTAGGGAGAATCTTTTTAAATGTTATTCAAAACAAGTATTTTAAATATAAAGTCTATAGAGATGAGAACAGTGGAGTTCAAAGCATTTAAGAGGAAAACTATGGTCTTTATTAATGATAGCCCCAAGCTGATGGAACAGTCTTAACTGATTGCCAAGCTGGCTTAAGCTTAGAGTCATGCATGTCCCAGACTGGTGTGTTTTTAACCAGTACAAAGAGAAGTCTGTTTAATAAACAGCTATTGAGTGCATCCTAGGTAAAAGAAAATAGATCATGCATTTTGAAGTTCATTCTCCATGTTTACTTTTTTTTTTAAAGATGTATTTATTTTATGTGTGAGTGTTTTGGCCGCATGTACATGCTTGGTGCTCACAGAGGTCAGAAGAGGGCATTGGATCCCTTAGAATTAGACTTATGGGTGGTTGTGAATCACCCTGTGGATACTGGGAATCAAAGCTGGGTCTTCTGCAAGAGCAACAAGTGCTCTAAAACCTTGAGCAGTCTCTCCAGGTCCATGCATATTGGCTTTTTAGGAGGAACATGTATTTGGGGTGATTTACTTACTCTTGCTTGGTCTTTATACATTTATTTCTGAATAAATCACTTGGATTAAAGATGCAGTTTGATTTTTAAAAACTTTTAAAAAAGCTAAATCAAAGGCAGAGAATTTAATGTAAAACAGTAGTCATTTTCTGTCTAACCAACTAAAGCAGTTGATTACCAGTCATTCAATCTTGTTGATAGCTTTGAACATTTGTCACATTTAGATGTCAATTAATGAAGCAATATCTTGTTATCTTTTCTGCTCAGCTCTAATTATGCTAACGTCCTTTGCTATCTGAGACACTTCTGAATTAGAAATGTATATTCACATTTTTTTAATACTGTTAGGAAAAAGATCCTTTGGGATTGAATTATTTCTTTGTGCCATAGATATGCAAAGCTTGGAGAAGCTTTTGAAAGATGCCATTGTTTACGGTCAACCTCGGACAAGAAGGCCCTGGAAGAAAATCCTCATCCTTGTGGAAGGCATATATAGGTACTCTCGCTCTACTGCGCTTGTCTATGGCCTAGGCCTGTAGTTACATAAGCTTTCAGCTGAAGGGCTTGCTAGACTAGTCCACTCTGGGAAGTAAGGAGACACAGTGTACCTGAGGCCAAAGGTCTTTAAGTCTGTATAGTACAGAGCTTCCAGATCCTTCTTCTATTGAGGTTATTTTTCTATTGTTTATGAAAAGCTTACATATAAAAGATTCTAATTTACCAAAAACAAATGATACAGCTAGATGTGGGGGTACATACCTGTAATTCCAGCATTCACGAGGCTGAGACAGGTGAACCATCTATTTGAGGCCCATCCAGGTCAGGGTACATGGCAAGACCCTAGCACAGTGGTGGTTCTCTTGTCCAGCATACATAAGGCCCTGGGTTCAATCTCCAGTCCTGCAAAACACACACATCAAAATAAATAAAAACAAGTTACTTTTTGCTATATATTTTTTTTAGATATGTTCTCATGTAGCCCACACTGACCTTAAACTCCTGGTTCTGCCTCTGCCTCTGTCTCTTGAGTGCTGGGATTTACAGGCATATGCCCCCATGCCAGGCTATATTTTAATTTTAAGATGTTTTTCTTTTGTTAATTTGGATAGCCTATCTTAGATTTCTATTGCTGTGATGAGGACCATGACCAAAAGCAACTTGGATAGAAAAAGCATATCCTAGGCCACAATCCACTGAAGGAATCCTGGGCAGGAAGTCAAGGCATGAATACCTAATGTTGCTTGTAATTGCAAGCTCTAGAGAACTCTTGTGGGCTGGAGATGTAGCTCGGTGGTAGAGTGCTTTATTAGCATATACAAGGCTCCAGCTTTAATCCCTAGCTCCACAAAGGCAAACAGAAATAATCTACTCTAACTTTAATTCTTTCTGTTGTGAAATAAACCAATTATAATGTGGCACTTATTTTTGTGAAGACAACCACCAATTTCCTGCCAAGTCAATATACCACATAACTTAGTTTAAAACCAGAGGTGGAGTTTTCAGACTTATTTTGAAAAGCAATAACCTCAAAACATTAAAAATAAAGCGGCCAGTTGCTAATTTTGAGAGTTAAAAAGTCTCGTTGTGTGTGTTTTTTTAACCCTGTTTTGCCAGCATGGAAGGATCTATTGTTCGCCTTCCTGAAGTGATTGCTCTCAAGAAGAAGTACAAGGCATACTTGTATCTGGATGAGGCACACAGCATTGGGGCCCTTGGCCCTTCAGGGCGAGGTGTGGTAGACTACTTTGGCCTGGATCCCGAGGATGTAGATGTTATGATGGGGACCTTCACAAAAAGCTTCGGTGCTTCTGGAGGATACATTGGAGGCAAGAAGGTAATACAGGCCTTTAGGGTGGCCAATGAGAGATTGAGAAAGGCTGTTGATTTGGGAACTGTCTAGTAGGTGGGGTCCTGAATTGGGATGTGGGGATCCTGGATGTGATTGTGGCTCATGTTCTGCTGCTGGTGGACTTCCTACTTCAGATGCCTGGGGAGTGACTCTAATGTCTCTTGCTGAGCTGAAGGCTGGTTCTGTTCATTGTTTGTTGTTTGCTCATTTGAGCTTCTTTCTAAACTACATTCTGGTCTGAGATATAGAACACTCTTTTGTAAAAGAGCGCACAGTGGTGCTTCCTGTTTGCCACAGTCTTCTGTTGGGTTTGAGTTGTGCTTACACTTTCAAAGGGTTGTCACAGGAGCCAATGGGAATGGTAGATCAGAATGCACAAACAAGAAGAGGTTTTGTTAGTTCTAATACACTGCAAAGCATCTATTTTTCAACTTTAAAATTATATATGACCTCTAAGGCAACTAAGAATCCATGCAAAATCATGGACACTATCTGCATTTGGATGTGGTTTTGCTTTGTGAGACCTTAGGGAAGACATTTTTAATTTTTTAGTTTCCTTATCAGTAAAAATAAATATGGCGGGCTTGTAATATGATAATGGTTTTAAAATGATGTGTGCCTATGCTACAACACAGATGTATTTTGCAGACATGTTAACTAAAGTGAATCACAAAAGGTCTTATTATATGATGGTTTTCTTTTCGTGTGTGTGTGTGTGTGTGTGTGTGTGTGTGTGTGTGTGTGTGTGTTTGCTTGTTTTATCTAGAATAGGTATGGAAACAGAATGTAGATTAGTAGTTGCCGGGGTTAAGGAGATGGGGAAATGGAAAGTAACTGTTAATGGCTACAAGGTTTCCTTGTTCTAAAATTAGGCAATGGTAAGGGTTGCACCACTCTGACTATGCCAAAATCCATTGAACTGTACACTTTACAGAGGTGACTATGGTAGAATGTGGCTTATATTTCCATAAAGCTATGACTTAAAAAAGAACTTGGGGCAGGCCTGTAGTTCGTTAGTAACAAACTGGCCTGGCGTGTGTTCAGATCTCAGTTTGATTCTCAGGCAGAAAAGAAAAACTTGTAATATCATTAAGAAATATATGCCAAGCACCACACAAGTGCTCGTAAATGCTCTGAATTTCTTCTTAAAACTAAGCAATTGGAACCTTAAAGAATAGTCATTCTCAATGTATGCAGTGTGGCTATTGTCATTAACTAGTGCTTGCCCTACCCTAATGGGAAAGCCCAGGGCTATCACCATGCCTGGCAAGAGAGGGAACTATGTTTGCCTCTGCTACCAACAGACGCATGTTCAGTATTAACTTCTAACAGTAACAAAAGCAAGGACATTTTTGTTAATCTTTTTAAAACGTTAACATAAAATTGTAGTTAGAGGGACCTGAAGTTTTGTAACAGAGCTTGAACAACCCACAGAAGTAGCAGTAGGAAAAGAGATTTAGTTAAATTTTCTGTGATTTCTGGTTATTCACTAAACTCATGCTAATAGAAGCTAAATATTTTTTGAAGGGACTAGGAAGCTGCTAGGGGTTTGGTTCTCTGACAGCAGTGCAGAGTAGACCAGGGATCTGAGGGTCCTTGTGCCACTCCAGGTCATAAGCAGAATGCTTTGGAAGGAATGCAGTGCTAATACTGACACGAACCAACAAGCAGGAAGCAAGAAGTCTGTGTATTCATTAAAAATAGCATGTTTATCGGCAAGAAATGCTTTGTTTTGAAGGCATGTGGAATCAGCTAGTTCCCCTCTTGATGATTACAGTAGGTTTCACTCAATTCAAAGAATTTCATGAAACCTTCTTGTCAAGAGTACCTACATCCAGAATTTCCAGGGGGAAATGGAATTCTGTAGTGCAATTTTCTCAAATGGATTATGGGGCGCATAAATTCTGGCCACAGTTACTTGTGTACTTTGCATCCACCAGAGTTGGGCAATCAGGCAGCCAGATGAAACCCTGGAAATTCTGATGAGAGGGATGGATAACCCAGCAGTTATGGACCAGTTCTGCCTGAAAGATGGTGTTATTGAAAAGGAAGGCACGCATGAGAGGAATCTGTGACCTGTTACCAGGTTCTGTCCCTCCTTAGTATCACATTGTTCAATACTTACGGGCATTTGGTGGTTAGAATGAATTAGACTTAGTCAGATCACCCCAGAAGCAGAATTTTCTCGTTAGCTTTGAAACAAACTTCAGTTAGACTTTGTAGAGTGACCTGGTCAAGTTGTGGAAGTCTTTAAGTCAGGAAAATGTGTGACCATCTTGTTTGTGTTTGGTTTTGGTTTTTCAAGGCGGTGGTTTCTCTGTGTAGCCCTAAATGTCCTGGAACTCACTCTGTAGACAAGAGTGGCCTCAAACTCAGAGATCCGCCTGTCTCTGCCTCCCGAGTGCTGGGACTAAAGGCCACTGCCTGGCATCAGTGCTCTCTTCTATGTTTAGGTGTCTGTGCCACTCTTGCCATGAATCGAAGTGTGTATAGAAAAGCTATTTATATACGAAATGTTGCATAACACTTGTGAACACTTTAGTTTGGTTTGTGCATGGTGTATTTCTGCAGGCATCATCTATAGTTCTCACACACACACACACACAAAAAAAAACACTTCTTTGTACTCTTATTAGGCATTGGCCTCAGTCTAACCACCTGGGATTGTTCTAGTAAATTCTGCTAGAGTTGTACATCCAGTTACCCCTACGTTGTATGACTTTTCCTGGGAAGACTTGAACAAATGTCTGTTCACTCCAGATAGGACACTGATGGCAGAATAAAGACACTCTTCTAAGAACTGATTGCCTTTAGAAAGACCCATTTTCAGTTGCTTCTAATCAAGTTGATAGATTTCATTATTTATTTTTACCTTTTTGTTAATGAGACAAAGCCTACTTTGGAAGTTAATGGGCTTTTTTTAAGTAAGATATATTGCTATGAATTAAAGGATAATCATATAGGGTGTCATTGCAGAACTGATACAACATATTTGTGCTTTGAGGTACAATTTTGAGAGTTTTAGAAGCAACAGCCTATTTCACAGTTGTATTTTGTGTCTTTTTATTTGTTTTTGGTACATGTGCAGCTGCTTACCGCTTTTCATTAAGACAGTCTCACTTTATAGCCCAGACTAGTCTTAGACTTGCAATCCTCCTGCCTCATCATCCAGAGATTAGGGTTACAGGTATGTACCATCATACCCAGTAATACACCAGGTTCTTGTTGTGCATATTTTATTTTTAAAGATTTAATCCAGGTGATGGTGGTACATGACTTTATTCTCAGCACTCAGAAGGTAAAAGCAGGCAGATCTCTGAATTTGAGGCCAACCTTTTCTACAGATTGAGTTCCAGGACAGTCAGGGCTACACAGAGAAACTCTGTTGAAAAAAGAAAACAAAAGTTTAAAATGAGGATCTGGAGAGTTGGCTTAGCAGCTAAGAGTATCTGTTGTTCTAGGAGAGCTTCTGTGTTCAGCTCCCAGCACCCACATACTAATTTCCAGCCATCTGTAACTCCCAATTCCAGAATGGGTAGGCATCATACACACATTTGGTACACATACACATGTGCAGGCAAAAAACTCATATACATAAAATAAGTCTTTAAAAAATTAAAGATTTAAATGCTATTAAGATACAAGAAAGTGATCAAAACTGATACAAAATCAGATTTTTTTTTTTAATATCAGCACGATGAAGAATATTGGAGAGGGGTGGAATACTACAGGTTGAACTCAGAGACCTCACACCTGCCAAATGTTTGCTACACCACTGAGTGATACACTCCCAGCCCAGGAAAATTGTTATTTAAGAGTATAAGGATGGTCTGTGTATGTGTGGGATGAGACATAAATGACACTTAGAAGTAAATCATTATATCTCAAAAAGCAATTCAGCACTTTCTTAATTCATCTTTGTATATTAATCTATAACATTAAATGATAGCTTCTTTAAATTTAGAATGATCCTTTAATAATGAATTTGAAAACCAAAGCAAAGCCCAAGACCTCTGGCCAGCTGTGAGCTTTGATGGTGTTAACAGGTTGACCTTGAGTCTCTGCTTAGCACCCTGTTCTAGGCTTTTGAATGGAAGAGTCCAGTAGCCTAGAAGGAAGACATTTCATAACTGTGCTCAGGAACTGCCTCTAAATATCTGCCTCTGCTTCCGCAGGCGCTGATAGACTATCTGCGCATACATTCTCACAGTGCCGTGTACGCCACGTCGATGTCACCACCTGTGATTGAGCAGATCATCACCTCCATGAAGTGCATCATGGGGCAGGATGGCACCAGCCTTGGTAGGTCTTTTTTGGACAACATTTCCTTGGCTTAAGTAAAAACTTAGCAGNCAACTGTGCTCTTTTGGTTGAGGTTTTTCCTTAATAAGGAGTCCAGTGGGGCCACTGTGAGGCTTTGGTTTCCATAGACACTTTCCAGTGTGCTATGATACACACACCTTGAGCCACAAACTGGCTCCCTCCTGTGAAATTTTGTTTGTTTGTTTGTTTGTTTATTTTGAGAAAGGGTTTCTCTATGTAGCCCTGGCTGTCTTGGAACTCTGTGTAGACCAGGCTAGCCTTGAACTCACAGCCTCTGCCTCCCAAGTGCTGGGACTAAAGGTGTGTGCCACTACCACCACACCTGATTTACATATGATGAGACTTTCCTTGCTCTCCTGCTGTGCTTTTAATTTAGGATAGGTACCTTCAGGGTCTTTCTTTTTATGTGGCAATGTAATTCATTATGTAGTGATGTGTGTATCATCAATAGCTTGTTTCCAGAGCAAATGTCCTTGATT
>LZPO01027370.1:294988-316028 GCA_001675575.1 Neotoma lepida
AAAAGACTCCAGTTCCTAGACTGGAGGAACTAGTCTCAGAGTCAGAACACTCTCCTTTGTTCACTCTGCTCTCTCCTTAGTTCCCTCCGTCCTTCTCTCTAAATAAACTTCCACGCTGCATCCCCATGAAACCATAAGTTTCCTACAACTCAGTAAAAGTTACTTGAAGCAAACTCAGCTCTAACATACTTACTTAAACTTCAGTGAGTTTTTTCCTTGTGGAGCCTCTTGCAAATTACCGTAGATGAAAGAAAAAATTCCTTTTATAAATTAGTTGCTTCATTGTCTAACACAAAAGGCCTTTTAACCAATGGCTTAAGCGTTTTAAAATCAGTAAGCATTAAGACCGCTTTACAGGTGGGGAAATTTGAGCTTACATGTGGGGCAAGTTCTTTCTGTATCTTGTTTCCAAAAAGGATGTGGCTTTCCTCTGTCATCTCCTTCTACTTCGAATGATAGTGTTTTATTAAAACAGGCTATTTTATGGCCTATTTCTAATTTTCTCATTTTGTTCAGCTAATTTTCCACAAAACACCTGAATTTCCTAGTGAATGATAACCTGACAAATGACAGCCACTGGAGCATGTGGTGGCCTGTCTCCTCTCTAGGACTCAGCAAGCTCTTTACTCACGCTCCTCAGAAGCTGCTCAGACGCTCAGGAGCTTTTGCGGGGATGTGATCTGTGAATGCTTCTTTCTTCCACTCTCATCTCTTTTCAAAACCTGAGTGCAAATAAAAGGTTTTTTACGGTAAGAACCTTCTTTTTGTGTCTTCTTGCAGTCAGTTTGAAGCTGGCTATTAAGATGCCCACAAGCATCAGGCTGGAAGCTAGGCTTTGAACAGATGTACACTTGGCCATTCAATGGAAGAAAGGCACTTAGGTTCCCCTGGTGTGGGAAAGGAGCCCTGAACCAGAGGCCCTTCATTTGGAGATGTGGTTGCATGCTCTGGTGAGGCTAAGCTCTTATGTTTTCAAGGATTAATGTAGATAGATTTCCTTGGTGCTATTTTAATTCTTTTTGGTTGCTTTATCTTATAGTCATATTTGTTTTAAAGGTTTTCCTCTACAATTTTTATGTCCATTTATTTGAGCTGAGACATTACTCTTTCTTCTCACTATTCTGGATTTGTGACCTCTGTGACTTAGTCTGTGCTGAAGAACATAGCTAACTTTGCACACCACACCACGATTGGCATTGCTTCTTTGCCCTGAATTGTGTCTGAAGGTTTTATCTGAAGAGTTGGTCACAACAGTCCTTCAACTTTGGGTGTGTTGCCTCACAACTACTTAAGAAGAAGTATATGCCAGTGACAATCTAGAGGGGCCAGTCATCTCCTAACAACTCCCCACAAGAGATGAAGAATGTGCCAAAGGATTGGTTTTATGTTAGTGCTTCCTGTGGCCTTGCTAGTTCTCTAAATGTTTGATTTGTGTGTTCCTGTCATCTGCTTTCACAGTGTAATGAAATGTTAAAGAAGAAAGTCTATCCATGATGCTTTTACTTTACAATTTTTTTTCAGCTCAAGGCCTTGCACATAGTAAGCCAGCCCTCTGCCTCTGAACTCCACCTCCTCCTCCATAATGCTTCTTTAATACAGTAAAGCAATTCTATTCAGGACGGACTGTGTAGGTACCGAGAAGTTTTGTCCTAGGTAAGAACAGTTGATTGAGTTCAGTTCTGACTCCAACAGGAAATACAGGGATTTGTTGTCAAGGAGCAGGATGCAAGTCAATGGAGAGGAAATATCAGGGTAAGGGTGCGCCTTACCTTCAGAGTCCTTGCTGAAGGTAGACGGCAATAAGACGCCATGTTCAGGAGATTTTCTTTAATATGATTTTCAGGATTGCCTCTCGATCAATGTGGACTCCTCAAAGACTGGGGAATCTAATGTGTGACTTGGTCAGAAAAGTCTTGGAAGAGGTTAAGAAGAAAGTCTTCATCAGTGTCGGAAGCACCTCACAAAAGTAAACTCTGAGAACTTCCATCAGAGGCAGCTTAACATGGTAGTGCCTGACCTTGCAGGAAAGCTTAAAAAATCAGTACAAGAATATCCCAGTGTGACCCTGGCTTTAGCACCATTGCCGTGGAGTTTGTTAAAAATGAGGTTTCTAAGCCAGGTGCATGCCTGTAATCGCAGGAAGATTGGAAATTCAAGGCTGGCCTGGGCTAGGTGGGGCCCTGTCTCCCCACCCTCCACAAAAAGAATTCTAGTATGTTCTCCACAAACCACTGATAATTATTGTCACCAAGCTCCTAGCATTTTAAAGAACACCTCAGTCAGAAAGCAAACTAGCATTTAAAAGATTTAATGTGTTATTTATTTAGATTTTAAAGCTTGTTTATATCAGAGAGAAACAAAACTAAATCTACCGACAAGACAAAGACATTGGAAGGCAAGAAGTGAGATGTTTGGTGACAAAGCTAAGCTGCCAGTTTTCATCATTTTTGGAGAACTAACTTAGGACCCCTGACCCCTGACACACTGACACTAGGGGTGGAGAGTTAGAAATCAACTAGGGAAGGGAGAATTGAAGCTCTAGACCCAAGGTCAGGATTGATAGGTAAAATACCACCACAGGGGTGTTGCTTGGAATTTATTGTTTCCCCGCTCCATTTTGACTACTCAGTATTTTTGTAGCTTGTTAATTCAAAATCCCAAAGTCTTTAGTAAATAGCCTTGGCCAATCAATGTTTTCCTTAATGTTCATTGTTTATCAGTTTGTAAACTAACTTACTAACTTACTGCTTGTTGTCTGACTCTGAAACTACCAGCTTAAAGCCAAACAGGCCTTTTCCAGTAATTGCCCTTACTTGCTACTCTCTGGGTCTGGAGGTGGATGCCTGACCACATGTGCACAGTAGAATTCCTCATCCCTTTGGCACTGTCTAAAGAAGCTGTGTTAGCTGTGTTCCAGACCCATCAGGGGATAGAGTAGTCTATAGACAAATTAGGTCTGTCTGCCCTGGACTAGGGAGGTAACGGAGTGGTAGAATGCTTGCCCAACATGCTGCAGATTCTGAGTCCAAGGGAGAGGGGAAGGGAGGAGAGGGGGACTCAATTGCGAATGAGTTGGCACCCTTTGAAATTTGGTTCTTTATTTTTTCAAAGGTTCTTGGCCTCTTTTCTTCCTTTTGTTCAGGGCCCTGTGTTACTGACTGCATTAGCAATCGTTCTGCTAAACTTTTGATGATATTAAATCAACAACGTTAAGCCCTTGCCCCTGCTGCTTGTTGCACATCCTGTGGCAGTCCTCAGGAAATCCTATTTTTTGGCATTGAGACGAATTAAAGGATTAAGCCACTACAAGGGAGGGGGTGATAAACTCTGCTTGTGTGAGGAATTTACTGGCCTGTGTTAGCTAAAGCTGCTCTTGTTCTTCTATGGAGATAGAAAGCCAAGGGGCTGCTTTGGAATGGGCTCTCAGGACGTGGAAAGGCAGGTCTGGCTGCTTTGATGTCCTTTGGTCTGGCAGTGGCCCTAGCTGGGCACTTTGATGCTTGGTCACCGTCTAGCAAAATAGGGGCTCAGAGCTGATGAACCTGGTTCCCACTCCTTTACTCCAGCATTAACAAAACTGCTCACTCTTGTTTCCTGGAAGCCTTTGCAAGTATCCCCTTTACAAGATGCTTCACTGAGGCATACAACATCTTAGTTATTAAAAGCCTGACGAAGGTGCATTTATTTCCTTTCCTTTGGGGCTCCTAAGTGGCTAACAAAATTTTTTTTTTCCTGGTGCCACTTACAGGAATTTAAGGGGAATATGTTACAGCTTATCTTGCATTTTAGTTAACATTTTTTTTTTTTGTCTTTCATAGTGTTTTGACAAGATTTCCCGTCTTTCACTGAGTTAGAAAAGCAGCAGAACAGATTTCAGTTACCAATACAATTTGGTTTTTTAAAGCCTCATTCATTTTTTTTTTCCTTCGAATGTTAGATGGTAGATCCTCACCTACTCCTTCTCCAGTCCAGTTGCTGCTTCCCGATAATTTTAGATGTAATGATCTGGATTTCATTCTAAGTCTGCGTCCTTAAGGCCAAGTGTGCTCTCTGTCATGCTTTCCCAACTCAAACTCCCTTCGTCTTTGTGCAGTCTGTGTGTTCAGTGTGTAGAGCCTGCTGACCCAGATCTGTGGAGTTTTGGACCTGTTCTACCCAGTCCATAGCTAAAATACCATCTCAATGTGAAGATGATGGAATAGAAGTTCCTTGAAGTTTAGTCTTTATGTATTTCTCGTGACATGGAAGTGAACTTCAGCCTAATAATAAAATTCATAAGCTGGGCAGCAACTATACTAACAAGCATCAAATGTTTGCCATTACTACAGAAAAGATTTTAGTGGGTTTTTTGATGTGGTTTTTTATTGTTGTTGTTTTGTTTGCTTTTTTGTTTGTTTGTTTGCTTTCAGTTTTTAACAACACCCCCCCCACACACACACACACATTCTTGTAGGAATATAATCAGAGTATGGCCACAGATTTGTTTTTCTTGTTCTAGATTTTGCCACAATTTGTGTGTGGGGTTTTTGTTGTTGTTGTTGTTTTTGTTTGTTTTTATAAGTAACATGTACAACCCTTCAGTGTTCCCTATTAATACCTCATCAATGATAGGGTCTCTTCCTTGGATGTCTAAAGAGCTGGGGTGTTTGTTTGTTTGTTTTTTGACACAGAGTTTCTACACAGCTCTGGCTGTCCCGGAACTAGCTCTATAGACCAGAACTCACAGAGATCGGCCTGCTTCTGCCTCTAGAGTGCTAGGTTTAAAGGCGTGTGCCACCACGCATGACTTAAAGAGCTGTTTTTTGCTTGTTTTGTTGTGGGTTGGTTAAGGATGGAATGAGCATTTGGCTCATTTACATTTGATATGGACAGAGTACTTTGTTTATGGGGTTTGGGGAGGTGATTGTTTTGTTGGTTTTGTTTTAAAAGACAGAATCTTGCTCTGTATCCCAGGCTCACTTCGAATTTAACTATGTANGTGTATNCCTTAGCCTCCTGAATACTAGGATTACAGGTCTGTTGTACATGCCCAGTGGAACAGGGTTTTCTTACCCCGTCTTTGTAATCAAAAACCATTTAAATGAGTTTTAAGATTTGTTACTGTTTCTGATAAGTGTCTGATTTTCAAATGGGTATGATGGGACTTGGGGCCATTTGTCAGGGAAAGCAGAAAGGAGGTGATAGAAAACAAGGTGTTTGCCAACAAGTGTGACAGTGTGAGTCAATCCATAGGACCTACATGGTGGAAAGAGAGCAACTCTCACTGGTAAACAGCAAGACTGACTAAAAAGGCCANTGCCAACATTCCTATGGTAGGATTGCCCTGAAGCTCAAGGCTCAGCACAGTAGCAGAAACAAAAGACACCTTGCCTCATGAAGATGGAAAGCCAAAAATGACTCCAGAAACACACACACACACACATATACACCCTGACACTTGTTACTAAAGATAGTCTTCTGGGGCTAGGGTTGTCGTTCAATATTAGAGAGCTGTTTAGCCTGTGTGAGGTCCTAGGACTGAATCTCTAGCTTCAATCCCAGCACTGGATAAAACAAAACCAAAGAAGGCATTGTGCCATCTTTCATTTTGGTGGGTCAACATACTAACTATTCTGAGCTCTGTGCAAGTGCCGGGAATTGTTGAGGCTACTGCCTTCTGAGGGATTCTCCCAGCCTCTGGTAGTTTCTTCTCAGGCATTTGCAGATCTGCTCTTGCCAAAGCTCAGTAAAACCCCAAATCAGGTCCCCNCAGTATACTCTTTGCACCTCCCTCCAGTCCTACATACTACCCAACAAAGTCCTAGCCACTTTGACCTCTCCAGTTCTGATTTCAGCTGACAAGTCTGGGTCCACCTTCTCTGAGTAGCAGCCTGGAACTTATCTCTAGGCAGCATGAAGCACCTGAAGGCTCACTGTGCTTTCCGTCTCTTAAGCACACTTCCAACTCTTCTGTTGCCCTGTATCTGAAAGCCATTCTGTTCTGTGCTTTGTCTAGCTTTCGGCTGTTCGTAGTAGGAAGATAATCTTGTCCCAGTATGAGGCAGTGCTGGAAGAGGACGTCTTTAAACGTGCAGGAACAGGCTGGGGATGCTTGCCTTGCAGTCACAAAGGCCTTGTTTGGTTCTCAGCACTGCACTAAAACAGGCATGGTGGCACACAAATCTAAATCCAGAGGTGGAAGCAGGAGGATCAAAAATTCGAGGTCACTTTCTGATGCCTGGAATATACATGTGGTGCCTTGAATGAGACTCATATATGCATGCTTAGTCCCTATTTGGTGACCTGTTTGAGGATTAGAATGTGTGGCCTTGTTGGAGGAAGTGTGTCACTGGGGGTGGGCTTTGTTTCAAAAACCTATGCCAGGCCCAGTAGCTTTGTTCTTGCTGCCTATGAATCAGGATGTAAAGCTCTCAGCTACTGTTCCAAAAGCATGCCTGCATGCATGCCACCCACCAAACTACCTGCCATGGTGATAAGGGACTAATCCTCTGAAACTGTAAGCAAGCCCCCAATTAAATACATTATTTAGTCAGGCATAGTGGCACAGGCCTTTTTCCTCAACACTTGGGAGGCAGAGGCAGGCAAATCTCTCTGAGTTTGAGGCCAGCCTGGTCTACATAGTAAGTTCCAGGACAGCCAGAGCTATGTAGAGAGACCTGTAGGTGTAATTTTTTGTCCTGCCAGCCAGCTCCCAAGTAACCACATACCCAGAGACTTACTATTAATTATAAATGCTTGAGCGATTGCTCAGGCTTGTTACTAACTAGCTCTTATAACTCAAATTAGCCCGTATTTCTTATCTATGTTGTACCACATGACTTGACACCCTTTTCAGCACAGCATGTTCATCTTGTTTCTCCCTGTGTCTCCTGGCCACTCACTTGCCTTCTTCATCCCAGCGCTCTCTTCCTTTCCTCAAGTTCCACCTAAACTCGCCCTGCCTAGCTATTGGCCTTTTAGCTCTTTATTAAACCAATGAGAGCAACACACCTTCACAGTACATGGAAAGATTATTCCACAACAGAGACCCTGTCTCAAAAAGAAAAAGAAACAACTTCCTTTTATCAGAGTAACCTTGGTCATAGTATATCTTCATAGCAATAAAAACTCTTAAGACAGCATGAGAGCCTGTCTTACAGGAGAAAAAAAAAATAAAAGTTTTTTAAAAGTAGAATAGGCATCTTTTTATATTGAGGTTTTTTTTTTAATTTATTTATTTTTATTTTATTGGTGTTTTTGCCTGTATGTATGTCTGTGTGAAGATATTGGATCCTGGAGTTACAGTTGTAAGCCGCCATGTGGGTGCTGGAAATTGAACCTGGGTCCTCTAGAAGAGCAGTCATTGCTCTTAACTGTGAGCCATCTCTCCAGCCCCATATGGAGGTATTTTTATTGAGAGAAATTAGGGTATGTAATCCTTGTCAGTTCTCGGAATACATACATACATATATATACATATACATACATACATACATATGCACATACACACACATAAATATAAATAAAACACACTTAATATTAGCTCTTGTTCTTTGTAAAGCACATGCATAACTTAGCTAGTGTTCCTTGATGTTCAGGGTGATGAGTCCAATCTAAAATTCAGTATTTTCTTCTGATCTACTTGAAATTATTTTTTATATATATATATTTATTTATATAAATATATATACCCATATATATATATGGGTATTAATTTGGAGCTATGTGTGTCCAGTTTAACTATAGTTTCCCATGAATGGTGGCTATGTCAGTGTTCTAACTCTAAGAACATTTGAGTTATCTGTGTATCTTATTGGTTGATAAATTTATGAACTGTGTCATGTTGAACTTTTTTAAAATACAAATTCACTGAATTTCTAATGTGAGAAAAGTACTCTACCCTTTTCTTTCTCTTTCTTTCTTTTTCAAGACAGGGTTTTGCTTTGTAGACCAGGCTGGCCTTGAACTAACTCACAGAGATCTGCCTGCCTCTGCTTCCCAGAGTGCTGAGATTAAAGGTGTGTAACACCATACCTGGCTTCCAACCTTTTCTTACTCATCAGTATTTTTGACTGAGAAGAACATAAAGTAGTCTTAATCTTTTGAATTTATTGTCTTGTTTGACCGACTGATCTAGTGTAATGTCAACACTTGGCTAAATATTATTCAACTAGAAGTTAGAGAAACATGGTTTTTGTTTGTTTGTGTGTTTGTTTGTTTTTTGAGACAGGGTTTTGCTGTGTAACCCTGGCTGTCCTGGAACTCATTCTATATACCAGGCTGGCCTTGGACTCACTCTGTAAACAAAAAGCTGCTGTCAGGTTGAGGCTGTGGCAGGCTTGGTGGTAAAGTGCCTGCTTAGCATGCATGAGATCCTAGGTTTTATCCCCAGCACCAAAATAAAATGAAATCTGTTATCAACAGCTAGAATGACAAGTAACAGGATGCAGAGCAAGGCATATTTATATTTTTATTTTATGTGCATTGGTGTTTTGCCTGCATGTATGTCTGTGTGAGGGTGTTGGGTCCCCTGGAACTGGAGTTACAGACAGTGGTAAGCTGCCGTGCAGGTGCTGAGAATTGAACTCAGGTCCTCTGGAAGAACAGCCTTTGCTCTTAACTGCTGAGCAATGAGCAAGGTATATTTATGTTTATGTTTCCGTATGGGTTAATGTGCAAAACTATTTCATGTTAGAAGAAAAGAGTGTGGTAGCACATGCCTGTAATCCCAGCACTTGGGAAGCTGAGGCAAGAATTCCAAGAGTTCAAGGACGTCCTGAACTACACAGTAAAAGTTGTTTGAAAACAAGAATAAAAGACCTGGTTAGGCCAGGCGGTGGTGGCGCACGCCTTTAATCCCAGCATTTGGGAGGCAGAGGCAGGTGGATCTCTGTGAGTTTGAGGCCAGCCTGGGCTACATAGAGAGTTCCAAGACAGCCAGGGCTACACAGAGTAAACCCTGTCTTGAAAAACAGAAACAAACAAACAAAACAACAAAAAGACCTGGTTAGATAAAAAGAAGTCAGGGAAACTGGTTATCTTTTTCTTCTATTCCTTAGTATTATTTGGTTTTTCTAGGCAAAGAATGCATACAACAGTTAGCTGAGAACACCAAGTACTTCAGAAGACGCCTGAAGGAAATGGGGTTCATCATCTATGGCAATGAAGATTCCCCGGTGGTGCCTTTGATGCTCTACATGCCAGCCAAAATTGGGTACGTTTTGTGGAAGGTCACAGCTGGCCTGTCATTAGACAGAAGGATATGTGGGGCTGGACGGGGAAGAAGTTGGCATTCCTGTGTTGCTGCATAGGTAGGATTGCATTTTCCTTGCTTGCTTTTTGAAAGAAGATCTCACTATGTAGATCAAGCTTCCTCACCGAATTGGCCTGCCTCTACCTCCCAAGCGCTAGTATTAAAGGTGTGCACCACCACACCTGCCATGGGCAGTCTTTTATTCCCAAGTATTGTGAACAAATTAAGGGAAGATAAAACACAAAGCATAATTTGGTCAACAAAACCAAACCAAGTTATAATTCATTATTTAGTCAGGATTCAGATGTGGAGTAAGGGCACAAGACAGCTGTGGTGGATTTGTTGTTGTACAAGAATTGTGAAGTTTGGGTAACCTGCTGGCCTACAGAGCCTCAAAGCAGCC
This sequence comes from Neotoma lepida, assembly GCA_001675575.1. NCBI lineage: Eukaryota > Metazoa > Chordata > Mammalia > Rodentia > Cricetidae > Neotoma > Neotoma lepida. The sequence continues at coordinate 304,624 of LZPO01027370.1, forward strand.
TGTACTCCACAGGCAGCTTTAGTCCTAAGTAGGTTTTAAAAAAAAAAAAAAAAGAAATTCCTGGTTTAGAGGACTAATTCCAGTCAGCTACTCTGGCAGCAACAGAGAGATGTCCCTATTAGAGCAGGTTCTCTGTCCTCACAGTCTCAAAATTTACTGTTTTTGAGAACTGAATTTTTTTAACACTGATTTATTTTGAAATCTTAACCACTGTTACTACGTTTCAGGGACAGGCTTTCACCTAAAGCAAACTTTTATCAGAATTGATCCTTTCCAATTCCATTCTTCCGCCTTTGTGAAGGAATGACTATCAGAGGATTGAAAAAAACAGAACTTTTGGAACTGTCAGCTTTAAGTGTTTATGCCTATATCATCAATAATCAGGCCAGCAGCCAGGTGGTGGTGGTGCACACCTTTAATCACAGCACTTGGGAGGCAGAGGCAGATGGATCTCTGTGAGTTTGAGGCCAGCCTGGTCTACAGAGCGAGTTCCAGGACAGGCAGGGTTGTTACACAGAGAAACCCTGTTTGGGGAGGAGAATGGGGGACAGGGGGCAGGAATCAGGCCAACAAGATCTTGTACTGGCTGCTATTTACACTTCTTGGTTTCTTTTGTTGTTGTTTTGGTTTTTGAGGCAAGATTTCTCTGTGTTGCCTTGGCTGTCCTAGAACTAGTTTTGTAGACCAGGCTGGCCTCGAACTCAGATCTGCCTACCTCTGCCTAATAAAGGCATGCGCCACCATGCCCATCTACATTTCTTGGTTTCATTTCCTGTTTTCCTTTTGTAGTGCCTTTGGGCGGGAGATGCTGAAGCGGAACATTGGTGTAGTTGTGGTGGGATTTCCTGCTACCCCGATCATTGAGTCCAGAGCTAGATTTTGCCTGTCAGCAGCTCATACCAAAGAAATACTTGATACGGTAAGTTCCTTGGAGTCAATATGGCACATACTAAAAGGGACTGTGTATCAGGTGGTGTTAATTACCTGATGTTTTTGAGCACCCAGGATCTTTTTTTTAGATTTATTTTATGTGTATGAGTATGTTGCCTGTGTGCTATATATGTGTGTACCACATGCGTACTTGGTGCCATGGATCTCCTGGACCTGGAGTTACAGACAGTTGTGAGCTGCCATGTGGGTTTTGGGAATTGAACCCATGTCCTCTAGAGGAGGACCCAGTGCTCCTAACTGCTGAGCCTTCTCTCCAGCCCCGAGTACTTAGGGTCTTACTGGAGAGACAGTGACAGGCAGTGCTATTTTAAATGGCTGTTTCAACGCAATTGCAGAATTTTCAAATCCATCCACCAAATCCAGTTCCAGAGTTCTGGAGAACTATCTAGCTTCCTCCTTTTGGTTTGTGCCAGGGTCTTGCTAAGTAGCTCAGGTTGCTCTAGCACTCACTATGTACTCACACTAGAGAACCTCCTGGCTGCTGGGATTGTAGTTGTGAGCTGCCTCACTCGGGTCAGCATCCACTTGTACTGTTGTCTCCCTTGTGATGGAACCTGAAGCAGGACAGTTCTCTTTCCACTCCAGCTGTCTCTAATTTAAGCTTTCTCATCTGATGTTTACATGCACAGAATCTCCTTTCTGAAGCTCTCTTTCCTCCTTGTGTGGCTGCTGTACATTGACCACAGCTCCACTTAAAGGAACCTTGATGGATGTTCCCTTGGCATCCTAAGATAATCCCCTTCCCTGCCCAGCAAGTTCTTTAAGCTGGTAATGGTTTCATTGTGGATTGAGAGGGCGGGGGTTGAGTGATATTGTGCTTTCCATTTTTTTCCTTTGTTTGAGACAGGCTGACTCCAACTCACAGAAACCTGTGTGTTTCTGTCTCCTTACAGAAGTATTATAATCTGATTGACGTTTGTTTATTTTTTTGTTTTGGGGTTTTTGTTTTGTTTTTTCTTTTTGGCTTTTCAAAATGGGGTTTCTCTGTATAACAGCTTGGCTGTCCTGGAACTCGCTCTGTAGACTAGGCTGGCCTCGAACTCACAGAACTTTGCCTGCTTCTGCTTTTTTTTGTTTTTGAGACAGTGTCTTACATGTAGCCTTGCCTGGCCATGTTTTCCTCTGTATCTCCAAGAATAGGGATTATAGGAATGAGCTACCACACCTGGCTAAAGCTTTTTATTTTATTTTTAAACATTAGGCTTGTTGAAGTCATTTTATGTTGTGATGTTTTATAGAATTAAACACTAAAAATGAACAAGATTTTTATGTGATACAAACTAATTTTTATTCAGTAATGGGTCCTGTCACATTATTAAAAAAAAAATAACATTTATTTGGTCTGTGGTGGTGATGTGTGTGCTTGAGTATATATGGAGATCAAAGAAAACTTGAGAGAGTCAGCAATAAACAAATGAAAAGGGACTCTGAGGCCAGGCATGGTGGTGCAGACCTTAAGTCTCAGCACTTGAGGCTGAGCAGAAGGATCCAAGTTCAGGGACAGTGCGAGTGTGCACAGGGCCCTTTTTTATTAGTCTCAACATCAAGGTCAGGTAGATACCTAAGAATAAGTTTAACTAAAGAAGATTTTACCTTGTAAAATTGTTAAATGTATGCTTAAGAAACTGGGCCAAGTTGTGCATTCCTGTAGTCTCAGTTACTTATGCCGCTTAAGCTGATGCAGGAAGATCCCTTTATCTCAGGAGTTTGAGGCTGATGTGGGCAACATAGTGAGATGCCATCTCAAAAAAAAAATATATTGTTAGAATGTTAGTATAGTCATGTACAGATCCAGTACAAATTCAAGTTCTCCTTTTTGCAGAAATGGAAAAGCTGATCCTCACATTTATATGGAACTAGTAGGTTTCCCCCAAAGAACTGAAATGGTGGTGAAAATGAAAGTTGGAATACTCATATTTGTCAATTCAAATCTAATTACAACCTACAGTAACTAAAGCAGTAGGCAAGTACCAGCCCAAGGATCGCAGTTAGACCAGAGGCTTGGAATGAAGCCGAGGAATTAGCCTAAGCATCTGGTCAGCTGATTGGTAACAGGACGGCCAGGGCAGGCAGTAAGCAAAGAATGGTCTCTAAAGCAAGCAGATGCCAGAATGGATGCCCAGTGAAGCTGCTACCCTACAGCGTGGACAGGCCTACAAGCTATGCTAACTGAAAGAAGCTAGACACAGCGGGACTTAGGATTCCACTCACAAGGAATGCCCATGGCAGGTGACTCTACAGTGTCAGAAAATACAGTGGTGGTTGTGAGCGCTTAGAGAAAAACAGGAGTGCAGAGTGATAAACAGACTAAGTGTGCGAGTTAATCAGAGACCAGAGGCCAGCCTAGTCTACAGAGCCAGTTCCAAGACAGCCAGGGCACAGAGAAACCCTGTCTCAAAAAGCCAGAAAAAGAAAAAGAAAACCCTCTGCAATTAGTGAGGTGCTGAAAGTTGCACCATGATGGGATTATACTAGAAGCACTGAACTGTATCCAGTAAAAAGTTGGGTTTTATAGAATGTGGGTCATATTTCAATATTTTCCCACATAATGGCAAGAATAATGGCATCAGCTGTGGGAGGGCAGCTGTGCTAGCATTCCTCACTCAGCTTGTACCGAATGTATTTTTCTCTTAGGAGCTCATCTTATACTGTGAGCCAGAGGTCCCTGCAATTATTTACTAATAAATACTACCATATAATGGTTCTTTGCCCCTAATCTAACCAAATAACCTCACTTAAGGGCCAGCAGTTTCTATTACAAATTTATAATAAAACTTGGTGATAAAACTTATAGATAATTTTGTAGATAAAACTTGTCTGGGGCTGTGAATGGTGGCATATGCCCGTAGTCCTGGGTGCCCAGAAGCCTGAGAGGCAGGAGGATCACTTAAGCTCAAGAGTTCCAGATGAGCTTGGAAAGTTTATTGAGATTCCACATCAAACAACAACAAAAAGTCAAAAACCTTGTGTGAAATATTGGATATGCGAACAGAACTCTTACTTATCTTTATCCTCTTGGGCACTGTGAGTTTGTTTCGGTTCACTGCCTGTTTCTAACCACTTTTACAGTGATGAAAAAAATATTAGGTATTCCTGAAGTTACAGTTTGTAAATATCCTTTCCTTTGTGTTCTGAGTCACGGACACTTTTGTTTCAAATGTATAAATCCTCTATCAGAGTCAAAGAAATAAATGACTAATGGATTCTCCCGTCTAAGTCAGAGTTAACTGACAGTGGAGTCTTCAGTTAAGCCTGGCCTCAGAAGTACTATGTTCTGATAGCACAGTGAAGTTCAGCTCTTACTCTTCATATTTTTCACATTTTGGAATAAAGAACAAGCAAATTCACCTTTATGCTGGTAAACTGTTCTAAAATACACATTATCTTTTTTAAAAATTTTTTTTGAGTATGGGTGTGGGGGTCAGTTCAGACATGCCATGACTTGCATATGGAGGTCAAAGGGCAAGTTGCAAGAGCTGTTTTTTTCCCACTGTGTGGGTCTTAGGGATTGATCTTGGGTTGTGAGGCTTTGTGGAGGGTGCCTTTACCTGCTGAGCTACTCACTGACCCAAGGTGTGCGTGTTCATCCAGAATAATAGATCTAATCCTGACAGAAGCCTGTTCCCTTTCCTACCAAGCACATTACACTTAGAAGAATTGTAGCCTTTATACTTGGGTATTCATGGCCCACTTTGATGGCCAGGCCTGAGCGCTTGCTCAGATGTTATTCTTGCCTCAGCTGTGTAGTCTTTCCTGAGTACTTGAATTCAGCGTGTCCCACCAAGATAACCTTGCCACTGTTGTCAGCCCAGGAAAGCATTGGGCATGCTTGCATCTTGCTTGTCCTGACTGACCCCTGTCTTGTGTGTTTTAGGCTTTAAAGGAGATAGATGAAGTTGGGGACCTGCTGCAGCTGAAGTACTCCCGCCGTCGGCTGGTGCCTTTGTTGGACAGGCCTTTTGATGAGACTACCTATGAGGAGACAGAAGACTGAGCCTTTTTGGTGCTCCCTAGAGGGGGAAATTCCCTCCCAGGACAGCGTGTGGCCTTTCTGAGCCAGTTCCAGGAACCACACTTCAGTGACCACCTCATGTGAAAGACAGTTCTGAAGCTACTGAAGGTGGCCACCTCCACTCCAAATGGCATTTTGTAAATAGTAAAAAACAAACAAACTGCTTCACATTCTTCCTTTGTTTGCTAAGTCTCACCTTTATATATATATATATATATATATGATTACTTTGTCCATTAAAAATGTTTTATTTTATAACTATTTTACTTGTGAAATCACGCTAACCCTTGCCTGTGGCTTACCACACAGGCATCCCCCACTCCAGCCACCTCATGGGCTTGGATCCATCAAGACTTACCCTGGCCTTGGCTATTCAGCCTCGAGACTCACTGGCCCTGTCCCTAGGGAGCAAGTGCCTTCTGCTGACTTTCCGTCCAGGTCTCAGAGGTTGCCCCCATTGTAACCCTTATTTAACCATCGAGTTAATCAACCAAAGCATTCCATCTTTAGTCTTAAATGTTAACAATGCCAAGAGGTTTGTTATGTGACTCCCCTTGGCCAAGGACCTTGCTAGACCGCTCTTACTGTTTTTTGTTGTTGTTGTTGTTGTTGTTGTTGTTGTTGTTCTGGTCACCTAATAATTTATTCATTATCAGGTATTTCTTCATATGGTCACAGACTGAAGTGTCCAGAGTTTGGGTTGGTCACCAGATCAAACCCTAATGCCTCCCACCTCCAAAGTTAGGACAGCCTCTGGCTGGTTCTGGGTCCAGATCAGGATTTGACCTGGTAAAGGAAAGTGTTGGTCAGTCCTTTGCCCATGTTCCACTTCTCCATTAGTGGTATAAGTTTTCCTTGGAGATGCTGACCCACTTGAACAGTGCTCCTCCAAATGCCAGTTCTACTCTTAGTGTCCTAAGACGATTGTAACCCAACATCTGGGGCCAGCTTCTCTTCTGCTCTCATTGTATATTTTGTTTTTGTTTTTTTGTTTTTTGAGGAATTTCTGATCAAATACCTCTTTCCTAAACTGGAATAGCCTCGGTTTTTCTGTCACCACCAGGACAGGGACTTCATCCAGAGCTTTGTTCTGCTTGACCAAAGAACACATCTGAAGAGCACCATTTAAAGTTACTTTTTTCTTTTGACCAAAGCTTAGTTGAAGAGAACTTTTGGCTTTATTGTACTGAAGATGAATTTGTCTTTTAGTAGTGATCAAGTGTTATAGGGAATGATTGAGAACAGAATGAAAAGAAGTGTATAAAAGTGTATTCTGTATGTCATTCTTTAAAATTATTCTGTTGGTAAAGATACCCCAACCAAATTCTCCTGGGGACCTTATTGTCAGCTGCGATACATGAAAGAGAAGACAGAAGCAGTATTGTTTGTGAAGTACTGTTTTCATGCCTGGATCTGGATCGTCTTTGGCCCTCTTGACATTTGTGAGCTTTCAGCCCTTGAGATGGTCTAAGGTTGTATGTGGCNTATTTAAAGAATAGAAAAGGAGCCGGGTGATGGTGGCACACACCTTTAATCCCAGCATTCAGGAGGCAGAGGCAGGCAGATCTCTGTGAGTTTGAGGCCAGCCTGGTCTACAAAGTGAGTTCCAGGACAGCCAGGGATGTTACACAGAGAAACCCTGTCTCAAGCCCCACCCCCACCCCACCCCAAAAATAGAAATGGGTGCATAACCTGGGTGTGGTAGCCTATGCCTTTAAACCCAGCATTCAGGAGGCAGAGGCAGGCAGATCTCTGTGAGCTTGAGGATAGCCAGGGCATAGTGAAACCCGTCTCAAGAGAGAAAAAAGAAAGAAAAAAAATGGTAAGTAGAAGAACCATAGAAAGAGACAAGAGCTACATTTATTAAAAAGATTCCATAACTAAGTCTTGTAAAGTTCAGAACATCTTGCTCACTTTCTCCCTATAGAATCCCACTGGAATGCCAAGTATAGTTCTAGTTAATGATGTAGGTATAGGCCTTGCAGAATTAACATGCCTGCTAGTCTTTTAGCTTACGTAAAGTCACTTCAAATTAAAGTGCTCTTGACAGGCATTTAAATTTTTATGTGTGTAAAAATTTGCATCACTTGGTTGGTGCAAAGTTTACTTCAGGCTAAATGTAATTAAGTTAACAAGTTTATTTTGAAGAGACAAAACTGTGATCCACCCATGGTCTCTAATTTTCTAGAGGACAGAATGGTGTATGCACATTACATGTGACTGGTTATTTGTAATTCTGTAATAGAAATCTTGGGTCCAGTCATGTCATAGATCATTACCCAAATTTTGGAGTGATACAAGGCCATAATAGTCCAGCATTTGAGAATGAGTAGAAGTCTGGACCTTAAAGAGATTCAAACATATGTAAGTCAGCCATCACCACCACCAAAGCTGACTGCTGATTGGTCTGCCAGGCGCATCATGCTTTTCATTCTCATTGTCCTTATTCATTTCATGTTTGTAAGACCCACTTGACAGCTAATCAGAATCATGCATGAGACATGGCCCAAGGAGCAAGGGCAGTGAGCATCTCCTCTCTATAGTATCCTTGTTTAAGGGATCCAGCCCTCTTCAGTTCTTCATCCATGCTCTTCAACTCTTCTGGTCCAGGCAGTGTTCAAAATCAGCCTTCTTCCTTGAGTCCTCCTGCCCTATACCTTCCTGTAGGCTCAAGGGTGGAACATCCTCATAGTGATTGCCTCTGGTCCTTCGCTCGCCCGCTCTAGCTTCTACTTCTTGGTGGTTGGGAGTCTAGCTCCAGCTCCACACTGACATGTGCTCGTACAGGGTTGGGGGAGCTGTACTGTAGACAGCCTGCTCCTTGCATGCACAACCATGCACTTCAGTGGTCGTCAGGGGACTTTTTCTTCGTTTTTTAGTTGAGGGTATCCATATCTGAGTCTCCATGACTGGCAGGGTGTGGCTAGATTACCTGGTGTGTAATATACCTTGCAAAAAGTGAGATGAACAGCTGATTTAGATTTTCTGACTTTTTGGACCACCTCCATTTTCCCAAATTGATGAATCTGCCTAATTGTTCGTAGTATTTTTGATAAAATAACATAGAAAAGAATAACAACTGATTCTCCTGTGTAAATGATTGCCATGGGTCAGGTATGGTACACACCTGTAATCCCGATACTCAGGGGACAGAAGCAAGAGGACCTCCTAGAATTCTAGATTGGCTTGGGCTACAGGGTAAGACTCTTAAAAAAAAAAAAAATAGTGGATTGCTATGACTGAGTACCAGGGCGCTGTTATAGGTAAGAAACAGCTAGGTGTTCCTGTTGCTTTGTTTCCAATGTGGGGTTAGAAAAAGGGAGAATAGTGCTTTTTCTCTGACTGCTCTGTGCCTGTGATGATCAGGAGCTATGGAGTGTTTATCACAGGTAAAATCACCTTAGCCTGGTGCTGTGAATGGAGAGGTTTATGAAAATCAGGATTCTGCTTGTCAGTTTATCAAAGAATCTATAGCCCCACCCCCACCCCCACCCCCCAGTTCCAGAACCTATGGATGGGCTGTTACCTGTAAGCTCAGTGCCCAGCAGGCATCTTAATCCATTAAGCTGGTCAATCAAAATACCTTCCATGTGAAGAAAAGCATGTCCTTCCTCCCCTCTGCCTTAGCCACATGAAATGTGTGTGCTCGGGCTCCTAGCCAGCTGCTGTGTCCAGCCAGATAGATAGCCAACTCAGGGCTCAGAGAAATGCTAGGGCCTGCCAGGGATCCCTTCCCTTGTCCTGCCTACAAAATGCTATTGTTCCTTTTGTAGTTTTCAGTGACTTCTGTTTTCCAAGCAGCTTTTTGCTGTAGCGTCAAGTGTTTCTAGGAAGGAAACACAAGGAGTGAACTGAAGCCCTTAATGAAAATGACCATTTTCATCTTTGCTGAGTCTGACGGTCTTACAGTCACAGTTCATCCTTAGGAATAGCTTGGGGGTAGGGGAGCAGTAGGCAAGATTTTGTTTACTACGGTATGGCCTTAAATTGTTACCATTTCTGGTGTCATTGATTCTAATAAACTTACCCTGAGGCTCTTACCCTGCAGTCACTGTTTTTAATGAAGCAATCCCTAAAGCTCTGTTTTGGGAGCAGTTGTGGGAGGCGGATTGAAAGGTGCCTGTTAGAACAGCACCCGGATGTGATGCTAAGTGTCTGTTTCCTTGCCATCTGAGTTCTCCCCATGTGCAAGGGCACTCCAGTCAACTCAAAGTCCAGCACAGTTCCCAGGTTTCTTGTGCAGTTCCTCATTGTTTGGTGTAGTCCTTCCAGCTGAGTGGAGGTTGTACCACCAAGTGAGGTGGGGTAGCGACTATCTTCTCCCTTAACATTGTACCTCAGGATTGGTTCAGCCAGTGGTTGGAATTGAGAGCTTCCCTATTGAGTCTTTCTTCACAGGGCATGGAAGCCTTTCCTGTTTGTTTAGCCTGCATGCCACAGTCTTGATGATCCCTCTCTGTACAAAGGCAGCTAACAATAAGGGGTTGGGGGGAAAGAGGAGAGCAGGTGTCTATGGGAGAGCTGAATTAGGGTGGTCCTGTTGGTTCATGTTTTCCCACTGACCAAGTTACTGTCAACTGGAATCTGCAAGGTGTACTGTGACCTAATCCTGTCCATTGCTGCAATGTCCTTATCACCTGGGAATGTGGGGTTCTTTTTAATTTAGTAATGTCTTACAAATGCCACTCTTCTGTAGCCCTCTGCCTTCTTGCCAGATGATGATTTTTTAAAATTTCATTTTATATCGGATGACTGTGAAGCTATACATAGTAGGCTGTGGAGGGTGTCAATTTTCAGAGTGCATGTGAAGAGTTAAAGGGGACCTACTTGATATGAATCATCCCACAAATATTGTTTTGCCCTAATAAAAAAATTCAGAAATACACACTTGCCTTTATTCATTTAGCCAATAAATATCAGGCATTAACCTCAATGCCAGCAAGTGTACTGGGCACTGCCAGCAACAGCAGTGAGAAGACAGATATGGACAAGTGTGTGAACACACCATTTTATAGACTGCTAAGGGCTTGAGCAGAAAACCCAAAAGGGATAATAGAAATGGGGAACAGAGGAAACTTGTCTGAGGAAGTGGAAAATCAGACAAGCTTCAGTAAAAGAAGACCTCAGTTGGGAGGCAGAGGCAAGAAGAGCATTGCAAGTTTGGTGAGAGTTGGGGAGGGGGACAGGGGGGGCTGGGCAAGGCTGCAAAGGCCAGGGCAGCTATGCTGCTGTCTTTGCAGGTCAGAGGAGGTGTTTGCTTTACCTGTGGGGAAACCGGTGAAAGTTTTTTTTTATTTTGTTCTTTCACATTTATGGGGGTGGGGACGAGGTGGGACATGTGTCTGTGTGAACATGCAGATCATGTGTGGTCAGAGGGCAGTTTGTAGGAGTCCATTCCTCTACCATGTGGGGTTCCAGGACTGAACTCAGTGTATCAGGTTTGGTGGCAAAGTGCCTTTACCAACTGAGCCATCTTGCTGGTTAGAAAAAATGTAGAGTGGAAAAAGTTAGCATGCTTTTTTGTGAACATTGACAAGTTGATAAAATTTTTATGCATATATATATATACACAAAGGTCCTAAGAATAGTCCACAATTTTGGAAAATGGCTTATACTGCCTGGAATCTTTCTTTAATATTTTAGGTAGTGTTCTTGGCTTTAGGGTGCCTGCAGATCACTGAACTCAGAGTCTAGAAACAGACTCATGTGTGATATGGTCACTTCAGTTTCTTTTGTTGCTGTTGTTGTTTTTGTTTTGTTTATTTTTGAGACAGGGTTTCTCTGTATAGCACTGGAACTTGCTCTGTAGTCCAGGCTGGCCTCAAACTCAGAGATCTACCTGTCTCCCTAGTGCTGGGATTAAAGGTGTGCACCACCACTGCCCAGTTTCAACAAAAGATCCAAAGTACTTCAGTGAAGAAAATACAATTGCTGCAAGTAGTGGCCCTGGAACAACTAAATATCTTCATATACAATAATTAAAATAGATGATAGATCTAAATATGAAAATGATAGGGCTAGGGAAGTAGTTCAGTGGATAAAGCACTTGCCACTCAAGTATGAGTGCCAGAGTTCAGATCCCCAGCACCCACCAATGCCAGCTAGCTTGACNAGATGACCCTATGAGCTCCATGTTCAGAGAGAGACCCCGCCTGGGTAAATAAAATGAAGAGCAGCCGACTTCACATACAAACGTGCACACCACACAAATATACACAATGCAAAGAATTCCTCTTAAAAAATAAAATCAATGAATTCGCTAAAAATGGGCTGGAATTGTTAAGAGCTCTAGCTGTTCTTCCTGAAGACCGAGGTCCAATACCCAGCACCCTCATGGCAGCTCATAACTATGACTCCAGTTCCAAAGGGATCCATTGGCTGGTCATTGCAGGCAAGCATGCATGTAGCACATGCAGGCAAAATACCCATACACATACAGTTA
>LZPO01027370.1:322621-359753 GCA_001675575.1 Neotoma lepida
AAAAAAAAATAATAATCAAAAACTAAAAAAGGAGCTGCATCATCTCCATGAATACATTGGTGTATGTTTCCAAAATCTGTAATTTTTTTTTTCGATTTTTCGAGACAGGGTTTCTCTGTGTAGTTTTGGTGCCTGTCCTGGATCTCGCTCTATAGACCAGGCTGGCCTCAAACTCACAGAGATCTGCCTGGCTCTGCCTCCTGAGCGCTGGGATTAAAGGCTTCATCCACCTCACCTGGCCAAAAGTCTGTAATTTCCAGTCGAGGGTCCTATTGAGTAAATGCAGACAGCTATCCCTGGGACCTGGGTGCTAAGTCAGAAATAACTGATCTGCCCAATAACCTGGTTCCTCAGTGGATCCACATAACTAAAACTAGAAGGTGTAATCCCACAGTTAGGGAAGCTGAGGCAGGGGACTCACAAATTGAAGGTCATTCCTAGCTATGTGACAAGATCCTGTCTACAACAAAAATCAAATCAGAGAGATGTTAAATATAGATAAGAGCAAGGCCAGCCATGAAGAGATGTTCCAGAAAGGTTGATACCTCTTTACATGGCACATCCCAAGCTGCTTATCTGATGGTGACCAGATGTTGGAGTGCCAGATGTTGCCAAATGTTTCCTGAGAGAAACACATCCCACCCCGTGCCTGCATCATTTTATTTTGTTTGGCGTGGTTATTTGGGGGAGGAAGGGTCTGCTCCTCCTCTTACACTCTACTGTGTAAGACAGACTCTTACCCTAAAGTCTAGGCCAGCCTGGAACTCACTACATAGCCCAGGCTGGCCTTACACTGATGACAGTCCCGCCCCAGCTTCCTGACTGCTGGGATTGCAGATGTGTGCCACCTGGCTCCCCTGGTCATTGTGGAGAAATCCCACTTTAGACAAATCCAGAGGCCTTGGAGCCAGATGTGGTAGAACACCGACCGCTGTAATCCCAACAGTGAAAAAAATCAGGGACAAAATAAATAAATAAAAAGATGTAAAGGACTTCTATTAGTTAGGGTTTTTATTGCTGTAAAGAGACACCATGACCACAGCAACTCTTGTAAAGGAAACATTTAATTGGGGTGGCTCGCTTACAGTTTCAGAGGTTCAGTCCATTATCATCATGGCAGGGAGCATGACGGCAGTGTGCAGGCAGATGTGGTGCTGAAGCTGACAGTCCTTACATCTTGATTCAGAGGCAACAGGAAGTCTGCTGACTGTCACACTGAGGGAAGCTTGAGAAAATGAGACCTCAAAGCCACAGTGACACACTTCCTCCAATAAGAACTCCACAAGAGAGTACCTAGCTATAAGGTGCACTCAACCTGTCTTCCCTCTTCACTGGGAGCCCTTGTCACCGCCTCTGGGTTACTGGTACAAGGTGAAGTCAGCCAGCAACCCTCTCAGATGGACTCTGCTGTTTCTCTACTTCACAAAGCACAGATTCAAAAGCTGTCCCAGAACAAAGCTGTTAAGGGTGCAAGCTGGGATGTGAACCCAGGTCAGGTCATGTGGCTCCAGCCATATGTGCAACTGGCAGAGAAGATGGTGAACGTGGAAGTACCTTGTGAATGAGAAGGGTAGTTACATATGAGTCATTGCCATGAGCCATGCGTGCACCTGTGTGTGTGTGTGTGTGGGGGGTCATGCACAAGTCCTGGTGTCCTGGTGTGGTTATTGCCACGTCTGAGATCTTCTGAGAGCCCCTCACTCTCTAGAGCGCTAACATAAAGAAGGTCGTGTTCACCTCTCAGGGCTGTTGGTTCATGTACTCACTCAGCAGTGACTTCTGGAGCTCCTACGTGACATCAGGCACCATGAGGAGCTGGGGATACAGGGAACAAAGAAGGCAACTTTCTGCCTCTGCAGAAGGTGCTCTTGGTGGGAACCTATGGTTGGAGTGAATGACAGCCAGCAAGTAGAGTTTAGCCCAGGCCTGGGAACTCAGGTGCACTGGAGGTTGGATACAGGGCAGGACTGTGGGTGTTCTGCTCATGTCCTTCCTGACCTTACTTCCAGGTGTCAGTGTCCATTATTATCATATCATTATTTTATGTGTGGGGTGTTTTATCTGCATGTATGTCTATGCTCTATATGTGTACCTGGTGCCCTCAGAGACCAGAAGTTATAGAAAGTTGTCAGCTGCCATGTGGGTGCTGGGTATTGAACCTGGGTCCTCTGGAAAAGCAGCCAGTGCTCTTAACCGCTGAGCCATCTCTCCAGCCCCAGCCTGAGTTTTTGTTTGTCGTTTGTTTGTTTGTTTGTTCGTTTGTTTGTTTTAACTAATGGAGAATCTATCCAGAGCTTTCCATAGCTAGCCTGAAATCCACCAATGCCTGATGGAATTGGTAGATATACACCCCAGTTCTTTGCCCTGTGGGGGGTAACAGAGGTACAGGCACCACCCCAGGTCCCAAAGATGCCAACTAGTATTGAGCTCCTGCTGCCCTCTGTGGTCCCACTCCGTGACATTCTGTCAGCTGCCTCCCTTCCCTAGTCCCACTCTTCCAGTCCCTGCTGTGTCTCATGGGGTCGCCTTCCAGGAACCACCTGCATTTGGCTCTTCTAAGGGTAGGCATCTGAGGCACACCCCCCAACCATTCCCCGAGGGACCCCCATCTAGGACTTCTCTGTCCCTCTCCACACCCCCAAACCGTTCCCCAGGGACTTCTTTCCAGAGTAAGAGGCTCCTGGAGTATACCGAGGAGGAAGGGCAGCCTGGGCAGCTGGGACCCAAGGCCAGGGCGTTCCATGGCTTTAGTTGTCCTCAGGAGCTGGGAGAGGAGATGGTAGGAGGGATGAGAAGGAATGTTCTACATGCCTTCAAGATAGCAGGGTCTGGGCTGGGCTCTCTGCCACCATTTTCCCCGTGCTATAGATGAGGATGCAAAGGTCAGAGTTCAGATCGAGTAGTTGCTACTGATGGAGAAGGATTTTTTTTTTTTTTTTTAACAGTGGTGGATCTTCTGGCCTGAGGAATTCTCTCTGCATGGTAGCATTTCTGGCCTCTGGCCACTAGGTGCCAGTAGTGGCCATCAGGGCCGTCACTCATGTTTCCAGACTTTTCCAGTGGTTCCCAGATTGAAAACAGCTTCACCGCTGTACCTCACCACCTCCTACTTGTTTCAAGGGCATCAGACCAGCCACCAAAGCCACCCAAGACTGCCTATCTGTGACTGAGGCTGCAACAGAGTGGAGCCTCTGAGCAGTCAGGACAGTCAGGGCTACGGAGGTGTGCCGCAGGAAGGCAGTACCAGGGATGCTCAGGTCTCCAGATGCATCAGCAGAGGGGATCCCCTCTGTACCATCCACATGTGCCGTGGTGCTTTGACCCAGCAAGAGGCTGCCCCCCAAGGCTGGTAGGGCAGAGGGATGACCTAAGCTGAGGTGTTTAGTGTAGGAGCCTTAGAGGCAGATATCTCTGAGCCCCAGAAAGGGACATCCAAGTACAAGAGACAGAGTTTGAATCTGTTTTCAACTTTACAAGAAGAGAAGGAATGAGAGAGAGAGAGAGAGAGAGAGAGAGAGAAATCTAGACTGATTAAGAAGTTAGATTGAGAAAGGGACAGACTCAATATTCTCAACCTGTAGTCATATAGTGTGATGGCAGAGTGTGAACCCTGGCCCAAGAGGGCCTGGTTCAAATCCTGGCTCCACCACTAAACGTCTGTGTGACTTCAAGAAGGTTATTTGCCCTCTCTGGTCCTTCATAGCTGTCGTCTATAAAGATGGAATGGGAGCTAGTACCTTCCTGTAGATACTGTTGGGAAGGTGCAATGAGTAACAGGGTATAGGGAGACTGGGGGTGTGGCTCAGGTAGTGGACTGCTCAGCTAGTATATATGAAGCCCTGGGATCAATGTCTGGCACCACATAAAAACAAGTATGGTGGTACACACTTGTAAGGTACAAGTAGGAAGGTCAGGTGTTCAAGGCCAGCCTCAGCTACATGAGACCCTGTCTCATAAATAAATAAATAAATAAATAAATAAATAAATAAATAAATGTAGTTAGAATAATGCCTGAGAGGCTGGGGTGTTAGTTAGTAAAGTGCTTTATAGGGCCAGATGTGTGGTGTACACCTTTGACCCCAGCACTCAAGAGGCAGAGGCGGGCAAAACACCCACACATGTAAAATAAAATTAAGAAAGTATTTTTCAAAGGCCCATGGCATCTGAAGAATGACAGCTAAAGCTATACTCCAGCCTCCACAAGTGTGTACACGTGTGCATCTGCACACGTACACACACACACACACACACACACACTCACACGAATAGTGCCCATTACACGGTAAACACTATGGACATGTTTAGTAAGAAGATTCTAAGCCTTTGTAGGAATTCTCATCCTCATTTGGCTGACCACTTCACTTGTTGAAGGCCTTCCTTGGTAGAAAGTGGAACTGGCCGTTGGGTCCATTCTTACCTGATTTCTCAGAAGCAATTGTCCTCGACTGCACCAGGGACAAGGTGGGAAGGGGTGAGGCTGTGGCCTGAGTAGGATACACAAAGACATCTCTGGCAGGAACTCCTCCTGCCTTGCCATGGTACCTGGGGAACAGAAATAGGCAGTGGACATAGACTGTCTAATGTCTACCATCTGAGGTGAATTCTGAGGAGCTGCTGGGAATATTCAGGGGCTCCTTCCCCTCACGTCTCAGCTGACAAAGGATAGTGCTGGCTTGGGCACTGTGGTAGCTTGAAAAAGAGTGGCCCCATAGGCTCACATATTTGAATGCAGGGAGTGGCACTATTTGAGAAGGATTAGGAGGTGTGGCCTTGTTGGGGCAGGTGTGGCCTTGGAGGAAGCATGTCCCTGGTAGTGAGCTTTGAGCTTTCAAAAGCCCACACCAAGCCCAGCTTCTCTTTCTCTTAGCCTGTGGATCAGGACGTAAGCTCTCAGCTACTTCTCCAGCACCACACCTTCTGCCTGTTGCCATGCTCCCTACCGTGATGATGATGGACTAAGCCTCTGAAACTGTAAGCCAGCCCCAATGAAATGCTTTCCTTTATAAAAGCTGCTTTGGCACCGGGCGGTGGTGGCACAACGCCTTTAATCCCAGCACTCAGGAGGCAGAGGCAGGCGGATCTCGTGAGTTCGACGCCAGCCTGGGCTACCAAGTGAGTTCCAGGAAAGGCGCCAAAGCTACATAGAGAAATCCTGTCTTGAAAAACCAAAAAAACAACAAAAAAAAAGCTGCTTTGGTCATGGTGTCTCTTCACAGCAATAGAGCAGTGACTAAGATAGGCACCATAACAGCATCTGGTGGAGGACAGACTGACTGACAGACAGTCACATGAGCAGTCTAAAAGAAAGGTGCAAGGCCCAGCAGGCAAGAGGAGATGCCAAGGAATTTGCCTCTGAGTGGGTGCTGAGGGCAGGGCCAGGTGGCTGTGTTATGCTGAGGGGAAGGAGCAGGCCTGCTGCCCACACTCCAGTATGAACAGGCTCTTCCCTGCGAACCTTTCTGCTCCTTGGGGGGTGAAGGCAGCATATAGAGTAGGTAGAGGCAAGGATCTGGGGTGGGGTCTAAAACAGCCCTTTGGAGCTACTGTCATGGGTATCTATTTCCTCTTTCTGGGCCCCTTCATCTGTAGAATAAGTCAGTGCATTTGGCTGGGTTGTGTCGTGCTCCCCTGCCTCTTGAGGCCTCTGCCATCAAAAGCTTTGTGGGCTGGCAAGATGCTCACTAGATAAGGGCATTGCTGTCAAGCCTGGTCACCTGAGCTTCTTCCCTGGAATCCATATGGAAAAAGAGAACCCACTCTTGAAAATTTATTTTCTGATCTCCACGTGTGCACTAGAGCACTGCATGGCGCGCGCGCGCGCGCGCGCGCACACACACACACACACACAGTAAAAAAAAAGGCTTGAGAAAAAGACCACTTTGTGAACATAGTCCATCTTCTGCCTGGTTGTACCCCAACCTATCCACTAGGACCCTTAAAATTTTCCAACACATACTCCAGATGCTGTCTGTAACAGGCAAGTGTGTGGTACAGCCAGACCCAGGGCTCCTGCCTCCTTTGCCCAGTCCTTTCAGGGCACATGGGATAGTCTCTGACCTTAGTCACTCTGCCTTCCCTCTCTCCCCAGGCCTCACCTGCCCCAGATCCTGGCTCTCCCCAGGATAAGGAGGCGACACCAGGACTCACTGGAGACCATCTGCAGGCAGAACCATGTCAACCCAGTTGTCAGACCCTCCCTGAGCCAGCAGCTCTGACTCTGGGTACAGCCACACCTCCCAAGACCCTGGAACACACACCCCTGCTGCTGGAGCTACAGAAACTGCCAGGATTGGCCAACACAGACTTGAGTGCCCCGAACCCCAATATCCAGGTGAGACTGTAGAGGAGGTGTTTGTCTAGGAGACCTCTGGAGAGGTGCTAGGCTGACGACTGAACCTCATTCTTATTCCTCTACTGGCCGTGGGAAGACAGTGGACTGACTCCTTACGCAGTGTGGGAAGAGTACCTGCCCCTCTCCTTGCCAGAAAGTCTCTTGGCTCCTGGGCCTTGACCCTGGATGTAGCAAGGGACAAATCCAGCAACCTGGTAGGGCTATCTTGGGGACTGAGTACATGGACACCCTGTCCCTGATACTGCCGAGGGTCCTGGAATGTGGTGGAGACCTGCTGGAATGGCCTACAGGTGTGACCCCCTCTTGGCCCCAAAACCTTAACTGCATGCAGAAAAGGGATTCAGTTTGGAATGGGTGGTGATGGTGCTGGAGCATGGGAAAGCCCTCAGAAGGGTGTTTCAGGGAAGCCAGGCAGAAGTCGAGCAGTGTCCTTTACGGTCTATCTTGAATCTTTAAGAATAGCATATTTGCCTGTTTGTGTAGCAGAATACTTTGACCAAAAGAAAGAAAGAAAGACCGCAAAAGTGCAGAACTTTCTACAATTGTTTTAAGTCTGTCTACCTGTGTTAAAATAACATGTACACACATACACACAAAAATTACAAGTGTCCCTGCTAGTGATGTAATGCAGGTGATACTTCTGTTTTGTTTTTCAAGACACAGTCTCTCTAGCCCTGGCTGTCCTGGAACTCATTCTGTAGACCAGCTGGCCTCGAACTCAGAGATCTGCCTGCCTCTGCTTTCCGAGTGCTGGGATTAAAGGCATGTGCCACCACATCTGACTCATTTTCTTCTTTGTATTTTACTGTTTTCCCTCAAACTTTGTTCTGTGACCTCCTATTATTCAAAAGTACCTGAGAATAATGTTTTTAAAGTTCACATTCATGGCAGTGGTTAGGTTTATTTTATTTTATTTTATTTTATTTTATTTTATTTTATTTTATTTACATGGTTGGTACAGTTGGAACACTGTACCAACAGAGGGTACTCTCGGGATCTGACATATGACCTCTCATCTCCAACCCTGCTCTGGGCTTTTTCTGGTTCCTGAGGCCAGGCAGCCCATGTGTGGTAGAGGCAGAATTCTAAACAGCTTCTCCTAAACTAGTAGGCATGGCACCTGCTGGATCCACCCCAGTGTGTCTACATCCAGGTGATTCTGACACACAGGAGGTCCTATCCAATGCCCTTTGTTCCCTGAGAGACCAAGATCAGGCAGGGAAGATAGCAGGCTCGTGGCAAGATGGGCCTTGGCTTCCAGGGCCATCTTCTCTTTGGGGTCCTGTGCTGAGCCTGCCTGTCTGGCTCTGTCCTTCCCATAGGTGACCATCGAGGTGGTGCAGGACCCCCAGTCTGAGATAGAGATGGACTTGTCTTCTGAACCCAGCAGTGTCTGGCCCCTGCATGCCCCTAGCTGGTTGCCCTCCAGGGAGCTCTTCTGGCCCCTCTTCTGGGGCTACCAGGAAGGTGAAGAAGGAGGCACCAGCCTCAGAGACACAGTCCCCGGGGAAGTGGAGGAGGAAGAAGAAAATGGTTATGCGGCAGAGTATGGTGATGGTGAGGACCAGGAGGGCAGTGAAGAGGATGCGGATGAGGAGCCTTGGTCCAGTGGGGACACAGACAACTGGGACTATGGCTGGCTGGGTCCTCAGGACCGGGACTTCAAGGAGCCAGACAGCTATGGTGAGTGGCCTGGCTTGGCATCCTCAGCTATTCCCCACTAGGTCCTGAATGAGAATGAGTTGGAGGGGGAGAGGGAGGAGGAGCGCTTCCCAGGCCAGGAGAACTGGGTAGGCCAGCTGCCTGGGCCTGTGCGGGTACTATTGTAAGTTCCAAAGTGACACTGCCAGAATTAAATTTTTTCCCTCTAACATTTGATTTGCGCAACAGCCCTGAGCCCCTCTAAGCAAAAGCTACTTAATAGCATAAATACTCATATTTGTCAAAAAAAAAAAAACCAAAAAAATCACTAAAAATACTCTGTTTTACCACTCACAATGAATCTCATTTTGAGATTGTGAGTTTGATGACTGACCCTCCTGCTTAGCAGCTGAGTGTTCCCAGGCAGGTCAGGTAACCCCTCTGTTTCTCAGTTCTGTCCCCTCTGAAACAGTAATCACGTATCTAAAGGACATGGTGTTGGGTGTAAGAGTAAATGAACAAGCTTATATACAGCCAGGTATGGTAGTACACAACCCCAGCCTGAGCACTCAGGAGACTGAGGCAGGAGATTGAGAGTTAGAGGCCAGCCTGGGCTATGTAGTGGGTTCCAGGCATGCCTGAGCTACCTTGAGACCTTGCTTCAAAAAATAAAACAGCTATTGAGATGGCTCAAGGACTGAAGCACTTGAAATGCAAGTATGAGGACCAGAGTTCAACTCTTTTTCTAAAAAAAAAAATAGTCTATTTTTATTTTATGTGCATTGGTGTTTTACCTACATGTGTGTGTGAGGGTGTCTGTGTCTGTGTGAGGGTGTCAGATTCCCCTGGAACTGGAGTTACAGACAGTTGTGAGCTGCCATGTGGGTGCTGGGAATTGAACCAGGGTCGTCTGGAAGAGCAACCAGTGCTCTTAACCACTGAGCCATCCATCTCTCCAGCCCCAGAGTTCAACTCTTATGGAGAAAAAAAAAGGCCAGGCGATGGTGGCGCACACCTTTAATCCCAGCACTTGGGGAGGCAGAGGCAGGTGGATCTCTGTGAATTCAAGGCCAGCCTGGTCTAGAGAGAAAGTTCCAGGACAGCCAGAGTGACACAGAGAAGCCCTGTTTCAACAAACAAACAAGCAAACAAAACAAAACAAAAAGCCAATTGAGTGGCAGCCCACCTGTATTCCTAGCACGTCGGAAGCCGAGACAGGCAATCTCCAGAGCAAGCTGACTGGCCACACTAGCTGTGTGGCTAGCTCTGGGTTTAGCAAGGGCCCCTGTGTCAGTATATAAGGTAGAAAGTTATCATAAAAAGACACTCCATTTCAACCTTGGGCCTACCCATACATGCACACATGTACCCCCCCAACCATGTGTAACTACACATATATGAACACACAAGCACTCATTCCACACACATACATATGCCAAAAATAGGTACATAAAGTGTCAGCAAGTGATGAAGAACTTCCTGGCTCTCCTTAGACCCCCTGCTGGGATGGCCATTTGTACTTTTCATGTGGTACTCCCCATTGCCTCTGGGTACGTAGTCTGGCTCACTCTGCCGGAAGCCCTGAGGTCTTGTTGTCGGACTACTGTGGTGCCAAGGGATTAAGGCTAAGTCATGACAAGCTCTTCCCAATTTCCTAAACTGATGTAAACAGACCTTTCAGGAGTCTCAGCTTTTCTCCTATTCATCGTCCTCCAACTCTTGGCGCCAGCTGGCCTGAGGCCTGCCTTGGAAGCTGGAGAGCACAGTGTGCCAGACCTGTGGAGTTCCACACGGAGACTCAGAGTACAGGCCTGGGCCCAGGTGTTTGCCCTCCTCAGATAAAGAAAGGGAATCTTTAATAATCCCAGACCTAGGAAAGTATTGCCACCCTTGATTTCTGACTCTGACTTCTCTTTGTTATTATTTGAGAAAGAGTATCCTGAGGCCCAGGCTGGCTTCAAACTTAATATATAGTCAGGGGTGATCTTGAACTTCTTATCTGTTTTCCCCTGTGTCCCCACTGCTGGGATGGCAGGCATTCACCACCACACCTGGTCCTGGGGATGGAACCTAGGGCTTTATGCCTGGTAGACAGGCGCTGTCAACTGCTCTTCCTTGGTTTTGATGGACATAAAAACACTAGCTCAGAAATGTAAGGGCCTTGCCTATGGTCACACTGATAGTGGGCCCAGTGGCTTCTAGTCCCAAGTATCCCTGCGTTGACACAGTGGGTGGTTAGAATTTGTTCTGTCTGTATAGGACCTCCTGATGCATTTGCACAGGCTGTTCACTGCACAAGGACATCTAGCTGAGGGGATGGGTGGAGCTGGAAGCCAGTTATGCTCCAGACATTGGCCAGGGATAAAGGGGTGCCTTTTGCTAATTGGCACCAGTGTGCCCTGGGGGCTGAGTCCACTCATCCTGGTCCTTTACTTCCACCCAGACTATGAGCCTCAGGAGGAGTGGAGCTCCTGGTCTCCCTGCAGTGGGAGCTGTAGCAGTGGCTACCAGCAGAGAACTCGGCCCTGCGGCTATGCCTGTACTGCCACGGAGTCCCGGGTCTGCGACCTGGCCCCCTGTCCTGGTGAGATGAGCTCCAGCTGCTGCACAGTAGTGGCTAATATGGCTCACACTGTGAGCTTGGTTCCCTGAGAATGTGAAAATGGGGTGTTTGTAGGAGGGGTGGCCTTCGGAGAGGGGTATGGGAAGCTCACAAATATGGTGGTCCTGTCCCAGGCCTGTCCCAGATGCTGTGGGCACCAAGAGCCTAGTGAGGGCTGGGCTTCCCTATCGGGAGCACAGAGGTGCCCTGGGGCACCACCAGCCTGGCCTCCTCTCTTCCCAAAGGCACTGAAGATGAGCACACCTTGGGCTATCCCAGTGAGGGCTGGCAGCCCCTAGCCCACAATGCTACGGATATGCTTGATCCAGGTTAGTGGTGGGGGAGCGTGGCTTGAACTTGCTGTTGGGTCTTGGGGAGCCTCTCTTGGGAGGACAGGGCATCACTGTGTAGCAGGAGTCATTGAGCACACCTTCCTATGGGAGAGAGATTGTAACCAAGTATCCTTGCCCACCTCCAGGTTCCTACCAGGAAGGGGGTCTCGATGGGAACCCCAGAGCTAGGAGATGCTGGGGGTAAGGGGAAGAGGGGGCTTCTACTTCTACCTTGGTAATTCTTTGGAGGTCCCTGGCAGACTCTATCTAGGGAGGTACCTGTCAGAATGAGCCAGGGTTCCAACATCCAGGGATGTTCCAACATCCAGGGATGCCCCATGAGAGCAGCAGGACATAGGCCATGCTTTCATAGCACACTCCCTGTTGGTGTTCCTGGGCCTCCCCTGCACCCCCAAAGGCATGGCTCATGAGTCTAAACTCTACAAAGTGAAATGGAAGCTTCCTGAACTTGTGTCATGTACCTGGGCCTACACTAAGGCTGAGCTGTCCTGGCATCTGTCCTCAAAGAGGTCAGGTCTCCTAGAGGACATGTGGCCTGCATGAGCACAGCACTACACAGTACAGTGTGGAGGTCTGAGCCACAAGGGAAGGATCGCTTTGTCTGTGTGGCTGGACTCTGAGGTTATATTTTGCCAGGGAGAGGGGGGAGGAGTCAGCAGATATAGGGAGCCACAGGAAGCTCAGAACAGCTAAGCAACTCACCAAGGGCACATGCCCTAAGAAAGGCAGTTAAGAATTCATTAGCTGGGGGGCTGGAGAGATGGCTCAGCAGTTGAGAACTTCCAGAGGACCTGGTTCAATTCCCAGCACCCACATGGCAGCTACCAGTTCTCTGTAACTCCAAGATCTGACACCCTTACACAGACATACATGCAGGCAAACCATCAATGCACATAAATTAAGAATACATAAATTATTTTTAAAAAAGAATTAATTAGCTGGGCGGTGGTGGCGCACACCTTTAATCCCAGCACTTGGGAGGCAGAGGCTGGCAGATCTCTGTGAGTTTGAGGCCAGCCTGGTCTACAGAGTGAGTTCCAGGGTAGTCAGGGCTACAAGGAGAAACTCTGTCTGGGAAAAATAACAAGAAACAAATGAAGAAGGAGAAAGAGGAGGAAGAGAATTATTGATCAGCAGGTGGAAGCAAGTGGATTAGTTCAAGGCTAGCCTTGGCTACATGAGACCTTGTTTCTTTTAGGAAGGAAGAATAGAAGGAAGGAAGGAAGGAAGGAAGGAAGGAAGGAAGGAAGGAAGGAAGGAAAGGAGGAGAGCAGACTAGTAAAAACATTGAAATGTTTTTTGATTAAAAAACTGGTGTCCCAAGCAAGTTCCAGGACAGCCATGGCTTTTACAGAGAAACCTTGTTTCAAACAAATAGACAAACAAAACAAAACAAAACAAAACTCTGTTGTCTTTTTGAGCTGGAGAGAAGACTCAACTGTTAAGAAAGAGCACTGGCTGCTCTTCCAGAGGACCAAGGTTCCATTCCCAGCACCCACGTGGGGGCTTCAGTCTCAGAGGATCTGACATATTCTTCTGTCCTCCATGGGCTCTGCACGGACGTGATACACAGACATACATGTAGGCAAACACTCATGCACATAAAATGAAAAATGAAAAACAAAACAAAACTGTCATCCTTCATTGGAGATGTAGCTCAGTTGATGGAAAGCTTGCCTAGCACTCATGGAGCCTGGGTTCAGTCCCAGCAGGGCATAAACCGGGCATGGTAATGCATGCCTGCAACCTTAGCACTCGGGAGATGGACACAGGAGGATCAGAAGTTCAAAGTCATCCTCAGCTACATAGCACGTTTGAGGCCAGCTTAGAATCTGAGACCCTGCCTTGTAGAACAAAAACAGCAAAAAACTTGTTCCTATCACATTCCCACTTATCCTGGCCCCTTTCCCTGATCCCAAGATCTTTCCCACAGTCCAGAACCTAAAGAGATGATGCCAGTGTCCCACAGAGGGCTGCCAGCCCAAAGCCAATGTCTCTTCTGAGCCATAGCTTCCTGCTTCAGGTGCCTGGATGGTGTGGGGTGTCCCTTTTCAGCTCTATATCTTTCTTGAGTCCTGCTTCTGACCCAGGGGCCCTCCTGAGCCATGCCTTTGCCCCAGCTGGGGGCTTGGACTTTCTTTTCCACGTGACTGACCTTGATCAGCTTCCTCCCTACCTTGGGGCCGGCAGGCAACTCTGATCAGCCTTCTCCTGTGCCTCCTTACTCTCTGCAGATGTTGACAGCTGTGAGAAGTGGCTGAACTGCAAGAGTGACTTCCTAGCTAGGTACCTGAGCCAAGTACTCCAGGACCTGCCCAGTTGCCCATGTGCGTACCCTCTGGAGGCTGTGTACAATGCAGTGAGCCTGCAGGATGAACATCAGGGTCGTAGCTTCCAGTGGCGGGATGCCAGTGGCCCACGGGAGCGCCTGGACATCTACCAGCCCACTGCACGCTTCTGCCTTCGCTCCATGCTGTCGGGGGAGAGTAGCACACTGGCTGCCCAGCACTGCTGCTATGACGAAGGCAGTCGGCTGCTGACCCGAGGCAAGGGGGCTGGAGCTCCGGATCTAGTCAGCACCGACTTTTCACCCGAGTTGCACTTCCAGGTAGATACGTTGCCCTGGATCCTGTGTAAGGGAGACTGGAGTCGCTACCACACCGTGCGTCCCCCCAACAATGGCCGGGCCTGCGCAGACAACCCCCCGGAGGAGGAGTACCTGGCCCAGCTGCAGGAGGCCAAAGAGTACTGAAGAGGGATTCGAGAATGGTCCTTCTGCACCCCCCTCTCCACGCCCCTGCTGGCACTGGGCAAATTGTTAGGGTTCACCTGAGAGGCCATTTAGCCTCCATACCTCCTCTTGTGACCCTGAGTCAGAAGAGCCCAGGTATCTCAAGGATTGGTGAGAAGGTTGGAGGGTGTTGTCAGGTAATGTGTCTGTGTCTGAAGGGGAGGAGCTGTCCCAGTCTGGCCTGGGCCCTGTTTCCCTTTCTTGCAGAACAGGGCCCTTCTGCCTCTCCCTCTGCTCAGGATTGAGACAGGACTTTCCAGGTGCACCCATGTTCCCAGGATCTGCTGTGAATCCCTCAGACTCCCCCACCCTATGGCCCGTTGAGGCAGAGCACGAGGGGGGTGAAGGGGCGAGGGGGCAAGAAAGGACAGTCCTTTCATCTGACCCTACAGCTGCTCTCTGCTGGCCTAGCAGAACCAGGGTGACCACCCCTCCCTGTCTATGGGTGTCGCACAGCCTCTTCTGCCTCTTCTGCCTCGCCCCATGATGTGAGGTCATGGTGGGGGGGCGCGTTGAATTGAGGCAGGGAACCACCAGCTGTTTCTGGTCCTTCTCCTTGGTTCAGTCCCCAGATGGAAGGAGTGTGCAGGCTGCCACTGCCATGGGATGGGCTCAGAACTAGGGGTAGGCTCAGGAGGGTGTCATGTGACTGTAGTGGTGGTTAAACTAGGAATGTGACAGGGCAGACAGTCCCAGTGTTCGATGTGGGCCATTTTATGATGTCAGTACCCACACCAGCGGCCCACCTAAAGCTCCCTCATGGCACCACCAAAGCACTGGAATTGGCCTCCGAGTCCGGAGATCTGTACTTTGGCTCTCAGCACACCTGTGCCTCTTCCCAGCCACTTCCCATCCCCCAAACCACACTTCTCTGTCTTCTCTGGAGTGGAAATGTTGAAGCCCCAACATTTTATCTCCATTCACAAATCCCCTAAAGGGACTTGGTAGGGGACTTGAGTTCTAGCCCCTTCCACGGCTGTCTGGAATCTGTCCTAGGCGCCTCAGCAGTAAAGCACTTTACTTTCACATACTGTTTGATAAAGGATTTGGGGCCTGGCAGAAGGGAGGGTGTAGAGGCCCTTGCTTATCAGCCAGGTCAAGCTCTCCCCTTGGCTGGGACTGTGATCACCAAGCCAACTCCTTTCCTTTTCCTGAAGCAGCTGCCCTTGGGGCTTCCTGAATGCAGGGACTAGACTGTCACCATTAGTTAGTTGTGCTCATACCCAGAACAGGCTGCTTTTGAGCCTGACTAGGAGCTGCCTAGACCCAGAGGCCCAGAACTCCAATTCTGCAAGGCACAGGTAAACCACATTTACTCTACAGGGAAGTGGCACTTCTTCTCCGAGTGATTGGCTTGGAAGGGGTCCAACCTGGAATGAGAGGTGCACCTGTACTTTCCCTTAGCCTGTACCCTTATCAGACAGCCCCACTGTCATCCCTGACGTTTCAGGGAAAGACAGAGTTATGACAGGATATATCTTAGTCTGGGTCTAAATAACAATCTAAATATGTTCCGGTGCAAATAAAATACTAGGGAGTCAGAACAGAGGGTCTCAGGTCATCAGGTCGGGGCCAGGTTCCCTCCTTTCTGTTCCCGAAGGAGTTCAGTGTGCGCCTATAATCCTAGCCCTTGGGAAGCTGAGACAGGAAGGTTATGAGGGGTTGTTGTTGTTGTTGTTGTTGTTGTTGTTGTTGTTGTATGGTTGGTTATTTTTGTTTATTTGGTTGGTTTTTGGTTTTTGAGACAGGGTTTCTCTGTGTAGCCCTGATTCTCCTGCAACTCGTTCTGTGGACCAGGCTGGTCTTGAACTCAAGTGATCCACTGCCTCTGCCTCCCAAATGCTGGGATTAAAGGTGTGTGCCACCACCGCCCGGCTGGGTTGTGGGTTTTAAACTATCTCCCTGTCTATACATCAAAGTAACTTACCAACTTGAATGGATTCAAGAGATAGACATATTAGTTCCTCATATTCTAATAAAATTCTCCCCTTGGGGACCAAGGGCAAGTTCACCATAGAGAAAGTAGACATTACTGTTGTTGGTCATTTAAGAGCCTGAAGGGGCTGCGGGGCAGGATGTATCTGTGCTGAGAGGACCCCTCCCCACTCTGCCCATGGTCCTTCTGCAGGAAAGTGTGATTGACAGGCCTGGAAATGCTGGGAGCAGGCTCAAGGGGAGCAGGGGAGCGGCTGAAAATACTGGTGGCCAGGAAAGCACCTTGGGTTACATATTGAGACTTGGTCCCCCCCAAAAAACAAAACAATAGATCCTGGGGATATATCTCAGCGCTAGAGCACCTGCCTAGCATGCATGAAACCCTGGATTCAAGCCCTGGTAACAAATACACAGCATAGGACCATTTTGTTTGTGTCAGACCAGGATCATTCTGGCTTGCCCAGACTGGCCTCCTGAGTGCAAGTGATCTGCCTCTTCCAGCTTCTGCATAGCTGGGGCTACAGGCATGGTCTGCCACCTTCTGCTCCTTTTAATTGTGTTTTAGCAGAAACTTAAAAAAAATCCCAGCATCTCTCCACAGGCACTGTCAATTCAACTCCTTTCTAGTAGAATTTTTATCTTGGCACTTAAACATCATTCAAATCTAATCAATACCCAGTGGTTGTCTACTGGACTCTAAATGCTACGCTAAATTGCTGCCACCTCAAGCCCCAGGTGAGAGAAACCTAAAGAAAGGAAGGAGTAGCCAATCAGCTATGAAGTAAGTGTTTATTCAAGCTATGCAAAGGAGAAAGAGACCCTGTGCAGGTGGCTGCAGGCTTACGGAACACCTGTGCAGGGGGACAAGCACCAATGGCGGGGTCACTGGACCTCTAAAAGGGACGGTTTAGGAGTGGCTAGTATCAGACCCAGGAGGCCTTGAAACCAGAGAAGGCCCTTCCTCTTCAGCTCTGCCTCCTGTCCTGCACCTTTCTGACTCAGCCAGCTGTGTGCCCAGCAAGAATACTAACCCCGTGAATACCGCCACTGTGTAGCCTCAGCCACCAAGCGGGTTTTGTTCCCTCTTCTCTCTCTGGGCTGCTTCCTGCAGGC
Source organism: Neotoma lepida (assembly GCA_001675575.1). Classification (NCBI taxonomy): domain Eukaryota; kingdom Metazoa; phylum Chordata; class Mammalia; order Rodentia; family Cricetidae; genus Neotoma; species Neotoma lepida. The sequence continues at coordinate 339,409 of LZPO01027370.1, forward strand.
CCCTAGGCTAAGCAGGACAGATCAAGTTGGAAGGAGCCAGCAGCACAGGAGTAGGACGGTTCAGAGCTTTCCGAAGATCGGATATGCTCCTTGCTTCCTCTATTACAGGTAGATTTTTTTTNCCCCATGTTTGAAGTGCTTCTTAAAATGCAGCCCTGACATTAGAGTGAGCTAAGACACGAAAATGCAAATGTGTGGGCCACACGTCTACACTTAAGAAGTAAAAATCTCTATAGAGGTGAAGTCTGAGATTCTATATTGATCAGGTTCCCCCAGGTGGCCCTTAGGTATGGAAAACCATTGTTCTGGGGATTGCAATTTGAACTAAACCTACTAAAACATACTAAACTATGTCATAGTATCAGTTTTGTTTTGTTTTGTTTTGTTTTGTTTTGTTTTGTTTTGTTTTGTTTTGTTTTGTTTTGTTTTGAGACAGGTTTCTCTGAGTAGCACTGGCTGTCCTGGAACTCACTCAGTGGACCATGCTGACCTCAAACTGAGAGTTCACCTGCCTCTGCCTCTGGAATGCTGGGATTTAAAGTGTGTGCCACCACCGCCCGGCCCATAGTATTCATTTTGATTTAAGGGAAAATAGCTGAGGTTGGTTGTGAGTCCAGAAGTCAGCAGACACTAGGTGTTGCCAAGTGCACCCTTAGTTAGTTAGTTTTTAAAGACAGGATCCCTTCTGTAGCTAGCTCAGGTACTTACTCTCTATGCAGACCTGTCTGGGACCAGTGTGACCAGTGTGGCCCTGGTATTGTGGCGATCCTTCAGCCTCTGCTTCCTGAGAGCTGCGATTATAGGTGCACACTATCATGCCCCACTCCATACCTTGCATGGTCTCACACGGTACCTGTTAACCCATTTTATAGACATTTATAAACAAGGACATTTGCCTAGTTGGCTAGGAAGTGAAATATTCACCATTCAGAACAAGTCCATGGTTTTCTTTTTCACCATGGGCATCTTGGGATCAGATGGCTGTTACTATGACACAGCAATAGCTGATGGTGGATAAGAGGCATGTCACCTGACAAGCACACTGGTGCGTTGGGTTATACTAAGGTTTTTCTGTACTCTGAGAGACAGGTGGCAGGGCTCCTGTGTTTTGTGTTGTATTAGAAAGGGCTCACTGAGGTAAAGTGGAGTCCAAGGTGTCTGTCAAGTGTCTTTATGCCCCTTGCAGGTAGATGGAATGCCAAATTAGATGCAATATTAGTCTAGCACTTCTCTGAATAATTTAAGTCCAGATGATCTGAACTGATCTTGTTTTAACTATAAAATTCTGCCAAGTCATGTAGGCTTAGCTTGCAGGCCTCATCCTAAAGAAACGGGAGATGAGTAGATGTCTTAACAGCGTGCTGATTCATGATGGGGTGGGGGTAAGCTGGGGCAGGCTCGGCTAGGAGTTACTGCATGCTCACAAGTTCACTTTTCCTGCCACGTGGACTCCACTAGGAAGGACTCGCAGCCCTTGGCCTAGAGCTCAGCACAACAAGGACGTGGATTTCTTCCTCTTTATCAGGGTGGAATACTAAGAGGCCTGGGACTTTCTGCTCCAGGAGGGAGGGTTAACATACTGGAGGTGCATCCAACTTTCTGTGGGGCTGAACACAGCAAGGCAGTAGAGTTAGCACCAGCTCTGTGGTTATAGTCTGCATTCCAAATGCCAACTATGTTCAGTACTAGCTGTTGGATTTGAGATCTTAACCTAAGAAGCCAGAGGCAAAAATATGATAACATACATTAAAAGGATCACATGGCAGTATGCTTCTGCAATTCCTGCATTCAGGAGGCCGAGTTCAAGGCCAGCCTGTGTTATGTAGCAAGATCCTGCCTTAAAAACTAAACAAAACAAACAAACAAAAAAAACCGAAACAAAACAAAGGAAAAAAAAGTTTAAGGATTACGTTTTCTGAAATGGGTGACAGGGTGTCACAGGGCTTTATAGAGATTAGACAGTCGATGAAAGCAGACTGTTATGTCTGGGACACAGCAGCTCTCTATAAAGCCACCACTGGTTATCTTCATCTCTGTATACCACCGGCACCTGTGGTCATCTCTTTGCGAGGGGTCAGAGTCCAAGACCCATCTCCACCATCTTGGTGCCCATTCCCTGTAAATTGTTAGTGCTGTTTATTCCAGAGTGCCAGCCCTCCCATGTGGTAAGAAGGAAGTGTGAAAAGAATCCTGTCCCATGCTCCCCCCCCCCNAAAAAAAGACGGATCTCAGTGAGTTTGAGTCCAGCCTGGTCTACAAAGCAAGTTCCAGAACAGCCAGGAATGTTACACAGAAAAACCCTGTCTTGAAAAACCAAAAAAAGAAAGAGTCTTGCTGTCAACAGCTACCCTTTGTGCTTTTCAAATTTTTGTTCTATGTGTATGGGATTTTGCCTGTATTTTGTCTATGGAGACCACATNCAAGAAGCCAGAAGAGGGCATCAAATCCCTTAGAATTAGAGTGACAGATGGTTGTGAGCTGCCATGTGGGTGCTGGGAATTGAATCCAGGTTCTCTGCAAAGGTAGCCAGTGCTCTTTGGAGGCACTCTGTGGCTTGGTCCCAGGTTTCCGCACCAAAAATGTAAGCAACGAAGTTGCAACTCAGTGGGCACTGACGGCTGGGGTTGCAAAGAGTCAGTCCAGCCCTGGAGGGCGAGGTATCCTGGACACCTCGAGCTGCGTACAACAGCTCTGCCCTGTAGGTGTCCCAGACACCTTGAGCTGCTTGGAACAGTTCTGACAGCTGGGACTGCAAAGAAATAGTCCAGCCCTGGAGGGGAAGTTATCCTGACTGTTCGGGAGAGTCAGGCCTAGAGCTGCCAGGTCAGCTGTGCAGGGAAGGGTATCCTGATTGTTCGGGAAAGCCAGGCTATACCTGGTGTGGTGGGGGATGGTCTCCCCACAGGATATAGCAATCCTGTTTCTCTCCTGGAAGGCTGCTACAGCTGAGCTTTGCTCAGCCCCCACTTAAGGGGGCTTCCTAGCAGAGCTCTGCTTCTCAGGCTTAAGTGTTACTCAGCTCTCCTTTGCTCAGTCCGCTAGGGGACGTCCTAGCAAAGATCTTCTGTTCAGCCCTCTTCGCTCAGTCCACTGTGGGACATCCCAGCAAAGTTCTTCTGTCCAACTCCTCTTTGCTCAGTCCACTATGGGACGTCCCAGCAAAGTTCTTCTGTGTGCCAGCAAACAAAGGTCTTCACACCCAAAACTCTTTTGAGAAAGATTTATTTGGGAAGTAGTCCAGGAGAGCAGCTGCCTCTACCAGGGTGGAGAAAACAGCTCACAACTACCTAGGCAGGGCCCTTCATATAGGATGGCCTGGGGGCAGAGTCAACAGGGATTGGCTAGTTTTTTCCTGCCCTGGGATTGGTCAGTTTTGGCCATCTTTTGGAGCAAAGATGGCCCTGATGTGAGAGCCAAACTGTGTTTCTTTCACTGGCCTTTTCTGGCTTTTGGACACTAATTCTAAGGCCAGGGCACGTATCTTTCACTGACTCTGACTCTAGGGACCAAGAGGGTTACTTTGGTACTGGTTTCAGAGGCAGGGCATGTTTCCTTAGTTCTGGGTTTGGGGATAAAGTGTTCATTCCTCTGGCTCAGGTCCCAAACCTAGGCTGTTTCTTCCCCTGGTCTGAACGCCAGGGTCAGGGTGGGTTTCTTTAGCCAGCCCATTTTCCCTACACTCTTAACTCTGGAGCCATTTCTCCAGCCCCACAACTTTTTCGCGATAGGGTCTCATATAGCCCAGGCTAGCCTTGAACTCCTAATCCTGCTTCCACCTCCTGAATACTGGGATTACAGGAGTATACTACAATGCCCAGCTTCAACCCTCATGAATTTGTTCAAATTTTTCAAGTAACTCAACACTAAGCTCCCAGTCAACACAGATTATAAGACATGCATGCCTTTAAAATTCTGTTTATTTAGCGTATGTACACATAAAAGAGAAATCACCCTCAGATCCCACCCAGCAGAAAACATGCACAAACCCAAGGTATATGTGGAAGGGAGGGGCCCCAGCCCCAAGTTAGCAGTTGGGATGGTGCAATCCTGTGAATCCCAAGCCCATCATGAGCGGGCTGGACTGAAGTGTCAAACAGGCTGGAGCCCCCGCTGCTGGCCCTAAAACAAGCGAGCGCCATAGCCAAAGGTCTGTTTGATGCCCTCAAAGTAGTACCGCTGCCAGCCTTGCCGCGTCCGCTCTTCCTCAGGAGCAGGGATGCCTCGGCCTTCCATACACAGCTCTGTCTCTCCGTTCTTGTCAATGAAGGTCAAGGTGATGGTAGCAAAGTGCCCTATGGGAAAGGGGTTTTCAGATCCAGAGTTCCTGGACAAGTTTAAACCAGGGGAGAGCAGTGTTTGGGGACGATGGCACAAGTGATACTTATTACTCACCCTCTGGCCACGACTTAAACCTCCACTTCATAGCAATGTGTTTCTCAGGGACCTGGAACAATCGAGGAGCTCAGTCTAGTGAGGCCCCACAGTGCACCCAGCCCCAGCTAGGCAAGCCATCTGCCTCTGTATGTGTGACTGTGTCACTGGCAGGAAAACTCAAATTACAGCACTGTTTTGAAAAGTATCACAGAGGCCTTAAGTTTTACCCAGAAAATTGAGGAGGACCACTAATCTAACCGAAGGGAGGGTGACAACCTGGGAAGAGGTAGGAGTTACTCACCAGATCAGTAAACTCCCCAGTGACGTTGCCATCGACCATGTGAAACTTGCCGCCTTTGTCTGCTTCTAAGGCCGCAGGAGCATGGGTAAAGGCCTGAACCAGCTGCAGGGAAGCAGGAATTGGGAGAAGATGCATGGCTCTCAATGGGGCTCGGGCAAATGCCAGTTCCTCAACTCTTCCCTGGAGATTTCACTCTGCCTGTGAGGACATTTTGGTCTCCCTCTGTTCTGGTCCTCTAGAGACTAGGCTCGGACCTCAGGAATTCTGAATCCATGGTGCTATTACTTTAGGCACAAATTTTTCTTTACTTGCTTTCCTTCCTTCCAGTGCTAGAGATTCAACTTGGGGCCTTGTACACAGGTACTGTATCACTGAGCCACCCCACCCCACCCCCATTCACTCTTCTAACAAGAATGCAGTGGCTCCTGCTGACACTACCCCAACTAATACAAACAGAAAAAAATGTGAGTGTGAAAATGTCCTCTGCCCCTGCTGGTGTCAAGAGGCCTTGCAATTCTAATCATCAGCAGAGCCCTGCAGGCTGAGGGCCCTGGGGTAATAGCAAGCTCACTTACCTCCTGGGTGGTAAACACTCTGTAGAGCTCCTCTGGTGAGGTCAGGAAAGTCTCTCTAAGGGTGATCTTACAAGTGGGGATTTTGACACCAACAGGTTTGGCCTGGTTTTTTGAAGGAGCAGCCTTCGCCTATGAAGGGAGTCCAAGGGATGACTTTAGAGCTGGTGAGATTTCAATCAACACAGCTGCAGGGACAACTCATTCACTCTCCCAGAAGCCTGCACCTCCAAAACTTTAGTAAAAGGGGTTAAAGGGAGTTTGTACGTGTACATGTTTCAGTCAGAGAACTCTCCCAGAAACACCCTTACTGAAGACTTCCACACTAGAATCTGTAAAAAGAGTGTAAGTGTGTGTGAATGTATGCCACATGTGGTACCTGCATAGATCACTGCATTCCCTGAGAGCAGGGAATGCTTTTAACTGCTGAGCCATCTCCCTAGCCCCTAGGAAGTACAAGCCCTCTTGTACTTATCACAAAACCCGTCAGACAAAGAACAAGTCAGTCTTAGGCATTTCAGAGCTTGGTGTGACTCTCAAACAGAATCATCCTAAAATAACTGGACAGGGGAGCTGAGGGTATAGCTCAGCAGCCTGAGATGCTCCACATACACCAAGGTCCTGGGATTCACCCCTAGTATAAGGAAAGGAAGAAAAAGAGAAATAAAGGACAGAAAGACAAGACAAGAAAGGAAGAGAAAGAAAAGGGGAAAGAAGGGGAAAGGAGAAAAAGCAAGCAAGCTGGATGCAGCTCTTTCTGGCGTGTTTTTCACTATGTCTGCTAATAAAAAGATGCAGGGCTCTAAACCAAGAGCTGAGTCAGGACCACCAGGATCTACTCTAGATAAAACATGCACTTGCTCCATAAGCAGAATGAGATGAATCAGTTTACTGATGGATACAGTTAGCAACTAAGCCCTGGATAAGATCCTTAACATCCAAGTATGAAAGGCCAACCCCCAGTTAGAAATGACGCTAAGAGCAGCTGACTGGTACTACGTGCAATCAAAAGCCACACTTCACTGTCCCTGATGGCTTCTCTCTGCTCTAGGGGTCCACTATCAACCACTAAAGAACAGGTTAGGGGACTGGAGAGATGGTTCAGTGGTTAAGAACACTTGCTGCTATTGCAAAGGTTGAAGCTTCCATTCCCAGTGTGCACACTAGGTGGCTCACAACTGCCTGCAATTCCAGTTTAAGGAGATTTGACACCCCTTTCTGGCCTTCAAGGGCACTTGGTGAACATACAGACAAGTACAGAAATAAAAATAAACATGTAAAAATAAAACTGTACCAGGTTACGACACTGATAGCAAACTATATATTGCAGTCTCTCTAAGAAAGCAGCACACACACAGACTGCTCTGGCTGCTCTGGCTTTGGAGTCAGGGACACAGAAAAGCTGATGTGGCACATGGAGGCGGTCATTCCTCTCCCTCTGCAGGCTTACTGCACCACCTGGGGACACTGCTTACCTTGCACACCTCAGTTTTCAGTGCTGGCTGACTCACTGGGTCTACCGACTCTCCATTCACCGTGGGCAAGATCATGCCCTGAGTGAACTCTGAAAAGACAAAACATTAAGTTCTTAGTAGCTGACACAGGACATGACATGAACACAGCTGTCATAACCAGAATTAAGGAAAAGCCTGCTTTCTCTATCTCTGCCTTTAGTTTATACCCAACAGATCATCTGTGTACAGAATACAGTAGCATTATCTTAAAAGGTTAAACTCCCCAAGAAAATGGAAACACTATAACGTCTTTAGTCTCTTCTATACCAGAGACTCACTAGTCACAATACTGCAGTCTTAGTTCTCACTAAAAATGATCAAACTTCAAGGCTGGTCATGATATAAACTCCAACACCAAGATCACAAGGATGTGGTAGAGGCGGAGTCCCCCAGGACACCTGGGTTAACCCCTCTGCTGCTAACCATGTCAACTTCCTGGAGGAGGAAGAGGACCAGCAACAGTCCAGAATTATTCTAAGATAGTCTTTAGATTGGAGCTGTCTGACAGAAACATGTTTGAGTCTTAAATGTAATTTAAGATTTCTAGTAGCCACATTAAAAAGCTAATGTTCAAGGTGAAGTTTTACTGGTATATTTAACCTAACCATACTATCTAATGTTACTCTAACTTAACTATCATTTCAATGGCTATCAATCTTTAAAAGATTACTGCGATATTTTACACTGTTTTTTGGGCACTGTCTTCAAAATCCACTGTATATTTCATACTCCCAGCACACCTCACTTGGGTTAGCCACATTTCAAGAGCCTGAGAGCCAACTCTATTAGACAACACAGCTTAGGATCTTCCTCTAACTTGGAGTTTTTAGATCAACTTCACCCTCCGCCCGCCCCTTCCCCCCCCATTACCCATCTGCCAGGGGAAGGGCACAGTGGAAGGCAGCCTCCTCAGGCAGAGCTCTAAAAGGATACCTGTTTTGAGGGTGCTGATGTAAATTCCCACTGCTTCTCTTAGAAGTTTCACCCCTTCTTCCTTCATTAAGGCCACGAGATTTGTGTCAGGCTCGTCTTTGGCAAGGCTCACACTAATCTGAGAGATCAAAAGCAGGTAATAAAATGATTTAAGGACTGCTGGCATTTCCAAAGGAAAGGCGTAGAGCTGCCGCATTTGTACAATCCCCAACAATATTCCTTCTCAACTCCTCTCTGCCAGGGCAGAGATGGCTAACATTACAACCCACGTCCCTAGCTAAGGAGAGATACTATGTACAAGTTGCTCTGGAAGTTTCCAAAGGCACCACATAGCCTTAGACTCATCCGAGACTATACAGACAAGGAGGATTCAGACAAGGAAACACAAACCTCCACTTCATCCACACTGTTTTCATCAGACAAATTGGGGATTTCCACGTGTCCTTTGTATTGCACTCCTGACTTAGAGGTACCTGTCAAAAGCAGTGCAATTCCATTAGCCTCCTCCTTTGCAGGGAAGGTCCTGCCAGAACATCGTCCACTTAAGGCTTCTTTTAACTCCCCCCATTCTAAGCTGCCCCTCTATTCTCCAAGAATGCCAAATGCCAGAAGCAATCATCAGCACCCCAATGTCTTTTCTCACCCCATGAAGAGATCTAATGGGTTATTACAGGATGGCATTGGGAGTTACACAAATTGGGTAGTGGCAGTTCTCCCAGAGCCTGTCTGGGTAGCCACTAGCATCAGTTCTGCTAGAACAGCTGTTCTGAAAATAAGCATTTATTCAACGTGACTGATATTAGGGAACAATTTGATTACAGCTATTTCATATTTGCTTCTATTTGAGTTCATCATTGAGAAACAAGACGTGAACAGAGAAAACTATAACCAGGTGAAGAGATGCACAGGAATAAACGAAAGCTCGTATCTCAAAACATCTGTCAGGTAACGTGCCATTGGTGTGATGATCCTTCTGCCTCAGAAGACCTCCCTTCCATGATCTCACAAGAGCCTTCAAGCTGCAATCCCTGTGATGCCCATGAACACAATGAAATTTCAATCAAAGAAAAACCATCCTGATTACAGTATGCATGTATTTCATACTCATCACATGAATAAAACTCTGGTATCAATTCTTAGTTTCTATATTTTAGTTTTGTGTGTGTGTGTGTGTGCACGTGCACGCAGCTGTATGCAAGTGCCCTCAGAAGCCAGAGGCACCAGATCCCTCTGAAGCTGGAGTTATAGGTGGCTGTGAATTGCAGGATGTGGGTGCTGGGAACCAAACTTCAATCTCTCCATCCCAATTTCTTTATTTTAAAATTGTGTCACTGATGATGTTTTTATCAATGGTGTCTTTCTCTCTTTCCCTCTAGAATTCACAGCCATTTTCCTACCTTAACTTCCCAAATGGGGGGGACTACAGGCACATATCACCACATCTGATGGGTACTGTATTTCTTTTTCTAAGACAGGGTAGCTCTGGTTGTCCTGGAACACACTCTGTAGACCAGGCTGGCCTCAAACTCAGAGGTCCACCTGCCTCTATTTCTTGAGTGCCGGGATTAAAGGTGTGCACCACTACCAAACATTAAGTACTGTATTCCTAATTCTATCCTCTCTATAAACCTTGTGGCTTCCTACTGAATGACTGTGCATAGTGCACTAATTTTTAGGAATACACATTAATTATGACAAAACTGACTCTACATCCAAATATTTACTCATCAGCTACAATAGTACAGTCGTCTAACATGGTAAGATTCGAACTGGAGTTAGAAAGTGGTTGAAGCTAAAAGAGAACAAACGAAAAACCCCTCCCTCTTAAATCACTCATAAGACAAATATAAAATAAACTAGCCTGCGACTTTATCACTTTATGAATCCCAACACAGAACAAGGTCCAAAGATGCAGTGCCCGGTCACTTCACTGGTGGGAACCGATGAAACTCAGAGAGCAAATACACACATTTAGTGTCTCACAGCAGCACCCAATACTGCTTTCCTCCCAAGCAGCACTGCCTCCTCCCTTCAAGAGTTTGTCACTGCTCAAAACCTCCTCTCCAGCCAGTGTAAGAGCAACAAAAACGGAGCTAACCTCGTCTCTGACAGCCTGGCTGATCCTTACCTGTCCAGTTTAGTTTGATGGTCCACTCATAGAAGAAGATAAGTTTGCCTTTTCGGTTGTTAATGGAAGCCTCTCCATCCAGCTTGTTCACTTCTGTCACCTCACACTTGCCCTCCTCATTTTCTACTCGAACTGCTAGGAACAGAGTTTTCAGCTTTTCTGTGGACCAATTTGAAGCATCCCTTTCTGTCCTGCAAAACAGAAGCAGAAATGGATAGCACTCAAGGGGAGGGCACACTTTTCATGCAGCAAGGAAGTGTAAGGTTAAAGGAAGCAGAAAAGAACAATAACAAATCCTCTAAATTCTACCCCAGCGTGTCCACACACAGGCCATTTGGGGAAGCCAAAGGGCGGTAAGTTGTCCACAAAGGCAAGTGCTGTACAAACCCGTGTTAAGTTGTTCTTTCCAATCTCAGTAAGATGATCCTTGATTATTAACGCGGCGCCCCCATCTGGCCAAGAGGAAAGCTGCTGAAGCCAAGAGAGCAAGCATTTCGCTAAGAGCCCCAGTAAATGCCTCATTAGCAGTGTTCTGGCCCGTCTTATTCAGACTGCTTTAAGTGCCCTAAATATTCTATGTCCTCTAAACAGTGTTACAAAGTCCACTGTGTTAAGAAGAGACAGGGTGAGGGAAAAAAAGGAGCGAAAAAATCAATTCTTTGCCCTTCTATTAAAGCGATGTAAGCAAAAGCAGCAGCAATTGAGTAAAAGAAAAAATAGTTTTGATTTAAGTTCAGTTGCGCTCCAAATAACATTGTTGCTACGCGATTTCATAAAGATAAGAAAGCTTCTAAGAACAGCTAGGCTGTAAAATCATGACTGCCCGGCAACCTGGAGTTACAACAGAACTTAACAGTTCCGGGTGAGAGGCTGCATAGCCTTCAGCATCCCGAAGCTCCAAGCGCCCTGCAGATCACGTTCCAAAGCTTCTCCTGCTGGACTGAGGCAGCAGTCCCCTATGACTTTTACTTTCACTGTAACCCACAAAATAGTAGCTACCGCGCCTGGGGCTCGAGACCTCCCCAGCAGTCTCTCAACACAATCGGCAGGGGTTTGGATCTCAAGGACGCCTGCGGCCACGTGTAGGAACTATCTCCGGGCTCAGCCTGGATGCAGCAACTAGGGCGCTCTGTTCTATTCGCTCTGAAATTCCTCCTTTGGGACTCAGAGGTCTATGTTGACTCCCTCGCCCTAACCAACATCGCGATGGTGGCGAGGGATGGAGAGGACCCCTGCTAGAGGAAGGACCTACGCCCAACCCCAGGGCAAGGTGGTTTGGGACCCAGATCTGCACACGCCAAGGTCCCAGGCACCCCCAAACCCTAGCCTGGAAACAGTGCTCCTGCGGCCTGTCTTTCTAGTCCTTACCAGTGCCAGTTGTTGACGTTGGTGGCGTCCGCCCGCTCCTCCACGATCCAGCGTGGGTCTCCCTCACCCCACTTGGCCATCAGCTCACTTATCGCACCGCTACCAGCTCCCAAGCAGCCGCAGCCACAGCCTCAGGACCGCTCGGTCCCAGCCGCCCGGCAGCGCCTGGAAACTACTAGAAGCGGCAGCAGCACCTCCTGGCTTGCTTTTCCCTCCACCCCCACCCCCTCCCCGCCTTAACTTCCGGCTCCTCCTCGCTCCTACCGGGTACTTCCGTTCCGGCTCGCCGAACCGTAGGTTCTGTAATTTCTGGAGTTCCTTCAAACTCTCTGTTTATCTTAAAAGGTCTCTGAAGTCTAAGCCCTCAAACTACCAATCCTCACCGGTAGGGACACAAAATAGTCGTCTCATTGTTTCCTTGGGGCCTAAAACGACCCTGCTGAGCCTGATGGGAGTTGTAGTCTTGTTAAACAATCCTTCCGATAACTGCGGAAGGTCACGCTGAAAGTAAAGGAAATGACCTAGCACGATGCGCAAGTGTTTCTGGGAATAGTAGTCCAGAAGCCCCGCGGCCCACCGAGAGAGCACAAGGATGACAGAGGCCAAGGAACTGCAACTTCCAGGATGCTTTGCGGCTATTCCTTTCACCTTCTTCAGCCCCTCTCGCGACTGTCCCCTTCGGCCCCTACTCTATGCCGCACAGCCTGTTTAGAAAGGCTGGTCCGGTGGCTGAGCCTGGAGCTGTCCTGAGAGGGAGGGCTCGATGTGGAAGAGGTGAGGGTGTCCCAAGCCCCTGTCTGGGCCGCGTGTCTAGTTGAACCCCACCCTTTCCGCATCCTTATTCTTTCCCTGTCTTCGAGGCATCCCTACATTCTCACTCCCTACCCTTCTGGTCGGGACCATTCTTAGGAGTCAGTATGCTCGGAGCTGGAGCTTTTTGTGAGCATCAGCATCTAGTTGAGAATGCAACATTTGGTTCTGAACGAGCATGTCCTCCCCAAGGACTCTCCAGGCTCTGGTGTTTGCCGTGAATGTGTGGCTTCCTGGACGGTCTTGTAGCCTAGCTTCTCAGGTCTCTGGTCCTGAACATCGCGTTAAAAACCTAGCCTGTCTTCTAGTAGNTGGTTTCTAAAGTGCCCCGAGACAAGGAGCGCCTTGGTTGTTGGGTTCTGTTTTTGTTTTTTTAACGGGTCCTGTTTTCCCTATGTCATGTTTCTATTTACCTTTCTTATCTGTCGCCCTACCCTTGTGGGCTCTCAGGTACAGGTGATAATAAGGTCAAACCTCGGAAACATTTTAAACCACGTCGAAGCACCCTTTTTAGTCATTCTGAACATTGTATGGGATTGCTTTGTGTCTTCTTAGAGTTGTTAAATGTTACCATTTTACTTGCCAAGCAAATCACCGTCTCTTTTGCCGCTGGAAGTACAAATTGATACAAAATATCCATTGCCGTAGTCTGGTTAAAGGTTCTAGACATTCTCTCGTGGAATGTTTGTTTTGTTAAGCACATTCTGTGCTATGTACCGCTGTAACATCTGCAGTAGTTTTCCCACAAGTTCGAGGGGGTGGGGGGTGGGGGTGGGAGAAGGGTCATGAAAGACAGTGTAGAAATAACTCTAGGGGCCAGAAAAACCTGGATTGTAGTTTGGACTCGGAGTGATTAGTAAAGTTGTTTTCCTGGTCAGTGGGAATCTCCCAGGCCAACTTTTAGGATTGCTCTGAGGCCAAGTGAATGACAGAGTTATTTATGAAATTCTACACATGCTAGAGACATGTATATGTTCTCTACACACCTTCAATATTTGTGGCCTGGTTTAGAATTTCTTTTAATTTTTAGGATTGCTTTTTAAATGCCCCCCCCCCCTTTCGAGGCTGGGAATTTAGCTCNGTGGTAGAATACTTGACTAAAATGTATGAGGCCCAAAATTCATTTCCCACCACTGCAAAAAAATAATAAATGAATTTCTCTAGTTTTAGCTGGGCAGTCAGTGATGGCGCATACCTTTAATCCCAGGACTAGGGAGCCAGAGGCAGGCAAGTCTCTGAGTTCGAGGCCAGCCTGATCTACATAGCAAGCAAGTTCTAGGACAGCCAGGGCTACACAGAGAAACCCTGTATCGAAAAGCAAACATCAAAAAAATTCTCTAGTTTTATCTAAGGTACCATTTAAGATTAAGTAATAAAAGCTAATGATGGACAGGTTAGCTTTCTGCCAGGCAGTAAGCACTTTGCATGTATTTTTTAGTTTAGTCCTCATTCTTATAAGGCAGGCTACCTGCTATGCCTTTTACATGTCAGTAAGGTATTGAATGCCTAAAAGGTGGTAAAGTTAAGTATTTATGTTCTGCTAGGCATTTTGTTAGGTTTTCTGAATACTATTTATTTTTCACTATAAGCAGTAAGGCAAGATAGCATTTCTCCAAGGCTTAGAAATCATTTGCCTTTTGACTCTGAGACCCTGTAGCCATACTTAGTTATTAGGTTAAACTACAGTTCTTACTCTTACCCAGTTTAGTTCGAAAAACTTGTTTTTGCAGAACAATACCTAATTTTAGAATATTCATGAGAAGAATTTGGAATCTCTTGGCTAATCTTCTATATTTTCTTTCCTTGGTCATGATCCTAAAAATTGACCCCATAATTGGCCAAGTGATTAATAAAATAATCGTGAGTTGATGATACAGGCAAGATAATTCTGATTCTTTTGTTTTCCCTTCTTTTATGGCAGATACTTAAAGAGTATATGGGGGGAGGGGCATTTGTTGGCTGTGGTCAACTATAGCATTCCCAGAGCTCGGAAGAGTGTCTCAGGTTAATACACAAAGTCATTTTTACCATTTGGGGTGAGCTTTGGCTGATCTTTGTATGTTTGACAAACTTATGACAAATCCTTAGATTAGTGATCCTTCAGGAGGAAGACTATGTCTTGCACTTTTTATAGTTCTTATAACACCTGGGAGTATTTGAACACAATAGGGGTTTGAGGAATGAGTGTTTGTGTCTAATTGGAGTATCTAATGTGATCTGATGAGTCTGACTTCTATGGCAGGTACTTTACCAGATTCTTTTCTACATCCCTTGTTTCTGGGAGCAGTTAGTAGGGTAACACTTTTTGGAGAGATCCAAAAGGGACCTGTATCTGTCTTCTTGTCCCTCCAGATGAACCGGACAAAGGGTGATGAGGAGGAATATTGGAACAGCTCCAAGTTCAAGGCTTTCACTTTTGATGATGAGGACGATGAGCTGTCACAGGTAGGTGTCCACAAGTGCTAAGAGGCATAGTTTACTCTTGAAGGCCTCTCGACAATTTCTTCTCCTCTCCAGTGGGCTCATAGTGTTAGGTAGATCTTCAGAAAAGCCTGTGTGTTAGTCAGCTTTCTACCCTTACATGAGAGACCCAAGATAAGCAACTGATCCAGAGAAAAGCCTTATGTTGGCTCAGTTTTTAGGGTTCTAGATTATGATTGGTAGCTCCGTGCTTTGGACCTGGGATAGGCAGCACGTTGTGGTGCAGTCACACAATAGAACAAAACTGCTTACCTCATAGCCAGAAAGCAAAGAGAAAAAGGACAGCGTAGGGTCCCATAGTCCCCTTTGAGAGCACCCTTCCAGTGGCCCAAGGATCTCCTACTGGGCTCCACTTCTCAGGTTCTACTGCCTCCTCATAGGGCTACCCTGAAGTCCAAACTTTTAACATATAGGCCTTTGGGGGATCTACAAAATCCAAACTATATAGTGGCCTATGAGATGGCTCAGCCAGTAAAGGTGCTTGTCATAAACATGGTGACCTGAGTTTAGTCTCCAGAACCGACTCTCTAAAGTTGTGTTGCTTGGTTAGGTTTCTGTTGCTGTGACAAATATGGTGACCAAAAGGAACTTGGGGAAGAAGTGGCTTATTTCAGTGTAGCACTCTCTGGTCACATTCTGTCACTGAGGGAAGTCAGGGCAGGAACCTGGAGGCAGAAACTGGAGCAGAGGAGTGCTGCTTACTGGCTTGCTTATCCTGCTTTCTTGTAGTACCCAGGACCTCCAGCCCAGGAGTGGCACTGCCAACAGGCGATTCTGATGGGGTCATTTTCTCAATTCAGGGTCCCTTTTCCCAAGTGCCTCTAACATGTGTTAAGTTGATACAAAACTAGCCAGCACCACCTGTCTTTCTTTTGAAGTGGAATGGGCACACCTATACATACACATGATACATACATGCACACACACTAAGTTAAAATTAGAAACAGATACAAACTATGGCAACCTTCATGAAGAAGCCCTTTAAAAAGAGCCAGAAAGATTATAAAAGCTAATTTTATCCTTCTTACTATTATCTTAAAAATAATCACAAATTGACATGATATAGTTGATGAAGACCTCGAACTTCTGATCTTCCTGCCTCTGTCTCCTTTTTCACTTTTTTTCTTTTTGATTTTTTTTCGAGACAGGGTTTCTCTGTGTAACAGCTCTGGCTGTCCTGGAACTCACTCTGTAGACCAGGCTGGCCTCGAACTCACAGAGATCTGCCTGCCTCTGTTTCCCAAGTGCTGGGATTAAAGGCGTGCATTGTCACCATCACTCAGCTCCTTTTTCACTTTCAAAGAATTTTTATTATATGTATTCATGTGTGAAGGTGCACATGAGCCACTGTTTGCGTGTTGAGGCCAGAGGACAGCTTGTAGGAGTCGGTTCTCTCCTTCCANTGTGTGGGTCCTGAGAATTAAACTCAGATCATCAGGCTCGGTGGCAAATGTCTTTTCTTGTTGAGCCATCTTCTAGGTTCCTGTTTCTTTTCAGTTTCTCTCTCTTTTTCACTCCATCTTTCTTTCACAGGGTCTCACCATATAACCCGAGCTGGCCTCAAATTCACAGAGATCTGCCAGCCTTTGTCTCTTTAGTGCTGGGATTAAAGGTGTGCTGCTGAATCCATGATGCCCAGTTGTTTTTTTTTTCATTTGTTATAGCTGCCTCCATTGGCATGTACCACCACACCCAGTTTATATCATTGTTATTTTTGAGATGGAATCTTATGTTTCTTAGACTGATCTCAAATTCTTGGGCTCAAGCCATCTTCCTGCTTTTGTCTTCCTGGCAGTTGGAACCAGAGGCACACATCACTGCACCTTGATAACTTGTTTTTGAAAAATGATCTGTTTTCGAGTAGTCATTTTTGGAGAAGTGAGTAATATTCACTCAGATTTGCAGACAAGTCATAGAATATGATTAGAATTCAAAAGTGACCTTGAATCTTCCACTGACTGCAATGGTATCTACAATGCAATTTGATTTCTAGGTGGGGTTTGGACTATGGATATTTATTGGCGATCACTGAGTCCCAGCTGCTCAGCCTTCTTGGTGATCAGTGAGACAGGAGGGAAGTGAGAACTGCCAGACTACTCTGCTTTGTGTCCCTCTACAGTTAAAAGAATCCAAACGGGCAGTGAACAGCCTTCGAGACTTCGTGGATGATGACGATGACGATGACCTGGAGCGAGTCAGCTGGACTGGAGAACCTGTGGGAAGTAAGCTGAAGAATCCCTAAGGGCTTCTTGTCAGTAATGAAGGCTGTACNGCTCTGTCTCCTCAGTGCTGGTCAGANATAGCTCTGCTCTTCTCAAATGATGCAGCCTGGAAGTTAGCAGCAGGCAGAGCCACATGGAAGAAACACAACGTAAAGCCTGTTTGGCTTTCTGGATCTGCTGTCCTGGAGTGAATGCTTGGCATGGCTGTTTCAGACTCGTGGAGTGCCTGTTAACATTGCAGGGCATATGTGGCCGTATTTGGGAGCTGTTAACTTTATAGCCAGCAAGTTTTAATTATATAATACCACTTAATTTCCTTGTAGACTCTGTATAGGTATACATAGACTCTGTTTAGGTAGTATGGTGTGATTTAAAAAACAAAGAAAGGAATTGGCTGGGCATGGTGGCGCATGCCTTGGATTCCAACACTTGGGAGGTAGAGGTAAACAGATATCTTGAGTTTGAGGGCAGCCTGGTCTACAAAGCGAGTTCCAGGACAGTCAGGGCTACCTGTCTCAAAAAACAACAAGAAACAAACGAGCAAAACAAAGAGTGAACTAGGAAAAAAACAACCTAACATACACCTGATCTATTAAATTAGCTACTTTAATAATTGCCCAAGAAACGAGAGGCAGAACGTCTTTCCATGTATCTGAAGGCCATTTGTATCTCCTTCCATATTCATCGCTTTTCTCTAGTGATTAGCCTGCTTGATTATGTCTTCCCAGGCCTCCTGCTGGCCAGGGACCAGGGCCTCTTGAACAGGCCTAGATTTGTTGAATGTTGGGTATCAAGGACTGATCTGGATGAGGCTTACCTAGCTCTTACCATCCTGCAGGTATCTCATGGTCCATCAAAGAGACTGCTGGGACTAGCGGGTCAACCCCTGAAGGACGGGAACAGCTAAAGGGCCGAAACAGTTTCTACACCCAACTACCCAAACCTACTTCTACCTACTCTCTGAGCAGCTTCTTTAAAGGTAAGGAGTGGTGGGTAAGGGACAGGGATATCCTTTGCTTTCATCAGGAGAATCCTCGGGCTGACGTTTTCATTGACTGTGGAGTTCTCATTTGAGCAGGTGGTTTAGTACTAGGAATGGGAGGGATGAGAAATTCCCAGGCATTAGTCTGGATTTGCAGAACGTGAATGAAATTGACAGCCTTGTGTCAGGCACTGAAGAAATGTGCCTAGATCAGTATTTCTCCTTGCCTTTATGCCATCCTCTCGGAAGCTTTGTGTGTCCCTAGTGGGAGTGTATAATTGTGCAGCCACTGTGGAAGTNACTGTGGCAGTTGCTAAAAAAGTTGAGCAAAGGATTAGTATGTGAACCAGTGTCACTTCTAGGTAATTAATAAAAGAATTGAATACAGGCACTTGAGCAGATGTTTGTATGCTAATATGTGAAAAGCATTCCCAATAGCCAAAAAGATCTAAACAGTCTATATGTNTATTTTGGGCTAAAAGGATAAGCAGAACATGGAATACAGATGCAATAGACTGTTACTTAAATGGGAATGAAAAATACATGTTATAATAAGGATGAACTTTAGGGAGTTATACAGGGTGCAATAAACCACAAAAGAACAAATACTGTTCTACCCCACTCACGCTGATAGACAGTTCCCTCAGGGCTGGGCTAGAGGGAGTGGAGAGTTACTGCTTCCAGGCAGAGAGTCTCAGGGATGGTGAAAGTGCTGGAGGTGGATGGTGGTGGTCACCGTAGGACAGCATGAATGTAGTTCATGCCACTGAATTCTATACTTAAAGATGATGAAAGTGGTAAATTTTGTGCTCACTTCAACAGNACCGGTACTAAAATTGGAATGATATAGAGAAGATTAGCATGGCCCCTGTGCAAGGATGACACACAAATTCATGAAGTGTTGCATATTTTTACATTTTATAAAACCAAAAAAAAAGAAGAAAGTGGTAAATTTTATGTTATGTATGTATATTTTACCATACTTAAAATATTTCTCTCTGACCCTTGTTTTACTAGGACATCAGATTTCTAAAGTTGAATAAAAGACTTTATTTTATTTTATTTTATTTTGGTTTTTATGAATATGAGTGTTTTGCCTGCAAGTATATCTGTGCACCATTTGCATATGTGGTGCCCACAGAGAAGAAGGTGTTAGATCCCTTCAAACTGGAGTTACACATGGTTGTGAGCCACCATGTGAGTGCTGGGAATCAAATCCTGGTCCTCTGGAAGAGCAGCCAGTGCTCTTAATTCTGAGCAATCTCTCCATCCCCAAATAAAAGCTTTTTAAAGCCCGTTTCTCCNTATTGGATGGTAAGGGTCTATGTGCCCCATGTCTTCAGCCAAGTTCAGATGGTCTGACCTGAACTGTTGACATCTTCCTGCTGTGTTCTTTCNCTCAGGCAGAACTAGACTTGGGAGTTTCCAGTCCCTTTCTGATGGTAAGCATCAGCCTCTTTCNTTGATTGCTGATTTTGGGATACAGCCTGGAGAGTCATGGGGACAGGTAGTAATTAGATGAGTAGATTAACTTTCCCCTAAATCTAGAGAAAGTGTCTGGTGCCAAGTGAGGAGGTAGGAGTCACATAGGCTCCATTGCTGGGGATGACTGCTGGGCTACAGTCAGGAAAGGGAAGAGTTCTACCTTTGGCTGTGGAGGTCCCCAGGAGACAAATAGTTGTGTTGTTTTGTTTTTTTTTTAGAGAGGTTTCATTGGGTAGACAGCACAGTGGGTAGAGGAACTTAAATATAGGCTGATGTCTTAGTCACTGTTCTGTTGCTGTGAAAAGATACAACACAATGAAGGCAACTATTATAAGAGGAAAACATTTCATTGCAGCTCACTTATAGTTCAGAGGTTTAGCCCATTATCATCATGGCAGGAAACGTGGCAGCATGCTTGGCGCTAGACGAGTATTTGAGAACTACATCCTGATCCGTAGGCAGAGAAACAGACTCTGGGCTTGGCATGGGCTTTTAAAACCTCAAAGCCTTCCCCCAGTGACACATTTCCTCCACCAAGGCCACACCTCTTAATCACTTCAAATAGTGCCACTCCCTGGTGACTAACCATTCAAATACATGAGCCTATGTGGGCCATTCTTATTCAGACCACCACGACTGGATGACCTGAGTTTGATCCCTGATCTCAGAGTTGTCCTTGACTTCCACACTCTTGGTATGGCATACACATGCCTGCATATGTGCTTACACACGCACGCATGCACGCACGCTTGCAGGAACGCAGGCACTCGTGCTGAGGCAGAGGCAGAGGCAGGTGGATCTTTGTTAGTTTGAGGCCAGCCTGGTCTACAGAGTGAGTTCCAGGACAGCCAGATTACACAGAGAAGTTCTATCTTGAAAGAAACCAAAAAATAAATACATAAATAAAAATAAAAAAAGAAAAGAAAAGAAAAGAAACAGACTGTACAATGCCTTCTAAACTGGCTTCTTGTTCCTTTTCAGCTCTGTCAGACACACCTGCCAAAAGTTACGCTCCAGAGCTGGGGAGGCCTAAAGGGGAGTATAGGGTGAGTTACAGAATTTCTCTTCCCCCCCATTACTAAAGGGGAGTATAGGGTGAGTTACAGAATTTCTCTTCCTCCCCCCATTACTAAAGGGGAGTATAGGGTGAGTTACAGAATTTCTCTCCCCCCCCC
>LZPO01027370.1:373424-383568 GCA_001675575.1 Neotoma lepida
GCCAGATCTCATTACAGATGGTTGTGAGCCACCATGTGGTTGCTGGGAATTGAACTCAGGACCTCTGGAAGAACAGAGGTGCTTAACTTCTGAGCCATNTCTCCAGCCCTGTTCTCATTTTCTTAATGGTAGCACTGTGGCTGTGCTGGGCCCTGAGATAGAAAAGGGCAGCNGGGAGCATCCTTTACAAGTACTCTCAGGCCTTCCTTGAGGAGCAGCTACTGTGTTCAGCCATATGGAGAACTATGCACTGTTCTGATGATTGCTTGTAGGCAAGGATGTCAAGTGACAATTAGGCATGCCCTGGACCAGCTCTAGAGCACTGCCTTGTGGTCTGTGTATCTGGACTGCTCTTCCCTTTTCTCCTGAGGCAGCAGGGACATGCTACCAAGCATCANCTCATTTCCCACTGCAAAACCATGGTTCATAATGGCNCTCGCAGNCATTGGGTATTGAATTCTTCCTCCGTTAGAACTTANTTTTTCTACCTAGGGAGCCCTGTGTTCTCATCATTAATCAGAGTACTTTCTCCCATAGATATTGCAGGACTATGTCAATCTGGTGGAAGATGTGGACACAAAGCTGAACTTAGCCACTAAGCTCAAGTGCCATGATGTTGTCATTGATGTGAGTCCCCAAGGAGAGAACCCTGAGTTAGGTCTAGGTGGAGAGTTGGGGATACAACATTTGCCCCAGATCCCGAAAGNCTCCCAGCAGAATGACGAAGTAATCCGGCAAGAATCAGTTTGGAGACCAACATTCTTGTATTGTTTTCAGTCTTCCAACTGGGTTCTGTCAGCTTTTAGGTTGAATTTGGAGTCATTAGAACTGAATCGAGATGTAAGCTCTGTGGCCTTCTCTCCAGCATGGGGTTCTGTGGGTGCTTTACACGGATCATCTTAATGTAATCTGTTGTCCCTTCCTTGAGCCCAGGGGCAAAGAAACAGTGGCTAAAGAGTGAGCCCCTCACAGAGAAGGCTGAGTAGGGATTTGACTGTGTTTTGGTGTACAGACCTGCCGAGACCTGAAGGACCGTCAGCAGTTGCTTGCATACAGGAGCAAAGTTGATAAAGGATCTGTGGAGGAAGAGAAAATCGATGCCATTCTCAGCAGTTCGGTAAGCAGCTCCACTTACCTACCCTCTGGTGAGCCTAGGAGACCGTTCACAAAACAGCATCAAGTGTACACTCCCAAGACCTAGGCGGGTGCCCTTAGCCAAGCCACGTGGATACAAGACTCACCTGTGAGCTGAAGTAGCAAAAGCACTGTTCTGAACAGCAAAAGTCACTCTTGAGATAAGAAATCATAGAAGAGTAACCTGAAGACCTCAGCATGGAGCTTAGCTGTGATTGCTGATAGACCTAGCAGATAGCAGAAACTACAGAGCACATGATACAGACTCAGTGTCTAGGCTGTATGTTCCCTTGAGGACATGGTTGTGACCTGCCTGTTGGAAATAAGAAGGGAATGAAATGGAATTAGTTATTTGGGAAGTCCATCTGGTTATCTCTCACAGTATGAAATCACTGAGCTTTTCNTTAACATGGAACTTAGTAGTAGGAATTTTGACGCCTATGCTTGGTCACTAGTGAAGCTCTGCAGTAAGGAGGGCAGAGCCAGATTAATGCTCTAAACCAGCAGTCTGTAAAATAAAAAACAGGTATTTAATCTATCTCNGANTAAATGAACTCCCACATACTAAAAGGAAAAATCTTCTTGGGGCTAGGTAGATCATTTCATCAATAAAGTACTTNCCATGCATGCATAAGGATCTGAGTCCAGTGCCAAGCACCTACATAAAGGCTGGGCATGATAGCATGTGCTTGTAATCCCAGCACTAGGCAGGCAGAGCCAGGAGGATNCCTGGGGCTCCCTGGTCAGCTAGCTTAGCCTAACTGATAAGTTCCAGGCTAGTGAGAGATCCTGTCTCAAAAAATAAGGTGGAGAGCATCTGAGGAATGATACCCAAGCTTGACCTCTGTCTTTAACACACACGTGCACACACAGAGAGTTAAAAATAATCTTTGCTGGTGCATGTCTACAATCCTGACCCTTGGGAGGCTAAGGCAGGGAAATCAGTTTGAGGTTAGCCTGGGATATACACTGAGTCCCAGGCTAGACTGGGCTACATAGACACACCCTGTCCCAAACAACAAAACTCAACAGCCCCCAATTCAATCCTTATTCTCATTCCCCCTCCTTCACTGTAGTGATAAGTGAAAACTGATCATCCCTTTGTTGTATGCTTTTCCACAGCAAATTCGATGGAAGAACTGAGTGTCACTTGTCCTGAAACCTGCCTCACTTCTTACTTTTCTGCCTATGAAAATAGAGCTCTCTTCTTGGGAGAGTCGCAGCATTCAACCACTTGAGCCTGTCATTCTTGGGCAGTGCCTGCTGCTTTGGGGACAGAAGCCAGCATCTGAGCCCATGATCTTCAGGCTGATCTGTCCAAGGGATATTATCTAAAGGCCAGTACCTCAGGCTTTGACTTAGTGCAAAGATGCTCTGTACCTGGTGCTCTGGAAAGGCGGGAGCCCATCCTGGGTAAGATGTCCTGGTCAGAGAAGTGGCTGCCCCAGAAGGACATCTGAACCAAGAGCTACAGTGTCACAGGGAGGTCGTGACATTCCCTATCGGCCATTAGGACCCAGGACCTGGTGTTGGACATAGCATTTCTGCTCTAGAGGAAGTCAGAACAGAACTAAATTTTGACTCTTCAAGGGCCTCAGGAAGGAATACCAGTATTGCTCAAGANCTGCACAGGGCCACACATCTTATGACAGACGCTTCCTAGACATTGTGGTATCTTCAGCTAGTATCCATCTGCTGTCCCTGCCGACTTTTTGTTCATAACTTAGGGTCCCGCTCTCATCTGCACACAGTCCGGGTGGTGCGCCATCTGCTTCACACCCCATCCCCTCCTTCGGTCTCAGATACAGTCTTCTATGGAATTCAGATCCACCAGTGCTGGAGCACTCTTCTNGATGCAGACATCATTTTACCAGAAGCAGCCACAAGTCTCACCTGAGCTAATGTGGCAGAACTTCACTCTGATATCTCAATAGAGGTTTTGTTCCCCACTTGGCCTGCTGGGNAGCTCAGCAGTGTTTGATTCTGCCCTGTGCCTCCCTGAACTGGATTTCCCTGACACACCTACACTCCTAATAAAACTGTTGCAGTCTTGGTGCCTTCTTTTCCCTNTCTGGTTACTTAGTGCATGATGTGTCTTGTCTGCATCTGTGACTGCCCTCGACTGTCAGCACAGCACATAGTGTGACAGTGTCACAGCAAGGCAGGAGTGTGTGGTTAATAGCAGCACTAGTCCAAGAAACAGAAGGCCTGACTTTCCTCAGCTCTGCTGCTGACAAACCAGGGCCAGGGAGTCCCTTATTNTGGGGACCCATCTTCATCTGTGGAAAAGCAGCCAGTGCTGGGACTGTAGCGTTCTACACTCATGACAAGTGGGTGGAGTGGTAGGAATATAGACAATGCACACAGCACACAGCACACAGCTTGCTCTAGTCTAAGACCGCGTGCTGCTTAGCGGGAGGCAGTTTGGGCGTGCAGGAAACATTGGGCAATATCTGAAGGAACTTTTCATAGCTATACTTAGGGGTATGTTGGTAAATATCCTGTCATGTGCAGAAAAGGCCCTCCCAGCAAAGAACTGCCTGCTTAAAACATTAGTAACAGCTGTATTACACCCNGCTTTGGAGCTGGAGAGATGGCTCAGTGGGTAAAGGTGCTGGCCACCAAGCCTGAAGAGCTGCATTTGATCTTCAGGTCCCACGTGGGATCTTCATGTCCCACCTGGTAGAAGGCAAGAACTGACTCCCATAGTTGTTTTTGACCTTCTCATGTTTGCACACACAGGCATGCATGCATACAAATGGTAAATAAAAAACCTGCTTTAAAAGGATCAGATCCCATCTCCTGCATTTTGCAATCATCTACAATTCCGGGTAGCCTCATACTTTGTTACTTTCCTGAGTATCTTTTTTACTCTTGAAGGAGTGGGTTTCAGTGGCCTGTATATCAGACTTCAGTTGAGAAGCAGAGCCACTAGGGGTGCAGATAGGATATATCTAGCCAACCTCACCACATGTTTCATTACAGGGATCTGTCAAGTTGATGATCAAGTCAAGATGATGGCTAACAGTCTGTATAAAGTGGTTGCTTTTGTGCCTGGTGATAGAGTTTGAATTTCATAGGGAAAGCAGTGGAGGGCGGGGGAAGATGGCTATAAAGTGAGGGAGAGCACGGCTAAGCTAGAACCAAGACTTGTTGTCTCAGGGTTATTGCTGTGATGAAACACCATGACCAGACTAACTTGGGGAGGAAAGGGTTTATTCGGCCTACACTTCCATATCACTGTTCATCAAGGAAGTCAGGACAGGAACTCAAACAGTGCAGGAACCTGGAGGCAGGAGCTGATGTAGAGGCCATGGAGGGGAGCTGCCTTCTGGCTTGTTCCTCACAGCTTGCTCAGCAGCTTTCTTACAGAACCCAGGCCCACCAGCCCAGGGATGGCACCACTCACAATGGGCTGCTCCCTCCCCCATCAATCACTAATTAAGAAAATGCCCTACAGTCTTGCCTATAGCCAAATCTTATGAAGGCATTTTCACAACCAAGGTTCCCTCCTCTCAGATAACTCTAGCTTGTGTCAAGTTGACGTAAAACTAGGCAGCACAGTTCCAGAATAGGATGCATGCCTCCAACCTTGGCAGAGTAATATCCTGCAGGAGCAGTTGGCTTTCGTCCCGGAGTTGAAGACCACCTGGTCCAGGAATGAGCAGCGAAAGGAGGATCCGGGAAGAGGCAGAGCAGTTACAGGTCCAGCTGCTGAACTACACCAAGGAAGCAAGTCAGAGAAGTAATGAGATGTGGCCTTGCAAGCTGGAACAGGAACTGGTTGCCATTTCATTTCCACATTCTAGATTCTTCACAAAAACATTTGTGGTTCTCTCTAAGCCGAAACACAAAAGAAAGGCATTCTGGGAAGCACTGCAGTCTAGCCAAGTTGCCACGTCACAAGCTATAACACTGAATCCCCATTTTTGAGGATGTGCAAATAAATGCCTAGGATTCATGTCTGCAGGGTGCTGGGTTGGTCATGCAGGTCTGACAGGTTTTGAGTTCCTCTTTCCTTTGGAACAGGAATCATCGCTTGCAAGAGTAGGATGTGATATCTACTATGTCACATTCCTGTAAGAGGGATTGGGGAAGCCAAGCATAAAAGGTGACAAGCGGCACAATTATTTTTTATTAATTATCTGAAATATGTAAATCCATATCTAGGAAACAGATTGGTGACTCCAGGAGGTTGGAAGTGGGAAGGAATTGGGAGTAATTACCTAATGCAAATAGGATTTCTTTTTGTGGGGTGTAAAAATGTTTTTGAAATAGAGGTAGTCATGCAACATTCTGAACGTAATGAAGAATTGTTTATTTTAGAATGAGTAATTTTATGTTACATGAAAGCCACCTAGATTTCTTTTAATCTAATGAAATTTAGAAACTGAGTAGTTTTAAACTCTGATTTCAGCCTTGATGGCTATGAGATTGATTACTGAACATAAAAAGACAGGGTAGTGCTAAGGGCTAGAATAGCAGGGTGGTAGAGTGCTTGTCCAGCAGATGCCAGGCTCTGGGTTCAGTCCTCAGCACCTCACATTTCCTTCACGGAGTGTTAGGGTACATCCCTGGAATCTCAGCTTCCTAGGACACCGGATCAGGGTGATCACACTTAATGAGTCACTGTCTCGGTTATTGCCCAGCATGCACAGGTCCTGGTTCAATCCCAGGTACTGGGGGGGAAATCATTAAATAACTATCTGTTTTTTGGGTTTTTTTTTGGTTTTTTTGGGTTTTTTTTTTAGTTTTTTGAGACAGGGTTTCTCTGTGTAACTTTGGAGATCCGCCTGCCTCTGCCTCCCGAGTGCTGGGATTGAAGGCGTGCATCATCACTGCCTGGCTTGCTGGTTTTGGTGTGTGTGCGTGTGCGTGTGCGTGTGTGTGTGCGTGTGCATGTGCGTGTGTGTGTGTGTGTGTGTGTGTGTGGAGAGAGAGAGAGAGAGAGAGAGAGAGAGAGAGAGAGAGAGAGAGAGAGAAAACAACTTTATGGAGGATTCTCTTTCCACCTTTAGGTGGGTTTTGGAAATTGAACCCAGGTCACCAAGCTTGCATGATGAGCACCTTTACCCTCTTAGCATCTCATGGGTCCTGTCATTTACTTTTTTTAAAGCAGTGCTAAAATCTATATGAAATTCCAATCTGGAAGAAAAAAATAGAAATCCAGAATCTTCTGTTGGGAAAAATAAGTTCCACCCTGGCCTGAGATTGTATTCCCACAGGCAGTGAAAGGAACCGTGTCCTCCTCACATTCAGGCCAGGGAAGTTTGTAGACGTGTCTTGCTCCTTTANGACCAGAGGATAGAATTAACTGGTTGCTAAGGAGTCATAATCACAATTCTTTTGGGTGGATCACCTTACATATGTAGTTTTCACCTGCCCAGAGCAGAAGTCCTGAGGAATAGAGTGCATCTCTGTTGGTTGGTGAGAGATATAAGTAAATGGGTTGGTATATGTTCAGGCCTGTTTTCTAAGATTGAAGTGCCCATGCTCTAGCCAAGGGATCAGTGATACCCAATTTGGGCTCTTTTCTGCCCTCCAGGGAACACAGAGTTTACTTAAGGTGGAGATTTTCTTTGAAATGAGGTTCTGTGTGATGAGCCATCTTTCTAAAGCCCACAGAATGGAAGGGAAAAGCTCCCACCAGCTAAGAACACCTCTGAAACCTATCGCTATCCTAACGCCTGCTGAAAAATGCACCTGTAGCCAATATGGATAAATATTGCTGCGAATTCCTTTTCAGGTTTCCTGAATCCAGGATTGATGACCTGTAGTTATTAGGAAGCCTCAATGGTCCTTCTCAAACAGAGGTGTGAACCCCAAGTTCAGAATCTGGAAGGAGAGTGGTGCTGAACCCCACCAGCATGAGGACTCATGACCTAGTCACACACACCATCATACTTAAGCCCTGTGCCTAAACCCCTGTTCTCCAGGGTGGGGAGTCACGTTGATTGGTATCTATCACTGCAGGAGATGGTGGTTTGGAAATGAGTATACTGGATGACCTTGAGTCCCTGAAGTTTGAATATGGGATTCCGGAAGAGGAACGTTACTGGCTGTACTTGAAAGGACGGTATCGGGGACTGATGATCAAGGGCTGCGCCCATGCAGTCTTCTTTTGCAAACTGTTCTGTTCTTTGAGGTAAGCTAGTTGAAGAAGAAAGACAAGCATCACTGCTGGGAACCCAAGGGACTTGCGCTTTGTATATTGGAGGTTAAATTTGGCGGGAAAACGGTTTTCCTAACCTTTTCAATCCACAGTCAATCACTTCTGGTCTGAAATGACTAGCAGAATTCATTCAAGGATGTCTTGTGTTTACATAGTAAAGCTTGGATTTCTAGTCAGAGGGCAGCTGATGTATTGCACTTATTTATCCATGCATTTAGCCACCCATACTACCAGCTTGCCTTCCACAGCACTAAAGACCAGCCATCCCTTGTCTGTTGCTTCAAATAGAGGCAGTTCTTTCTTCTGAGACTGACCTAATAGTAGGTGACAGGAACAACTGGACGAAATCAGGAAAACAGTACATGAACAAGTAAGAATATTGACAAAGAGAAACTATTAAACCAATCAGGTTCTTGAAAACAATAAGAAATGAAAGAATTCACCAGGGGAATTCAGCATCAGCTATGACCAAGCAGACAGAATCTGTGAACTCAAAGATGGGTCAGCTGAAAGTATTAGTAAGAAGAACAAAAAGAAAAAAGTGAAGAGAAACATTGCAATCAAATTGCCAAGTATAAATAATTTTGAAAGCAATAAAAAAATGCACAATGTAGCTTCCATCGTGTTGAAACAAACACTGATACATCAGATAACATTTTAAATAAAAAACTCACGAGGGACAAAGAATGAAATTGTCACAATAATAAAAGGTCATCGTCCATGAAGATATGTGCCCTAACATCAAAACATCCAGTTATGTGAAGCAAATACTGATACACTAAAAGATACTCGAGATGAGATTGCAATACCTCATTCACAGCCATCGTTAACGCATCCAGACAGAGATCAAGAAGGAAACAGCAGACAGAAATATGCAGGGGACNGATGGGAACCTCACAGACAAAATGGGACACTCCACTCAGAAGCGGGAGAATATGCTCTTTGTATGGTAGGTCGGTTACATATGACCACAAAACAAGCCTTAACGCATTTAGGATTATTAAAGTCATGCTTAAAAATATACTAGAATTCAGGGTGGGTGTGGAGATACACACTTTTAATCCCAACTCTCGGGAGGCAGAGGCATATGGACCTCTGAGTTTGAGGCCAGGCTGGTCTAAAAGAGAGTTCCAGGACAGCTAGGGCTACACAGAGAACGCCTGTCTCGAAAACAACAACAAAAACAAACAAACAAACAAAAAAGAAAGAAAGAAAAAAGAGATGTCAGGCAATCTTAGTTCATTTTCTAGTTCAGACTACATGAATTCCTGGAAAGGAATAATACAAACTCCTGGCCATGCACTGAAGCCAATCCCACAGTAACCCACTCGTATACAATACTTTTACCTCAGCCATGAGAGTGGTGGCTTCATGAATCAGTCACCCTTCAAAGGTTCCATCTCCCAGTATTATTACAGGGACAGATAAATTTCAGAGAGTCTGGGAGACGATACATAGTACATCTCTAGGAACTAGAGAAACTTAAGCCCCACCTTAGCAAAATGAAGGAAGTTAAAAAGAGAAAAATAAAATGTAGGCTAGATCAGCCATAGGAGGGAAAGCTAAACTAAAAAACTAGGTTTTAAAAACATCAACAAACCTTTATATAAATTAAGGAAAAGGGAATCAAGTAACAATCAGACATGAAAGAGGAGCAGTGACAGCTGATGGCATAGGAAAGGATTGTCAAGAAACCGTACAACATCCAAGCAATGGGAAATCTTAGAACCTGTGAAGACTAATCAATAAGACAAAAATATGAATAGACTTATAACCAGTGAGGAGATTGAATTGGTGAGCAAAACCTAACCAAGAAAGTCTCAGTACTAGATCGTTTAATGCTTGAAGAATTAAAGATCTTGGACCAGGGAGGTGATTCAGCAGGTAAAATGCTTCTGGACAAAGTTGAGAATGAGTTCAAATTCCCACCACCCAGGTAAATGTGAAATGCCAGCTATGCCTGGCAGCCTGCCCATTATCTCAGCTTTCAAGAGGCAAAGACAGTGTGGTGGTTTGAATAAAAACNGCCCCCAGAAGCCCATAGGGAGTGGCACTATTAGGAGGTGTAGCCTTGTAGGAATAGGTGTGGTTTTGTTGGAGAAAGTGCAGTTACTCACTAGGAGGCAGGCTTTGAGGTCTCAGATACTCAAGCCACGCCCAGAGCACCACTCTCTTCCTGTTGTCTGCGGATTTGGATGTACAACTTTCAGCTACCTCTCCAGCACCATGTCTGCCTACGTCTTGCCATGCTTCCTGCCATGATGATAATGGACTAAACCTCTGAACTGTGAGTCAGCCTCAATTAAATGTTTTCATTTTTAAGAGTTGCCATGGCAATGGTATCTCTTCACAGCAATAGAAACCCTAACTAAGACAGACCGTAAGGTGGCTAAACTGTCTGCCTACACCACAGGCTCTGGGATCAGTCAGAGACCTTAGCTTGCTAAGATGAAGGTCAGTCAAGGAAGATATCCAGATCAACCTTGGTGTGCAAGCATATGTACACACCTGTACATGCAGCATGTACACACACACACACACACACACATACAACTCTTGCAAAAAATTGAAGAGGGAACATTTTCAGACTTATTTTAGAGACCAGCATTACCTTAATACCGAAGTCAAAGATACTGTAAGAAAGCTACCAACCAGTATCCACTGCTGGTGAGTATTGATGTGAATATCTTCAACAAAATGTTAGCTAGCTGAATTCAATATTACATTAAAAAGATTATGCACAATAAACAAGTGGAAGTCATTCCCAGAATGCAAGGATGCTTCAACATGCAAAATCAGTCCATGTGTAGCACTCTGATGTAAGGAAGGTTGACTAGG
>LZPO01027370.1:408879-424059 GCA_001675575.1 Neotoma lepida
ACACCACAAGTGAGCCTTGACTTCCCTCGCAGTGCAGTTCCAGGTGGTTGTAACTGGATTGCCAGCAGCTAAACCAGGGTCCTTCCACAGCCACAGTCAGCACTCTGGACTGCTGAGCTGGCTCTCCAGCCCCTCTATCTTCATTTTCAGTCTCAGAATCACTGTAGCCAGACTAAGACACATCATAGTTTCTATCTTAGTACCAAAATTATAGTTGCTTTCATCTGATGAAGGCNAGGGATCATCAGGCCCAGGCTGTTCAACATACAGGAGTATGGGGGACCCCAAATCATCATCAGCACTGCAAAGCCCCACCCCATCTTATAAGCAGCATCATAGAACCCCTGCAAAGAGATCTTTAAAAAACATTTTATTTATGTGGCTTCTGAGACATATGATGTAGCTCAGGCTGGCCCTCAGATTCATGATCCTCCTGGCTTTCATGTGCCTAGTTCTAGGATTAGAGCTATGTACTATGCCTTGATGAGACTTTTTTTTTCAATTATAATTTCCCTAATAAATCTTAGTACTAGATGTGTATTCAAATTCAACACAAATTCTGAAGATTCTGAAAATACTGCTAGCTTTAACAGAGAGAAGATGCTGTGAGTTGGGAAGGCTTAAGACTGGAGCCAGCCATCCAAACTGTCCTCAGCGAAAAGACCACGCTGCTTGCCCCAACTAGTCAAGTTTGATCTTCCAAGCTAAATGAAATGGTTTTCTCTTCTGCTCCTTGTCCAGCAGCGCCTCCCTCTTCCGAAGAGCCATTATCTTGCAGGGATGCCTCATTTTCTTCCTGGCAGCTGTCTGACAGGTTCTCCAGTGCTTCTATCTCCGGACTGTACTCCTGCAATCCNGATGCTTCAATAAATCCGGAAAAGGTCAGGGAGTCAGACTTCACTCCACTGTGACCCTTTCTCTCTAAGAATAAGCCGATATTGTCCCTGTAGGGAAGGACGATGCTGCGGCTGAAGAGTGGCTCTTGGATTCCTAGCAGCTCTCGAGTATGACGAGATATTGTCTGAAATGAAAGGATGATATTTTTAATGGGACTAACTTGAAAATACAAGGAAATCAAAGCTTTATTTAGTGTTTCTGTGTCTCTTGAATACTAATTACATAAATTATTTCAGTGAGAGAATAGAGTGATGAAAAGCCAAGAGGCTTACTAAACTGGTCTAATAAAACTAATTTTTTTATTTTAGAGACAAGGTTTCTCTGTGTAGTCCTGGCTTGTCCTGGAACTTGATCTGTAGACCAGGCTAGCCTCAAACTCAGAGATCCTCCTGCCTCTGCCTGCTGAGGGCTGGGATTAAAGGCGTGCACCACCAAGCCCAGCTAAAACTAAATTCTTAAGCGCTGAATCCTCTCAAGTGCTGGAATTGCGTGTGGGAGCCACACCCAGCTTCCTATTGATAAAATGTTTTGGAAAAGACAGAATTAACAGGGACAAACAGATGATTGCCAAGAATCAGGGTATAAGNATGTACTGACAGTGATGGGGATCCAGAAGTCTGAATTCAAGGGAATTGTTCTATATGGTCCTCTAAGCATTTAGTAACATCCACAGACTTGTACACAACAAAGAATGGCTTTACTGCGGCGAATAGGATGGATTATAGGTGAGGACAATTACAAACTTTAGGTATAATTACTCTGAAGTGGGTAGAAAGGAAAGAGGCTAATATAAGTTACTTAACTTTGGAGAATAGTGCTTTATATAGATACTGTAAGTCTTTTTNAAAATGATTTATTTGTTTTTTTTTATTAAAAAGATTTTCCACTCCTTTTACATACCAACCTCATATCCCCCTCTCCTCCCTCCTCCCACCCTGCCAGCTCCCCACCTCAACCCACCTCTCATTCCCACCTCCTCCAAGACAAGGTCTCCCATGGAGAGTCTCCGGAGCCTAGTACACTCAGCTGAGGCAGGACTAGACCCTCCTCCCTGCGCCAAGACTGTGCCAGGTGTCCCGCCACAAGCACTGGGCTCCAAAAAGTCGGCCCCTGCACCAGGGACGGATCCTGATCCCACTGCCTGGGGGCCTTCAGACACTTCAAGCCAAACAACTGTCTCAAGCTTCCAGAGGGCCCNGTCCAGCACCATGGGGGCTCCACAGTTATTGGTCCACAGTTCATGCATTTCCACCAGCCTGGCTGGCTTCATGATCTCAATGTGCCTTGTTCATAGAATCTCTCCTCTCTCCCATCAGTTGAACTCCTGGAGCTCTGCCTGGCTCCCGGTTGTGGATCTCTGCATCTGCTTCCATCTGTCTCTGGATGAGGGCCCATGGGGGCTTCTCAGCTATGGGTCCATAGTTCATCCGTATCCATTAGTTTGGCTGGCCATCTCTGTAGATTTATTTGTTTTATATATTGAGTGCTCTATCTGCATGTACAACTTTATGTGAGGAGAAGGCATCAGATCCCAGTATAGATCATTGTGAGCCACCATGTGGTTGCTGGGAATTGAACTCAAGACCTCTGCAAGAGCAGCCAGTGCTCTTAACCACTGAGCCATCTCTCAAGCCCAATACTGTAAGTCTTAAAGACAAAAATAAGTGTACACAAACACTGTACTTTATTTGGTAAAATTGTCTTTTAAAGGGACATATGCTTATATATGGAAAGGGCCAGGCTTCTCACTGTCATAAAAAGTTATAAATAAGCAACAGGGCTTGGAGCTATGAAGGCAGGAAAGGCTAGAACAAACCTACACTGTAAAGAGTCAGAGAGATCAGTATGTGTATATTATCTCAAATAAAGGTAGATATCAAAATAGACATTTGTATAATGGGTCTGAGACTACTTGGGAGAATACTTCAGTAGCAACATGCACAACCAGTGCCCACAGTAAATATTCTCTGATAAAAACAACCAGGGCTTTGTGGAGACATGGTTAATTCTAGGCCTGTAAAAAGGGAAATGCAAAATGAGCCTGAAGCTTCCTGTAGTCCCAGAAAGTAAGAAGACACTTAATGGGGGAGGAGAGAACACGTCAAAAGAAGACAAGGCTCAATCTAAACATGCACCCAGTTATCAAAGATGGGATTTTTTTGAGCAACAAAGCAAGTAATGATAGTACTGAGTTGTTATACAAACAATAACTGACCATGAATCCAAATTGATATAGATGATGAAATGGATTTTCTAAGTGAGGGAAAAGGAACTGTAGAAGACTTTCTTATGGAAGAATTCCAATCAAACACAGAAGGAATGAAGGAAAGAAAAATCATCTTTAAAGTAACATGGTAGTAACTATGCAGGCAACATCTCATGATAAATGATAAAATCAGTGGACAAAGTCCTAAGGAGGAGCAGGACATTTACATAGCTTCAAATCACAATATCTTTGCCAACGTATTTGTCATTGTAGTGGCTTTACTATGAGTCTATACATTTTCAATATTCCTCTGTCCAGGAGGTGGAGCTTAATTCTCTTCCCTGTGAATGCAAGCTAGACTTAGTACTTCATTTCTAAAAGCAGAATATACAGGAAAACAGTAGTTCTACATGGAGAAAGCCTAACTGACACNACCTTCAAGTGGTGTTTTCAAGTTTCCAATAATAAACCCTTGACATCATGTCCCCAAATCTGATAAGCACGCATGGCCTCTGTGATAAGGACTCATGGCCTCCCTACCCACAACTTTAGTCTCATACGAGAAAGATTAGAGTAACTAAAGTTGAAGGAAATTTACAAAATAACTGATCACTAACTCTTCAGGTGGAAGTTCCCCTTGGCCTCACTCCTCCGAACCCCAAATCCTGCCCTTCTCAGAAAGCCTGCCAAGTGGCTTCTCCCCTGGAGCTGCTCAATACCGCACCTACAGGGTATTTAAGCTCTGGTCCCTACTCTTGCCATGAGATTTCTCTTCCTTCCTCCCCTGCCTCACTTCTAGGGGGCATCTGAGAGTGCTTGGCTCCATTAACCTGGACTTTTAATTTGGCCTGATCTGGCTTATGGCATCGGCGGAGAAACCCACTACCAGGGATCCAAAAATACTTATCATCTGGTGCAGAAACCCAGGATCCCCTGCCAAGTCTTGGCTGCACCAGGGCAAGCCTGATCCATTTCTTGAGCAAAGATAGTCTTTGTTCCAGGGGACCTTTGTGTGAGGAGGTGTTCTCCCCAAAAGGCTACCCCAAGCCNACCGCTTGACCTCAGGCTATCCTGGGGGATGCCTCACCCTAGTCTTTAGTCTCTGGCACAGGCTTGGAAATGGGCAATGCTGAGTCTAAACCCGATCCTTGGTCACCCCTGGGGTGGCTGCTGCAAAATTTATCCAAATTGGGGCTGTCTCACAACATACAACAGATAGTTTGTACTCCCTCACTAGGGTTTTTGGGGCTCTGCACTCCTGTCCCTTCCCCTCCCCTGTTCTCTGTCTACACTCCACGCCTCCCCNCTTCTCTGTTTATCTGTCTATTCCTATGGTTTCTTACATGCCTCTTTATACTATAAACTCTTATTGCAGGATTTTTAAGTTGCTCATATGCATGGTTTAAAATCTAAATAATTGGTAACAATGTCTGTTTTCCNTGGAAAGTTCTGTTTGTCTTGCTGTTATGAAAGTCTTGTTTATTTTGTATGTATGNATGGATCTGTGCCTGTATGTTTTCTTGTGGACATGGGAGCCACACAGAATTACTCCAGGCTCAGTTGGACATATGAATGTATGTGGCCATTGCATGCATGCATGTGGCCTTGGATGTCTGAGTTTACATGTTCTGTGTTTCTTGGTAATAGTTCAACTGTTATTACAACTAACTGCCTGGGCTCAGAATTTGCCTCTGGGATTTTCTGACCCTGAATGATGTGATGACAGACCAAGTTATTTTATGCTGTTCTACCTTATTAAAAAAAAAAGCCAAGGAATTGCATATGGTTAAAAAAAAATCTGTAACAAAAAGTTAGCTTAAAACTTGTAACTCCAAATTGGAACTTCTCTGAGAAACAACACATGGTCTGCCACCACCTAATTAAGCACAGCCATGTGGGCAGCCACCATTTTGAATAAGGATGGAGAAGAGAGAAGTCATATGACTTCACCATCATCTTAAATAAAGGCAACCACATGGACNGGGCCCACCAAGGAGACATTAGGTCTCCAAGATGTTTTGGATTAGGATTCCTGTCCTGTCCTAAAAACAAGGTTTATGAGAGAGAGGATTTAAAACAGTGCTGGTTTACTGAGGNATTAAAGCTGCACCTCCATGCATTCACGCACAGGGCTGTTTCTTGCTGGCAGCCAGATTTTGTAATGTAAGAGTNATCCCCTTGGTATTGATTTTAGAAACACTAAATTGTTTACACTGTGAAAACTGGGTTTTGCCTTCTAGAGATACTAAACTGCTTACACCTAACAGGTAATGATCCCCTGATCCTCAAACACTCCAGAGATCTGAGAATATAGCGTTTAATAAAAAAAAAAACTTCTCATGATAGAGACATGCCAGCTCCTGGAAGCACCCTGTATCTCCTCCAAGGAAGATGGATGGCCGCAGAGGAACTTCCACCCAGAGCTTGCTTTAAATGTAGCAAAGCCAGCCACAGAGCAGAAAACTGCCTTGAGTCTTAACTGCTGCTNAGACCTTTCTAGACTGTGGACAAGGAGGACACTGGGGAATTGATTGCCCCACATTGCCAAGACAAGGTAGGCAGGTCTCCCCAAATTCCTACTCCATAGGAAAGTCAGATCTTTTGGGCTTGGCAACTGAAGACTGATACTGCCTTGGGACCCCTGTCCCCAACGACCATGGAGAAACCTGGGGTAGCTGTCTAGGTAGCTGGAAAGCTGTCTCACTTCTGCTCACTCAGCTGAAATTTATCCTTCTCAGACCTGATGGTGTTTGNTGACTAGGGTACTGATAGATTTACAGTTTAACAGCTCTCCCTCCTGGACCACCCAAGACTACAACCACCTTGGTAATTCATTAATTCATTAGTTAANTTTCCTATTAAAAACAAGGACAGGTTTGCCTTGTTCACAGGCTTCATAGTAAAGGATAAACAGGCTTCAGATGTAACTTCCCACTTAAGGTATGTAAAGATGCTTCAGAATTCTGTCCCCTTTCTATGCTATTATTACAATGGAACTTTAGAAATTCAGAGTTTTTCCGTTGATAAATGCAGTTTTGATAAACTGATAGAACCACTGACTAAGTTCTTAAATTTCTGTGGATTTTACTGGTCCCAGCTTTTAGGACTGCATAGAGGCTTTTTCAGCATTACTGTATTGTCTCCAGCCACATATGACAAAACTCTACTGAAATGCCAGCTCCTCCCACTCAAAACAGGTTAGCATTAAGGAGGGTATGGAGGCCTGCAGGCATGTTCAACTCTGTTCCTCCTCTCCTGCTCCTCAGCCTCCTTCCCTCCCCCTCCTTCCCTCGCTCAACCACTTTTGTTCAGTAAATTTCCTCTGGTTGTCCTCTAAGTATAGACTTAGAGGTGTGTTTCATCGGCTAAAACCAGGCCCTTGGAAAAATGTTCATGCCTTCCAACTCAAAGACATAGCCTTTTAGTACGACACCCAGATGTAAATCTGTTCCAGCTGTTTTACAGACACCTGCATGTTCCTGGGGAAAGAGTTCTGCTACTGTATAAAGGACTCTGGCCTGGAGGAAATTAGTATCAGTCTCCATAGCCCCTCTTTGACTATACCCATCTTCAAGCCTGTATTTTACAGGTCCACTCCTCCTGACAGACATGTGTCAAGACCAAACCACAGGGGACCCTCCAGATACATCAGCCCCTGCACCAGCTCCAAGGACACCAACTAGGTGACTGGCAGGTTGACTTCACCCACATGCCCACCTATAAAATGCTGTTATTTCTTAACTCTTGTTGACACCTTTACAGGATGGATGGAGGCACTCACCATCTCCAGGGAAAGAGTAGATGTGATGGCTCAGGTACTCCTGGAACACATCATCCCCCAATTTGGCATGCCATCCCTACAAGCTCCTGGCACATCAGTGCTGGTACCACCCCTCCAGGCTCAAGTGGGCACTTATCTAGGATGAATGGTCTGTCCAGCAACTGGGACCCTCCAACCTCCAGTTTTTCAAAATGTCCCAATGAAGTGCATATCTGCTCTTGTGTCTGGCTCATTCACCCTTGCCTCTTCTGTATAACCAGAGCACATCTCTGTTCCATTCTTTCTGGCAGTCTTCACTCTCCCCATGGCTAGCACTGTTCATAGGGCCAGTGTTAATAACTTATTTTTTCTCTTAGCAACTTGCCTTTCCCTTCCTCAAGAAACAGATCCCTGAGGTCTCCAGGATGGCAGTTAACTGAATGCTTCTCTACCCACACCTCTCACTGAGCATGGGCCCAGCGACTCCCCACTTCAGCTCCCCAAGTTATCCCATGTCAGCAGGAAACAGCCTGACCTGAACCAGCGCCTATAAATCCANGANGGTTGGGATGTTCAGTTGGAAGCTCCCCTTGACCTCACTCCCCCCCATTCCAAACCCTGCGCTTCTCACGGAGCTGCTCAAGACCNTGCCTACAGGGTATTTAAGCTCCGGTCCCTAGACCTGCCCTGTGATTTCTCCTCCTCTCACTTCTCACTTCTGGGGGCTTGAGAGTCACCTTCGAGTGCTTGGCTCATTAAATCTGGACTTTTAATTTGGTTCCATCTGGGTTCTTGTGTTAGCAGAGAAACCCACTACTGGGGATACAAAACTACTTATCAATAACCTTCAAAAACTTCAAGGTTATGAAAAATAGATCAGAAAAATATCCCACACTGGATGAAACCAGCTGAAGTACATAAAGTACATCAAGATTAGATCTTACAGGAGAAAAATGAGTGTGAACTGCAGAACTTGAATAAGATGGGTTATTTAATAAATACACACCACAATTGCACAAGATGTTGGCATNAGAAGCTGGGTCGAGTGTATGTGGAGCTGGAAAGATGAGTCAGCAGTTACAGAATCAGAGCTGGTTTCCAGCAATCACATCAGAGGCTCATGCCGGGCCTGTAACTCTAGCTCCAGGGGACCCGAAGCCTCTGGTCCCTAAGGGAACACACACTCGTGTGCACACCATAATAATTATAAATAAAACAATCTTTTCAAAAATGAGTAAAAGAAAGAAAGGGCTGAGGAGATGAGTCAGCAGCTTTGCTGCTCTTCCAGCATCCATGTTGGGTGGCTCACACCACCTGTAATTCCAGCTCCAGGAGACCGATGCTTCCTTCTGACCTTCACAGGCAAACATACCACACACACACACACACACACACACACACACACACACACACACACACACACACACACACACACACAGGTAAAAAGAAATCTTTAAAAAATTTAAAAAAGAGCATCCTTTGTTCTTCCAGAGAATCCTACTTTGGTTCCCATTACCCATGTCCTGTGGCTCTGAACCACCTGAAACTCTAGCTCCAGCCACTTAGGTGCCCTTTTCTGGCTTTGGTGGTCACCTGTTCCTTCCCCCACACTGGGTCTACATTACACACACACACACACACACCCCTATCAAACTCTTTTGTAAAACCAAGTATACAAATTAAAAATTCTTTTACAATGAAAAAATGTTTTTGTCTAGTGACAATTACTGATATGCTTCTTCGAATCTGTGCTACTTAAATGGTTTGCAGTAAGGCAGATATACTGAAGCTGCTGAGACAGTATGAAGTTTATAAGGCTGTGTTTTGACTGATTAATTGTAATGACACAGGGTCTNCTTATAAGAGCCAGTCTTCCTTTAAAACTATGTATGCCAGGCTAGCCTTGANCTCATCAACACTCTGCCTTACTTAGACTCCCTAGTGCTGGAATTACAGGCANGAACCACCATGCCTGATTATAGCCATTCACCATTCCTGGTTCAAGACTATACTTTAGAATCATAAATAATTCATTCTAAATAAGCAATTCACTTATATTATTCTCCAAATATTTGTCACAGAGTTCATATATTTTGAGATTCTTTTTTCTTATTGTTCAATATTGGAAATTGAACCCAGGGCTTCACAGATGTTCTACTACTGTACATCTCCCTTTTAATTTTGCTTTGAGACAGGGTCTCACTAAGTCACCCAGGCTGGCTTTGAGCATGTGATCCTCCTGCCTCAGCCTTCTGAGTAGCTGGGAAGGTATNTCCCACTACATCTTTCTTGGAGAATCATTTTCCAAGAGAGAGGACAGAAGCAAGTGAGCTGTTCTTTTATCTAACCTATCCTTAGAATAAACAAGACTGACTGATGTAAGCGCTGCTCTGAGGGAAACTGTCGATGTATTAGTAGCTNTAATCACAGCAGTGGAATTAAAAGTGCTTCGTGTTGGGGCTGGAAGTGAGGCTGAGTGGTAAGTGATTGTTTAGCATGCTCAAGGCCTTGAGTCCATATCCCCAGCACTGCAAAACCAAACCAAGCAAGCAAGAAAAAGCAGGTCTGTCTGTTAGTAAGGAGGTTGGCTATAGCTAACCATTCATGCCAGCTGTGGTAGATAATGCTTATAAACCTAACACTGGTGAAAGTAAGGCAGAAGGATTACTGTGAGTTACAGGATAGCCTGAACTACACAGTGAGTCCCAGGCCAGCCCAGACACTGTCTCAGAAAAAGAAAACCCTTCAAAAAATTTAATGTATAGTCTCTAAGAAGTTAATGTGTGTCTTAGTCTGAGGTTAGCTCTTTGGTGTATTCCCAAGTGTCAAGTAAACCTTATGCAACTACTGAATGACTTGAGTTTTATGTTACTCTAGTGAACTCAGGGAGAAGCCACATTTTCCTGATGACTTACATAAGTATGCCAAAGGTGGCTTATTAAAATTTCTTCAGATATAAGGATTCCCAGTAGGCTCATCATTTACTTTTGAGGATTTCATTAGATTTTTAAGACCTCTTGTTTCTTACACAGCAGAAAAACCATGATCAGGACTTTGACTATACCCCACGGATATTATTCCTTTGGAATTAGANTGTCAAGTNAGCAATATGACTTTGGTGAACTCTTAAAAATGTTTTCTCATGATGAAGAGCTGAAATTCTTGGTATTTAATGTTGTAGGGCTTTAGTTACCAGTAAAGACTCAGGAGTCAGATGCTGGGGTAAAAGCCTGCTAGGTCAGAAAGACAGAGAAAGCATCTGGCTGACCTTCCTCCTCTGCCGATGTCCTAGAAAGAGAGCTTTCTCCTACAATGTCTCAAACAAAACTCCTCNAACTGAATGTCCCTCCCTTCTACTTCCTGTGTGTCTCTCTATCCATCCTCCTGACTCCCTCTTACTCTCAATGGTTTTTTCCTGTCAACTGGTTACTCGCTCTGTCTCTTAACCTACAGTTAACTTTATTTAATCCTGTTTACAGTATTCTAGCAGAAAGCTCTTGGATTAAAGATGTGTGCTAGGGCTGAGCCACCCCACAACTAGAAACAGATTTTTCCAGTAAATAACACAATCTTGGGGTTCACAGTGTAATCAAATAGCCTGCAACCAAATTCAATACACTTGAAGTAGATGCTGGAGTCACAAAGAACAATGGTATTCTTTTACCATAAAAAGAATAGGAGTTTAATCTTGCAGCCCTTGGCAGCCGTGTGAAGCCATGGTTGGAAATACCATATATCGTAAGCGGGCTTCTCTATGTTATATACATGGAAGTTGGTGGCAATTAGAATATTCATTTAGANAGGCAGAACATGAATCCCAGAAGCATTTAAATTCTGATCTGAAGCTTATCTGAATGATCTTTTGCAAGTTGCTTTACCTCTGTGGGACTCACTTTTCTCTTCTGAGGATTAGATAAATCCACGTGTATAGTGCTTACTGCACAGTAAGTACTAGGCAAAGTGCCAACAATTAGCTGAATGAAGGAGTGTAATGTTTGGTTAGGATTCCATGTTTTAATTGTTCAGACTTTCTAACTAGAAAGACTTGACTATTAACAAGTGTACTTTTCTTGTCTGAGTCATATGATTTACAGAATAATATGATCCTAAGACTTGAAAAANAGTTGTAGGGAACATATTCCAGAATCTTTCATTTTTAATTAATTAAAAAATTTGGAGAGTTGTCTTAGTCACTGTTCTATTCCTGTGAAGAGACACCAAGACCACAGCAACTCTTAGTAAAAGAAAACATTTAGCCAGACGGTGGTGGTGCACACCTTTAGTCCCAGCACTCAGGAGACAGAGGTAGGCAGATCTCTGAGTTCGAGGCCAGCCTGATCTACAGAGCGAGTTCCAGG
Organism: Neotoma lepida; assembly: GCA_001675575.1. Taxonomy (NCBI): domain Eukaryota; kingdom Metazoa; phylum Chordata; class Mammalia; order Rodentia; family Cricetidae; genus Neotoma; species Neotoma lepida. Next base: position 420,101 of record LZPO01027370.1, read on the forward strand.
ACAAGTCAGGGCTACACAGAGAAACCCTGTTTTAAAAACCAAAAACAAGCTGGGCTGTGGTGGCACAGGCCTTTAATCCCAGCACTCCAGAGGCAGAGACAGGCGGATCTCTGTGAGTTCGAGAGCGAGTTCCAGGACAGCCAGAGCTGGTACACANAGAAACCCTGTCTCAAAACAAAACAAAACAAAACAATCCCCCCCAAAACAAAGCAAAACAAAAAGACAGCATTTAATTGGGGGCTCGCTTACAGTTCAGAGCTTTAGTCTATTATGGCCATGGTGGAAGCATGCAGGAAGAGATGGTGCTGGAGAGGTAGCTGAGAGTTCTACATCCAGATCTACAGGCATCAGGCAGAGAGAAAGACACTGGGCTTGGCTTGAGCTTTTGAAACCTCAAAGTCTATCCCCAGTGACACACTTCCTCTTACAAGGGCACGTCACCTAATCCTTTTGAAAGAGTTCCACTCCCTAATGACTAAGCATTCAAATACATGAGCCTATGGGGCCATTCTTATTCAAACCACACAATGGTGGAGACTTGGAACCTATCTTTAAAAAAACTGAATCTGAGCTGGGTGGTGGTGCTGCACACCTTTAACCCCAGCACTCGGAAGGCAGAGGCAGATGGACCTCTGAAGTTAGAGGTAGGAGATTTCTGAAGTTCAAAGCCAGCCTGATCTACAGAGCAAGTTCCAAGACAGCCAGGGCTATGCAGAGAAACCCTGTCTTGAAAAACAAAATAAACGTATGAAACCTAAGAAAGCACTCTATTTCAAATAGACAGTCTTCATTTCAAAAGACCCCTTTAAAAAAAATCAAATCCAATTCTGAAGACCATTTTTAGAAGCTACTGCAGAAGAACATTTACAGGCTTCCTATACCAAATAGACCCTGGAGTCTGGAGAACGGGAATGAAGAAAACCAGACAGTGTAAGTGACATAGGAGGAAGTGACAATTCTTAGCTTTGTTGGGGTCAAAACAGAGGGAGGAAGCAACCACTGTAAGCCTGAGGGATGAGAGTATGACNACACCATGGACCAAAATGAGGTAAAGAGAATGGTCTGGGACAGATGGTAGGTAGCACTGTCATAGTACTCTCCAAAAGGAACCTTAATGAACAGCTCACCTTCATGTCTTCAAAATCAGTTATCCCCATCTGAGGCAGGTTGCAACAGTTTACATGGATGAGTTTTCGACCACTGATGAAGTTTGTAATAAAACACTCCTGTCAGTACAAGAAGAACAGCACTTAAACATGTACTACTGCGACTGGAAGAAATTTAAAATAAAAGCGCTGGGTTAAATTTNATGCTGTGGCTTCAGTCTACTTTTGCATGTTGCAACTAATTTTTTCTTCCTATGACTTTTTCTTTTCAGGGCAGGGCTAATGAAAGGTATCACTCTAGCCCAGGCTGACCTGGAACTCAGTTTATAGACCAGGCTGGCCTCCAACCTATGGTGATCTGCCTGTCTCTTGTCTTCTGAGTGCTAGAATTACAGACCTGAGTCACCATGCTCAGTCTCAAGGACATTTTTAAGTCCAAAAGGTGTAAAAGGTTTCAGATCCTGTGTTTTGTGGCAACCTAATGCCATAGTTGGCATCAATAAGTTAAGAAGCACATGCTATTTTTGATAAAACCAATTTGGGCTGATAGATAACATGCATTAATACTCTTAAGTGCTCATGATACATATGACATATTTGGGCAGATAGGATTAACAGTACAAATTCAGGGTAAGGGAGTTGCCACTGAGACATCTTGGCAAAAGTGCAGAAGGGCCTGATTTTTGCCTAAATGTATTAAAAATATAGATTTCTATGAAAAGAAGACTACANGTTTTTTTACCTTTATTCAAAGAATGAAGAGAATAATTGGGATGAATAGGAAAATCAAATATAACTTTTTCTTCAGAAATACTATATATATATATATGTATCAGTTATAGGCTATACATATGTTTAATTTGTGCTCATACACTGGGTTCAGTCCACCACCACACACACACAATCCAAATTTACTTCNCCCACAGTCCAGGATGTCTCTGTATTTCTAGTGAAAAAGAGGCAAGGGAACATGTCAGTATAGAGGGAAAAATGAGATTGGAGGACATGACTTCAGAAAGCATTGTTTTTGTATACCTTGTATTGAGGGAAGCCTAGCTCACTAATCCACTCTGCAACCCTCTCTGGGCTCCAATTAAGGTGTTCAAATTGTGGGCAAATACTTTTATTGATCTTGGATTCTTTAGGTCCCATTTTCTCCGATCTCTGGGAGAAAACTACGTCACTAAATGAATCTCTCAATTCTGACGGAGACTCTGAAGAAGGAATGGTTGGAACTAGTTCGCTGGTATCATCAGCCTGAAGCTCTTTGAGGAGATCTTGAGATTCTCCATCTGTACCAGCTGATTCCATACTTTCTCTGGGAGATCCTACCATATATTCATCTTTAGCCTTGTTAGTTTCTTTTTCTGACATCTTTTTGTGATATCCAGAGTATACTAGCTCATCCCTGTCTATAGGAGACTTAAGTTTGCTTGGTTCTGGTCTGTGTTCCTTGGGAAATTCTGTATCTATCACTCTTGGTTTGGGTTCATCTGGTAACTCTAGATTTTTCTCCTTGGTTGGTTCTGGCTGTGACTTCTCTTGAACTTCTGGTTTGGACATCTGTGGTGGCACTTGACCTGTTTCCTCAGTTGATTTTATTAGTTTCTCCTTTGGAATTTCTGCTTCAGTCTGTTCTTGTAGCACTGGGCTNTTTTCCTTACTTGACTCTACTAATGTTGTCTTTGATTGAGATCTCCCACTTGATTTTCTCAGCACTTTCNTTTGACNTGATGATTTCCTGTCCTCTGATGGCTCTGGAACTTTCTCCTCAATTGACTTTTCTTGTGTGTCCCCTTGAACGTCTGGTTTTATCTCTTCTGGTAGTCCCAGAGCAGCCTCTTCCAGTGTCTCTGGAATCTTTTCCTCAACAGACCTTCTTTGTGTTTCCTTTGGAATTTCTGATGTTGCCTTTTCTGATAGCTCTAGACTTGCTTCATCAATTGGTTTTCTTGCATCTTCCCCAGAAAGCTCCTGTTTGAGTTCTTCTGGCGGCTCTGGAACTTTCTCTTCAATTGACTGTCTTGGTTTCTTGTCCGGGAATTGTGGCTTAACTTGCTCGGACTGCTCTGTGTCTATCTGCTCTGTGGACTTTATTGGAATCTCTTCTGGAGGCTGAATATCTACTTCCTCAGTAGACTGTCGCAGTGTCTGGTCTGGAAACTCTGGTTGAGTCACCTCAGATGGCTCTGTACTTTTCTCTTCAGCTGACTCTTCCTGTATCTCCTCTGTAATCTCTGACTTGGTCATCTTTGGTAGGGGCAGGTCTTCCTCTTCAACCGATTTTATTGGTTTTTCACTTGGAAAATCTGGTGTGGTCTGCTCTGGACCTATTTCTTTATCTCCCTCCCTAAGAGACTCCTCTGGAACGTTCTGCCCAGTCTCTTCTGGTAACTCACTGCTCGCTGCCTCTGGAACATTGGTTTCTGTTGGTAGCTGTGTATCTGTTTCTGTAGGTGGTTCTGTGAGTACATCTACTGAAACGTCTGGTGGTTGTAGGTNTGACTCCTCAGATTTTTCATCCGTGGGAACCTCCAAATCCTCTCCTCCCGCTCCCGATGATGTCTCTAACTTCAACACTTGAGTTGTCTCCGGTTCAGTTTCTTCTTCGGGCATCCTGTCTGGCTCTAGCAGTACGTTTTCTGCACTCCCTGGCTTCCCCTCTTCAAAGTCATCTTCCTTAGTCTTTTGTTCCTCTGGCTTTTGTTCCTCTGGCTCTTGGTCAATCTCCGGGAGCAGCTCAGGGTTGTCTGATTCAGCATTATGCACTTTATGAGATCTAAGAGATTTAGTTCTTGTAAACTGTAGCTTCTGACTTTCATCTGGGCCAGAATCATAATCTTCTGGGACTTC
>LZPO01027370.1:448299-459727 GCA_001675575.1 Neotoma lepida
CACACACACATTTTAAAAGGAGAGAGCAGAATGATGAGTACCAGGAGTTGGCACACAGTGGAGTGGGAGATACTGGTACAATAAGGTCAAGAGGTCTCTGTTAGCATGGTGACTAGACTTAATAATAATACATTTACACCCAAAACTACAAGCGGTAAATTAAGAATGTATTTATAATACAGCAACTAAGTATGTGAAGTGATGCAAATGTTAAGTAGCTTCATTTGATCATTTCACAGTATCTATACATATCACAGCATCATACCTTATGCCACAGACATGCACATTTTAAATTTGTCAATTAGTAAATAAATAAAACATAGCAACAAAGAAGATCAGACGCTGAGTCCATCTGATGACTGAGCTGTGTTTACTGTGGCTGTAGAGCCTGGGGACTGGCTTTGTCTGTTCCTGTGAGCCAGTCAGCTCTGGGCCTGTCTCTTATACACATCTAGATGTGTATAAGAGACAGGCATCATACCTTATGCCACAGACATGCACATTTTAAATTTGTCAATTAGTAAATAAATAAAACATAGCAACAAAGAAGATCAGACGCTGAGTCCATCTGATGACTGAGCTGTGTTTACTGTGGCTGTAGAGCCTGGGGACTGGCTTTGTCTGTTCCTGTGAGCCAGTCAGCTCTGGGCAGTGGTCAGCTGAAGTGACATGGACCTAAATGCAGAAATCAGGAGGGGTGGGGTGTCTTTTGAATGTTGTTTTATTGCAGAATTCCTCCAGAATTATTATGCCTCCTCAAGACCCCTTGAACTGACATGTTTTCTTCTTCTGAGAGGCCACAGATGGTATCTCCAGTGAGTAAGGATACCACGGAAGATCCACAGAAAACGGCTGGTGCTTCAGAGGTTCAGGCTCCTGGGGAGCAGGAGTTGCTGCCAGCAGGCCAGGCTCAGGTACACAGTGAGGTAGCAGAGTATTCAGGCTCTCTCTTAGGAAAAGGGGAGCTTCTGGTACCCAACTTAGGCACCCATAGTGGATGGGTTGGAAGTAGCACTACTGAGATGGTGGCTCTCAGAATTCTGTCACTCCCAGCAGGTATGTCCAACCTTTTGACATTGTGAAATGTCATCATCTATAAAGTTCATACTTGAGAACTGCATTATTGAGTTACAGAAATTTTCTTTTTGAAACCTCGATGTTTTAAGCAACTTCGGGCTTCATGGATTCCAGGGGACATGGGTTGGACACCCCTGTGAGGATCTCAGTTCTAATTATTTGGAGAATTAATTATCTGTCTCTCTCACACAGCCTGCCATTGTGTTAGCACACAAAAAATGAAGTGTCAGAACGGATGTCCCATGTTCTCTGAAACCTTGATGTTAGCAGCCTGAAGTCACCGATTGTTTTAGCTGATCTATCCTTATGAAGGAATAATCTGTATTTATGTAAAGAGTCCATAGGAGTAGTGTTAGTAACTAGTGATTCCTTTGACACAGAGGCAGGGCAGGTGGGATGGATTGTGTTATTATTTTCATTGTTAGTTATGTAATAATTAGAATTTGTGTCAATAAAGACATTAAACATTATACCTTTTGCACAATGCTTGGTAGTTTATATGAATTTTTGTCTACAAACTTTTTACTGTTGCTCACACTCTTGTGAGATAAATACCACCAAGTCCCCATTTAGCAACTGTGGAAACTAAGGCTGAAAGCTTTAATAAGACTATGCTGCTAATTAAGTTGCCAATTAAATCCACGGTGTAAAAGAAAGGGTTTCCTGTAAACTTGCTAGCCAGTGTCTGGTTCCATTACTTAGCTGTGTGGATGAGAACGGAAGAGCTTGGTGTCAGAAACAGATCTTGTGAGAACGCAGCCTGGGAGATTACAAACTTGATGTACTTGCACAAGTACAATTCCAGCCTCATAACTGGCGTGCTGACTCACTGACGTGCTCTCTCCTGTGGGCAGTAGGAATGGATTTCTTGTTGAGTTGCCTACCAGCTGGGGAAGGAGCAGGAAATAAAGGCATAATAACATGAAACAGGGAACACAATGTAGTGATTTGGAGGGAAATCCCTCAGGAGTGATTGCAGACTTCTGTGTGGGTTAGTGAGGACTTTTTGTATCAAATGCCATTTGTATCCTTTTATGCAAGTCAGATATCTGGCAGCAGGTGTACTGTTCAAATAGAAGTCCTGTGGCTGGTTTAAAATGAAATTGTAATTATTAAAAGATCATTGCAGGGCTAGAGAGATGGTTCCCTGGTTCACCTGTTAAGAGCACTTGCTGCTTTTCCAGAGGACCTGAGTTTGGTTCCCAGCACTCATATCAGGTGGCTCCCAACTGCCTGTAACTCCAGCTCCAAGGTATCCAATGTCCTCTTCTGTCCTCTGCAGTCACGCATTATACAGGACAACGCACACGCACACACAATCTTAAAGAACATTGCTAGTGAAATACAGGGAGAGACAACTTAGAGCCTGAGTTGTGACTAAGGGAGGGGTAGGAAAAGGATACAGAGGAATGGAAAGAATGTGTAAGGAAGAGAAGAAAATTGGAAACCACACACTGTCTGTGATGCTTTTGGTGAATTTGGTGGCTCACAGTGATATAAAAGTGATCCTTGAGTAGGGTAGCCTTTGCTATGGAAGAGATCCTTGTAGCCTGGAACATGTGGCAGAGTGGAGTAGAGCTAGCTCTAGATGGGAGTGTTATGAGAGGAGCCGCTGGAAGGTACAGTGAAGGCAGNGACAAGACCAAGGCGTGACCCAGAAACCCTTCTGATGGAGGCCCATAGCAAGCTGTGAGGATATTTGTGGGGGAGATTTTGCAGAGGTTCTGGAGCGGGGGGTGGGGGGGAACTTTTCTAAAGTTGCAAGAGACAGGGAAGAAAAGAATCTTCAGGGGACATTTTGGTGATGTTAAGAAGTAGAATGTTGGGGTAACTTGTACTTGGTAGAAAGAAGGAATGTTGGTTAGCACATTAACTTTTGGGTTGTAGTCTCAGGGAAGAGTGGGGCATCCTGCATTTGGAAAGAGGCTGATCAGAATCTGCCACCATAAGTCCTTTAACCAGAATTCTGTTGTGCAGATGGCCAAGTACCAAGCTCCACAACGATCCGGAGACATGGTCATGATCCAGTCTGAGCACACTGGAGCTGTGGATGTCCTTTCAGCGGATTTGGAATCTGCAGATCTTCTGGGGGACCACAGGAAAGGTGAGACCTTTGGAATCATAGAAGATAGTTTTTCATTTCCAATAGATGCNTGAAGGACAGAAGACAGATGGAAGGACAGACAAAGTTGTGGAAGGAAGTGACAGAAGCTGTTAGAAAGAACATTGTATATTAACCTTCCTAGCAAAAAACCAGGTCCAGGTCCAGGAGTGTTTCCCCGCTTCTCAGTAGTAAGCTGTCTGTCCTTTCAGTTTCTCCGCCTCTGATGGCTCCTCCCTGCATCTGGACCTTTGCCAAAGTGAAGGAATTCAAAAGCAAGCTGGGCAAAGAAAAGAACAGCCGTCTGGTGGTGAAGCGGGGAGAAGTCGTCACCATCCGGGTCCCTACCCATCCTGAGGGAAAGCGTGTCTGCTGGGAATTCGCAACTGATGACTATGATATTGGTTTTGGAGTTTATTTTGACTGGACCCCGGTAACCAGCACTGATATAACTGTGCAGGTCAGTGATTCTAGCGAGGATGAGGATGAAGAAGAGGAAGAGGAGGAAGAGACCGAAGGTAAGCTTAATTTTAATTCAGTTTGCTCAACCTAATTGCTAGTGGCTGCTCCGTGGAGTGTAGCATTTCTCCTGCCCATCAGAAACCCAGCATTGCAAGCNGATGGGGTTGGTATTGATGCCTTGGTGGAAAGCCCCTCCCAGCCTCTCCCCTTCCTGCTCTTCCTTTCTCTCTCCCTTTTAACAAGTGCCTGGTTTTTTCCCCGTTCTCTCTGTGTGTATGGACAGCAGGGTTTTCCAGATCACGTTNGTACCTGAGATTATGTTTTTTCTCTCTTTGTTTTGGAATATTTACTCTTGACTTCAAGCTACACTCAGTGGTTATAATAAGCTAAAAGTACCCCTCCCCTCTTNCTCCACNATGCCACTGCTGGCAGAATACAAATTCTTTGCTTCATGTTAAGAGTACTGGTCTCTGCTCCATTCTTTTAAAAAATTTTTGTTTTTCAAAACCTGTTTTCTCTGTGTAGCCCTGGCTGTCCAGGAACTCACTCTGTAGACCAGGCTGGCCTTGAACTCAGATATTCGCCTGCCTCTGCCTCCCGAGTACTGGGATTAAAGATGTGTATCACCAGCACCCGGCTTTAAGAAATTTTTATTATTGTATTTTATGTGCACGTTTTGCCTGCTTGTATGTCTGTGCACCATGTGTATGCCTGGTGCTGGTGGAGGCCAAAACAGGGAGGGAGTCAGATCCCCTGGAACTGGAGTTACAGATGGTTGTGAACCCTGAAGTGGTGCTAGGGATAGAACCTGGGTCCCCTGGAAGAGCAGGCAGTGCTCTTAACCATTGAGCCATCGCTCCAGCCCCTCTCTGCTGCATTCTTGTTATTTGTTGTGTATACTCATGATGGTACATATTGGGAGGAGTCTAGAAGTAAGTTAGAAGCGTTTGCAGTAGCCNGTGGCTTTCATGTATGACTACAAATGACTACAAATCATTCTCTTCATTTGCTTTTTCATGTCTACCAGGAAATCTATGTGTATTTAGGAAAGAGGAAGACCTTTTATCCTACTTGCTATTTTTCAGATGCCAAGTGAAAGCCACTCTTGTACAATGTGTTTATCTCTATTCCCTATTTCTGTTAGCTAATCCTTTCATGTACTCTAAGGATTTCCAGGTTTTCCTCTCTAAATATCTTTTCCCCATTGGAAACCAGATATGTCTAAAGTTAACAGGCTGGATCATGGGTTCTCAGAGGAAGCATTACTGTTTACTGAGACTCTTGGACTCTGGGCTACTGAATTCGTTTCATTCTGCTGTCATGTTGATGACCACGAAGATCNGTGGACTTTTCCTAGTGCCTGTGGGAGAACAATAGAGTCCCCATTTGAGAAACACTCTNTCACTTTCAGACAGGCTGTGTTCAGGCTAAAAAATCTTATCTAAATTCTGCCCTTTTGCTCCTGCAGAACCTGTCCCTGTGGGAGATGTGGAGAGAGGCTCCAGGAGTTCTCTACGGGGTCGTTATGGGGAGGTCATGCCTGTGTACCGGAGGGACAGCCACCGAGATGTGCAAGCTGGCAGCCATGACTACCCTGGGGAGGGCATCTACTTGCTCAAGTTTGACAACTCGTACTCCCTGCTGCGCAACAAGACTCTCTACTTCCACATCTACTACACCAGCTGAAAGATGCTAGGCTAGGACAGGCTGTGTTTGCTGGCTGAAGCNGGCTGCCAGCTGGTGCCTCTTGTCTCTAAGCAAGAGCCTCAAGTTCTGTGTGAGGCTCCCAAGCCTCGTGCCCTGCCTGGCATGCCTGACTATTGACCCCATGTAGCTTTTCCCCCTTTCTTGGCTTCTGCAGGTGGTGGTGTAGTGCTCCTGTTCTGTGGTCCCTGACTCACTCTTGTTTCAAACTCCAGCCAAAACCCTCTCAGAAGGCCCCTATGAGGCAAAAGCCCAAAATGAAGTAGAAGGATGTCTTTTAAAAACTGATTCACATTCAGGTTGCCGCTCACTCTTCTCCAGAGCCTATAATGNCGATGGACTTAGCAGCGCCTACCCTCTTCCATTTCGAGGTGCCAGAAGAGGGAAAAGCACAGTGTCTATGAAAGAGCCCAGTACTCTGGATGGAGAATGCTCCGTCCAGCCTCTCAGCACTGCCGTATTCCTGCCTGCTGGGTGTTCTTAGTCTCTAGCTCAGGCTGGGAGCCCTCACTGCCTTGGACGGATATTATTATTCCTGATGGGTAGACCTTCCTGATGGGTAGACCTTTCTCTGTACCAAGTCTCTGTTTCTGCCATGTAGCAAGAACTTCCAAGCAATTGCAAGCTGTGATCAGTGTCCTAGGATCTACTGGGAAGAAAAACGGCCTTTATCACTTCCCGTCTCCAGCGCTATCTCCCTTACTGAGGGTGCTGGTGGCTGATGAAGAAAGGGTGGAAGGTAGGCACTGAATTAGTTCAGAAGCTGCCCTTTTGGAAGTCAAGTAGCAGTCGTGGTCCTGAGTGCCGCCCCCCACCCCAACCTCCGTCCTTAGGCTACGGTGTTATTTAGGAAGTTTGCTTTGGAACCAAATACAATGAAACCCAATCAGGTTTGCAGTGATTCTAGGTTTGTGTTTTTTACAGAGGACNTAAACTTAACGGTGTTCACAGTCCTTAGGGAAAGTAATCATGGAGTTTTGCTGTTGCTGCTGACTGTGTGTGCTCCTTACCTGACCAAAGCCTGCAGGGACAGCCTCTCACACTCTGTTCACCCTGAGGCTCTGGAGCCACAGAATGTAGTCATGTTGCAGTGGGTGGCCACAGAGCACCAGGTGCTAAGGGCCCAGGTGGAGAGGGCAGTGAGGCGTGGACCTCTGCAGTCATCTGTAAACTCTTTCTTACTCAGTGTTGTCTGCCATTCTTCTGAATTTAGAATAATTAGGTTTATTTATTACTTTATTTATGCTTTTGAAAGCACATTTCAGTTTGTCTTTGAAACAGTTCTCGTCTGTTTCCCGTAAGGCTTCCCATCTGCTCTGAGCCATGAAGGCCACCTCTTTTATGGCGTTAAAGATGGTTTCAGGGCTTGGAAAATGATTGTGTATGTCNTTCCTGCATGCTAGCCCCGTGATGCTTTGGAAACAGTCTGCCCTTTCAGAGAAGGCTGCCTCCAACCTCGTCCATGTATAGGTACATCTCAGTCCTCTAAGTGAGGAATGGGTGTGATGGGCGCCCCTGCACTGGAGATTGACTTAAGGAACTGACTAGTGAGTCAGGGAGAAGCCGAGCACCACGATTATCAGATGTCAAAGTCCTTTTCCTCCTCTGACACNCTCTTCATGATGTTTCCTTTGGCACATTTNTTTATTGTGTGGTTGCCTCGCACCAAGCCCCTGCCCTACAGGAGTGATCACCCCAAGGGCAGGGTCTTGCCAGTAGGTCTGTGGTCAGGAACAAAGGGAATGCATCCTGCACCTCTGTTAACCTGAAAGCCAAGTGCAGGATGATGGACTGCCATAGCCTCTTGGTCGCCAGTCAGCATCCATACCTCCATTATTTCATCATTGCATGTGTTTCCTAGGGGATTGTACTGGCAAGAATCCATTGTAAGAAATTAGTAAAGTATTTGGGCAGTGAAACAGACTTGCTGATCCTCATGGCGTCAGACAGCAGAGTTGAAGCTGAATCATGCTTTCACTGGTTGAGCGTAATCTTTGTAGAAAAAAACAATCTTTGGAGTGATTTTCCAGTCCGTGGTCCCGCTTACTTTTCCTATTATCAACTCCTGGCCTGCTCTCAGAATGGCGCTGGCAGGCCCCAGGAGCAAGGCCCCAGGGCTTCCCACAGTATTTAGGCTTTACCCTGTCTAGTCTTTTGTTCTTATCATGAGGTCATGGTGTTTTATTTTCCTGGAGCCCCACTTCTCTTGTACCAGGGAAGTCTGTGGACTTCTCATCCCTCTAACGTGCCTGTCACTGGTTGGTCAATCTACAACACTTACTTCTTACTGGTTTTTCCTTAGCAGGGTTTCTTTGTCTCACGAACATAAAATAGCTAAAAGAAGACATGTCCACTGTGTGATGAATCATTATTCTACACTANTTTTTTACAATAAGAGAACTTGAGGGACAAAGTATTATTTCCTGAAAACACAGGTAATCACGGAGAACACATACCTAGCAGGTAGTGTCACTTCCATGGTCCCTTCTGTTCAACTTGCAACAAGCAAACAATGACATAAATTGTCTGCTTTTATTCTTGCCCTGCTCTCTAGAGCACAAATAAGTACTATGCAGTTGAAAGAAAGGATTCTGTAAGAAGGCAGATTGAGAGTATTTACACTAAGTGGCTGCAGTTCTTAAATTTCTTCAGTGTATCTAATTTTGCTACTTTGTTAAGAAACAGGACTTTTAAAAAAGACATACCTAAAGTGCTATTTTTTTCCAACATCTTATTATGAAAAAATTTCAGCAAACAAAAAAGCATACACTTCCATCCCACATACATTTTTAAANTACAAACTGCCGGTTTCTAAACAAAGATTGTACCTTTTAGTTCCCTTTGACAAGTATCCAGTTAGAGGACAGTGAGTCAGCTCTGTCAGAGCCCCTGCTTAAGCAGATCTCTTTCATTCAACGTGGGCTGCCTAAGAAGTCCCCACAAAAGTGCCCATTGGCCTCCATCTTTCAGAAACTAGCTGTATGTCCCTTACTTGTGACTGTAACCTCAGTGGCTTTCCTCTCTAACTGCATGTCGCTGTGAAGGTGACTGTGTAGCTGCATCGAAAGCTTTCCTTCTCACCTGTCGCTCTCTGACACATCCTCAGGACACTCACATGCAAATGCACTCTTCAGATACCACNTGGAAATAGGTAGNGGCTTGAAAGTAGACTATCCTTAGTTTTCCTATGGATGGATTCATGCACTTTAAANATATTTTATTTGGTATCTAAGAAAAATGGACTTTGAAAGAAGTGTATATTGTCACATTATATGAATACAGACAAGTTAACCTGTAACTGTTTTATATTCATGGGATTAATATTATTGTGGACTTTATAATATGTACATTTTGATTTTAATGAGTCCTACTCAGTCCCTTCTTTGAGAGAACTGGGCAAAATCCAAACCCTAAAGTTGATGATTGTATATTTATGTTTAAGGAGCACCCTGCAAAATGTTGCCTTTAACATCAGAGTCTGTGGTTCTAAGGTGTGGAATTGAGTGACCNGATTATTTACGTAGAAGACTTTTTCAGTAGACAAGGGGTGAGGCACAAATTAAACAACTTTGTGCTGCTTCAGAACTGCCTTTTAAATGGACAGCAAAGGGTGGAAATGGGGAGAGNGAACACACTGTCAGGTATGTCCCAGAATTCCTTTAGTGCTTTGGTGGCACTTTNCTCACTGGGACTGTTTGGTAAGCCAGAAGCCTTACTGGTTCTCCTTGTGCTCAGTGGAGAATCCTCCAGCCCACTTTGCCATCTGGCAGCAGAGTCAGCCAGATGCATTTTTGAGTAGGTCTCCTCTGCTAAATGTAACCATGACCTGAGGATTGGTTTCCTGTCTCCATCCTTGGGGTTTAAGAGAGATGGCAGGATGAAAGAAGGCCAGAGTCAGTTCCACTTGTGGTGCCAAAGNCACAGTAGTNAATGTGTCCCTGCAGGCATAATTCAGATGCATCTTGTCCACCACCACAAAACCTACAGCCATGTGAGTGCTGGGGTAGCAAGCAGGCCTCCTGCAGGCTGACAGCATCACCACCTTGAACCACACAGAGCAAACCACACACACTTCTCTATTAGGGCTTCTGTTTGGAGTTTCTCCTGATGCTAAGCATCCACATTGACCTCTGTCNCTAGTTTTTTCCATATGACCAGAGTGTAGAATGCTTACACTTTAGGAAAAGGGCAGCACGGGTCCCTTCAGAGTCTCACTGTTTGAAAAGGTGAGCTTTCATCTGAAGAAGGGAATTGGTGTCATTGCGGCTGTGCGGATACATCGTTAAGGGATGTGTTCTGNAAAAAGCAAGTCACTGTATTCATTGTGTGCGTGTGCTCAGGGAGCTATCGCACTCCTTCCAGGAGTAGAAAATGAGTATCAAAACCAAGTCATAAGCTGGGTATCTGATTTCCAATGACCTAAGCAAGCACTCTTTGTTCCTGGTGGTATTTGCGGGGACACTCATACAAGAACTTCTTGGATCTGCATGTATCTGATGCTGGTCGGTGACAGCCTTTTGCTTTGTATAACTCATGTAGCACCTGTGGACATTCCCAAAGAACATCCAGTTATCTAGGGTAAATTGTGATCCAAAATGTAGGGAAACATTGTAAGTATTGTATGGCCAGATTACAGTCACTGTTCCCTCTAGATGTGGTCTTGGACCAAGAAGGCTAACCAGAGCCTCTGTTTGAACCACTGTCTCAAAGCTAAGAAAATATAATCAATGATATAAGGCCTGATAGGATAGTGATAATTTGACTCCCTTACAAATAGTCATTCCTCATGAACAAAGTATAGACAGGACACTGGCTGTGAACTTGTAGGGCTGGTCCCTGGTTTGAATCCATGATCTGACTTTTAGCATATGGAACACAAGNAGGCTCTTCATTCGAAGATNCACTAAAANTGGTGCCCCAGAGACCTAGAAATACACACTGCTTCATGAAACTTCAGTTTCCTGTCATTTTAATCAGGTAGCTTTTTGACTTATCTGGGGGTAAAATTGTGTATGTGAAATGACTTATGGGAACAGAGTATATTTTCTAAAGTTCTGACAGAGGATTATGAAAGATTCTGAAGTTTGGAGTTGCAATGATGTATAGTATTACTGAAGAGCCCTTAATTCACTGTCAATTTAAGGGAGTCCTCCTAAACTCTTCATCACTCAGGGTTGAAATGCCTAGTCTGTAATGTCTCCTTGCTGTTGTCATTGTTCATTCTTAGGTTCAGGCCAGGACTCATCCAGAAAACATTATCTTAATTTCTTCTCTCATATCCTAAGTAGTACATTTTATTAAGACATTTTATGTTAAAAATACATCTTGTGTCCGGTTCTGAGGTAACTGTCCCATAAGTGCATTAGCTTTCATTTAATCAGTCTGACTTGTTTCCATTTAGCCATGTTAAAGAAGAAGCCAGTCTGGAAAAGGCAATCCTGGGATACATGACTTTGGTATATCCATGTTCCCTTAATAATGGGAAGTGTTTTGAAACTCACAGAAGAACTGTTTGATGCTTTGTAATAAAAAGTCATTTGTAAATGCTTTGTAACAAAGTGATAGATTCTAGAGAGCAGAGTGGATAAGCATAATGGGAAGGCAGAGAAGTGCTTGGAAATTTCCTAACCACGATGCCATTTGCTTATCCATCTAGAGGGCTGCTTTGGAGCCATCATCCAGATCCATCAGTGGTTTCTTTCCTTACTGTTGTGGATCATATGCTGCTGCCATGGTTACCAAAGGCCTGGAAGGGAAACTAGATCACAGTCTTGTCTTTTTTTTTTTCAAAATATAAACACATCCAAACTAATCAGCTATTAGAGTCAACTTGTTTTACAAGTCACCCTGTCATGAGAAATGCTGTCAACATGTATGATTTCCACATTAAGAACTCTGTACCAATTGTTACTTAGTTCTTCTGTTCTCCTGAGTGGTTTTTCTTCTGTCATACTGTATATTTTCACCTCGTGGNACTGAATGTGTTGCTGTGATACACGATGGATGCTGAGCCATGGTGAAACAGCTGAGTTCTGGTGTTTTTATATTATGTGACCATTTTGTGAAATGCTTTTGTGCATTTTT
>LZPO01027370.1:478687-490874 GCA_001675575.1 Neotoma lepida
CTGGAGCCGGCTGGCCTACTCGGTTCTAGGATAATGGGCGCTCTACCACACCTGTTTTTTACATGGTTGCTAGGAATCCATGCTCAGGTCCTCCTGTTTACAAAACTCTTTGCTATCTCCCTAGCTCTGTCTTTAAAGCTGAATTCTCTTTCCTTTTCAGAGATTTATTTCTCATGGACCACTAGGAGGGAATAGGGCTACCTCTCTGCACACAACAGTCCTTGAATGAAATCTCCTTTGATACTTTTTGAGGTCAATACAAGCTGTACATTCAGCAGTGGGTACCCAACAACAGTACACTGAAATGGCCCCATAATTCCTACCTGCAAGGTACTTTAACTACTGAGAACTTGGCTCAGCCCTAATCAGTTAAACTTGACCTCTTCTCCGCCTTGAACTAATGAGCTTGATATATCCGGTACCACCCAGAGAACATACCATTTCATGGGGTGTGGGAATACTGACTAGAGAGGTNGAAAACTTTTCTCACTTACTTCCTCACTGACNTGGCCACTCCTTCCCCAGTGTTCTTCCGTNTGTCCAGTGAGCCTGGGCTTAGAGNCGCTTTGTCTTTTAGCTCTGTACATACTGCAGTCCTTCGTGCCTTTGGTAATCCCTGTATTCCCCTCCATGCAGCCCCCATGGGTCTGGGTAGGAGGAGATAGGCGCCCTTATGCACGAGAGCTCTGAGTTTAGGTCCCATTCCTCCCTGGAGTTCTCTAGCATACTAAGATGAATGTGTATAATCTTCAGTCTGCTTGGGGACATGTGACCTTCCTCTTTAAAGCAGCTGAAGATAATGGCGGATAGGGAGGGGTCAAGGAATTTAGTGCTCTGAGCCAGTACACAAGGATCTTTCAGTGGTTTTTATTTGTTTAGTTTCATTTTGCTTTTTGAGACAAGGTCTTTCTGTGTAGACCAGACTGGCCTCCAAGTTTTTAGCCATCCTCCTGTCTCAGCCTCCTGAGTGCCGATTGTAACAATGTATTAATTCATTTCTTCAGTTCTGTGACTAAACAGCTGACAGGAGCATCTTCCAGGAGGAGAGGTTTGTGTGGGCTCGTGTTTTCAGCGGGTACATCCAGATTATCATGGTGACTGGAGTGGCTCACTCCACGGTGGTGGGAGACCAAAGCTCCTCACATCTTGGTGGGCCAGGGAGCAGAGAGAGAAGTAAACCCAAACTGGAAACTGGTCTCAAAGGTCCCAGCTACCAGGTGTGCCTCATGTCCCAAAGTTAAGCATAATCTCCCAAAGAGCACCACCAGCTGTTCAGACACACGAGCCTACGAGGGGCATTGCACATTTAACTCCTAACAAGAATGTTTTCATTTTAATCCGTGGGCTGTGTTGAATACTAGGGTACTGATGGGCTGAGGGTGTAGATTAATGGTAGAGCACTTGTTTGGTGTGCACTGGCCCAGGGTTTGATCTCCAACAGTGCAGGGGTTGGGGACAAAGGAAGGAATAGCAGAACAGAAGGGTCCTTACTGCTGCCCCATTTCTTCATTACTACTTCACTTGGGTAAGAACATTCACACCAGGTTCCAGGATGTCCTCTTTTGTATTTGTATCTAACTCAGCCCATGAGGGCCCTTATCCCTTCTTGTTCAGAAAGCTAGGTATGTCATCAACCTGTGCTTGCCCCCATATTGACAGGGTCTTGGATATGTTTTAGCACATTCACAAACTAAGAATTTAACTTGCTGCTCTTTTATGGGTGCCAGTAGAAGAGAAAGTCCTAAATCAGTGACAAAGGAATTATTTCTCATGGCACAGCAAGGAGGACGGCCCGAGTACAGATGAGGCAGGCCCTTGTATTCTTGGCATACTCTACAAGGGCTGTCAGAGCCTGAGAGAGCCATGGAGAACTCCCTTTCCTGACACAGCAGTGGAAGCCAAGAGCCATGGAGAACCCCCTTTCCTGACACAGCAGTGGAAGCCAAGAGGAAATGTGTGTGTTATTACTGATTTTATTTGAGAAACTTTTGAAATGAAAGTCTCATGTTCCTCTGTTGGTCTATTTCCAACAGATGTTAAGACTAACAGAAAATGTTGGGACAGTTGAGTGTGCAGTATGTGTATAGACTTCTAAGGTCTACAAGGTTTCTTTCCATGTGTTATCTGTGTTAAACCCTAATACCTTCCCGGGAGGGGCNTGAAGAGTATGGTTTTGTCCATTAGTAGCTGATGTAACTCTACCCTGAAGTTAATTCTCTCTTTAACATCACCATGTTACTGTCAGTACCTCATTACGTCCTTGGCTGATGCAGTAGTTTTGGTCTTCTGCCCATCTACTGGGCCCAGTGCATTTAACATAATAAATGAGACCTGAACATTCTTTGGGAAAGCATGAGTATGTGGAAGGGAAGTGATGACTACTGTGGAGGCTGACCTGAGGTCTAGTCACTGGAAAGCCACCCTTCGTTTGAGCTATAGAAAGAAAATATTAAACAGCAGGCTCTGCTGGATGCCGAGGCTGTCTTGGAACTCTTCATGCAGGGCATGAAAGGTGATATGGTTGTGACAGACCAGGACCTCACATTGGGTCAGAAAGTTCAGTATTAAATTCACATATGCACATAGGGTAGGCATGGGATTTAGAAATGCTCTTAGTGAGGACATTTGGCTTCTGTAAACAGCTGGTCATTATAACAGGTCAGACAGATGTGAGTCAGCAGGTTGGTGGATAGCATCTGGCTCTGCTGTGATACTCTTGTAGTAAAGGCTCTAGCCTGACAGTATAGCAATGTGCATTCTAAGACCCAATGGCCTCAGAGTGAGAAGTTACCAGACTGGGAAGAAATTGCTTTACAAAACCCTTTCCATGTTACAGGAAACACTGTTGCTTTCAAATAAATTGATTAGGAACTCAAGATACAGAAGACGACTGTATTTAATTTAAATTTATGATAACTACTGGGTAAATATTTGTTAACTTTTCTCATTATCAAGATCTAGGTTATAGCCAGCTTAAAAGGTTTTCCTCAAACTGCTGTGTTAAAAGTTTTGTTTTAAACCAACCTGCGTATTATATGCTTGAAACTCATGACCTTTGGTTTTAATTGTAACTTTTAACTATGGTTTATTAAATTTTTATGTTTTTCCTTCAGTTGGGATGAGACTCATTTTGGAAAAATGGGAAGTTACTATATTAATCGCACGTTTTTCTTTGATGTACACCCACCTCTGGGAAAGGTAAGCAGTGTGGTAATTAACCATCTTTTATCTGGGCAGATGGCGTCTAAGAACTGGAGCCAAGTGTTACGTTCCATGACCGAGTACTTTGATAGAAAATCTTTGGTGTTTTTAGGGGTTCTCTGGACTTGGAAATGGAGAAGGGCATCCATCAACTGATGAATGGACAAACAAATGTGGTTATCCTTACAGCAGAATATTATTCACCCATATACAAGAATAATGTTCTGATACAGGAGGTTTCTTCCCAAGATGATGAAATGTTCTAGAATGACATACATAGGAGTAATGATTGTACAACCTTGTAGATATATTTAAAACTGCTTTTAAATTCATTAATTTTATGTTATGTGAACTTTTTTTCAATTTTATAAAAGAAAATAGAAGTATAATAATATACTACATAAAAGAAATATAACTTAGAGGAGCTTAATCTATAAAAATTAAACTTTTTCCTTCTCTTGATTCCCAATATACATGTTGACCTGTTCCCTAGCATTTTACAGTTAGAAATTCTACCAATTAAAATTTGTTTTACTCTTTTAAAAACAACTTCCCCTGAGAAGACAAATAGATTAGTTTTAGTATTCACAAAAGCCTCTCTTCCTAACTGTAGACTCAGATCTTCAGATCTTGGGGTAATGGCATGGGTAGGGGGACTTAAGGATGGTGTCTGTCAGGTTGACACAAGGAAGCATGAGTACCTAGGCTAGGGACTGGGGACAAAATCCCTCCAGGGAAGGATGTGTAGAGAAGTAGGCTTTGTAGCCCTGTGTAGAGAGGTAGGCCTGTAGCCCAATTTAGAGTTAGTTCTGAGCCTAGAAAAGCCTATCTGCTTTTTAACAACAGACAAGCCCTTGCCTGGACCTGTGAAGCTCAGAGCAGCAGTTACTACTGTAGCTCTGTGTTGCAGAAGNGGAAACTCTCTCTTTCTCTCAATCCCTTGATCTCCCTCCCTCCCTTCTTCCCTCCCTCCCTTCCTCCCTCCCTAGGGAAATGCCTTTGTCTTTCCATTCTCTTTCCTGTCCCTTACTCCTCATGTGCAGCTCCTTGGCCCCTTTCCTCACTCTTCATTCTGACTGGAGCCTCTTCTCTTTCCGTAGAAGGCCNGTCTCCCCGGAGTGAGAATGCCGGAACCTTCCCCGAGAGCTGTCATGTTTCATTTCATAACAAATGAAAGAAAGAAAGCTGCATGTGTGGGCCCCTCACTGACCCTGCCCTTCAAATCCGGGAGTGTTTTCCTCCCTCCATTTTCAGTTTGCACTAGTCCCAAGAACTTAGCTGTGGCACAAGAGAGGGTTTGTTTCAAGCAACAAGCTCTTTACGCAGAAGATTTTTTTACTCTCAGCAGCTGCAGGACAAAATGTCACACTGGCACTTCTGTTGTCAGGGAAACTGAAGCTATGCATGCAGCTGGGAGAAGAGGGGACAGAGGACTCTTCTTTCTAAACATTTGTCTTTTTGTTCATTCCTCTCTCCTCAGATGCTGATCGGTCTTGCTGGCTACCTGAGTGGCTATGATGGTACCTTTTTGTTTGAGAAGCCTGGGGACAGCTACGAGCACCACAGCTACATGGGAATGAGAGGAGTAAGGCTTCCTGCTTTATATAGACTGACTAATCCCTGGGGCCACACCCACTCAGANATGTTACAGTTGGAAGCAGCAAGTGTAGATGAAGGGACTTCTGGGGAGTGAGTGGGGAGGGGAGAGTGATTGAGCCTGCCCCTAAAGTAGAAATCTGGAAGTGAGTTTGGAAGGAAGGAAAGAAGGGAGGCTGTGGGAGCCCATTTTCAGGTTCCTTGTGGCTTTACCCAGCAGGTCTGCATAGAGAGGATGATTGGACCATGGGCCTGAGTGCAGGTGTCTGAGATGGTCTGTACTTGGCTGTGCTGGGGGAAGGTCTTTTGCTCCACCCCTTAGCTCTTCTATAAATACCCTGGGGCAGAGACAGTCAGGGCCGGTGAGATAGGTTCTGGGCCCTCTCGAGGCTATCCTTTATTTCTATCTTTTCTTCACAATCTAAAATCCTTCTATCTGATATTTCCTGCTACTCACACCCAAGAAAACTCTGGGGAACTGTGAGGTTGGTGGGTAGCCACCCCACAGGAGGCCACAGATGGCGCAAAGGTTGCTTAGGAGCCATGCATGCTACAGCCTGTCAGCCCAGGCTTGGGTTGCATGCCTCTTCCAGCCTTCCCTTCAGATTATGGCGTCTTCACACTGTCTGTAAAGGAAGTCAGGCACTTAGAAGTCTCACTCTCAGGGAGGCTACATGCCCATTCCAGTCCCTCTGCACCTGAGTATCAGCTTAATGGAACATGGCAGAGCCGAAACCCTCAACTCCCTGGGAGCAACCTAATGAGACCTGAGGAAGCTGGCTTCCAGCCTGGAGTTCTCAGAGCACTTTGCTTTCACAAATTAGTTTAGGTGACTGTGTGCTTCCTGGGGCTAGTTACTGGATGGTGTGTGCAGTCCCGAATGCCATATTAAACAGGGAATGTCCTGCCCCTCAGTTCATACTCTGAAGTGATCTTTTGTTTCATTTTTTTGTTGTTTTTTGTTGTGTGTTTGTTGTTTTTTGTTTTTGAGACAGACTCACTATGGAGCCCTGGCTGTCCTAGAACTCACTATGTAGACCAGGCTGTCTTCGAACTCACGGAGATCTGCTTACCTCTGCCTCTCAAGTGTTGAAATTAAAGGCATGCACCACCACACCCAGATCTCTCAAGAAATTCTCTTCTTCCTAATGACCCTTGGACACCACAGAGTATATGCAATATTCACTATGTACTTGCTGTGGAAATTGGAAAGGACAAATAGTTTAATCCATTCTCTTCACATTAGGCCACATTACTTCCTGTTTACAAAAGTGATGGCCCAAAGAGAAGAATTTCCCATTACCCTGGCCTTTTCTGTTTACTGCTGATGGGCAGGCCAAGGAGATGGAAGAGGACTCTTGATTAAAAAAAGAACCAAACCCCCGAATTCTTCAGCTTTTGAAGTGTCAAGTAGTCATTTTTCCCAAATCAAAATGCACCCTNTAGATTAAGAGTGGTTTCTGGTATCCTCAGAGCAAAGAACCAGGGGAAACATTACAAGAATATCAGTAGAAGCCTCAAAAATATTAAGATCCCTCAAAGAAGTCTGCTTTAACTTATACCATAGCTTTATGCTAGACATTAA
Source organism: Neotoma lepida (assembly GCA_001675575.1). Taxonomy (NCBI): domain Eukaryota; kingdom Metazoa; phylum Chordata; class Mammalia; order Rodentia; family Cricetidae; genus Neotoma; species Neotoma lepida. The sequence goes on from LZPO01027370.1 coordinate 485,070, forward strand.
TGTTGGTGAAGTACTTCCTGTGTTAGTAAGCCTTGCCCTCATGTACTCCTCAGCCAGAACCTGAGGTAAGAGCTCTGGCTTTTCCTGTTGAAATGATAGGAGACTAAGATAGGAGATGGGCTGTGATGGGCAGCCCTCCTTCTTCCTGTAAATGCCCACTGATTTCATGTCAGTACATGTGCCAAGGTTCTGAGGGGCATACCCACTCTTCATGAGGTTCTTCGATAATGACACTACTGTTATTCCTAGCCACTTCTGGAGTCACGTGACTGTGCATGCACTGTCAGCAGTCAGGCAAAATGCTTAGTCACTCCAAGGCCTTACGTCTTACATAATCTGGTGTGAAGCGTGGTCACATAATCTGCATGCAGTGTGATCACGTAATCTATGCACATGCGTGGCATAGCTACGTAAGCCCATATACACATGTGAGAGATGACCTATAAAAGCAGGCTCTACCCGCTCCCTCCTCTCTCTCCCTCCCACCAGAGGTAGCCACACCTTCCCCCCCCTCTCTTTCTCTCTCTCTCTCTCCCCCTCTCTCTCCCTCTCTCCTTCCCTCCCTTCCTCTTCCTCTTTCTCCCCCCTCCCCCTCTCTCCCCTCCTTCCCTTTCTTTTCAGTAGGCCTACCCACCTCCACCTTTTCCCTTCCCTAATAAAAACTCTTATAGTGGGTTCTGTTGCACCTCATGTTTTCTCGCGCCNGGAAATAACGCCGACAAATAATAACAACTACCCTTGCATACTCCATATGACTTCAGATCACCTAGACCATGCTTTTGTCAGGGTCCTCCATCTTAGACATTAATATACCGGGTTAGTTGGTTGTTTGACAGCTTCTGTCTTCTTTCCATAGTTCTGTGCTTTCCTGGGTTCCTGGCTGATCCCCTTTGCCTACCTCACTGTACTGGATCTGTCCAAGTCCTTTCCAGCAGCACTGCTCACTGCTGCCCTCCTCACCTTTGGTAAGTTGTCTTAACCTATGTGTTTGGGAATGGACTGTCACACCATGTTGGAAATCAGTACATTCAAGTGTCACATGTGTGCATCCAGTTCTTTTTGTTTGTTTGAGACAGGGTTTCTCCATGTTGCCATGGATGTTCTGGTACTCACTCTTTGGACCAGGCTGGCCTGGAACTCTCAGAGCTCCACTTGCCTCTGCCTCCTGAGTGATGGGATTAAAGGCGTGCGCCACCACCCAACCCAATTCTTAATAATTTAAGGGTTGGGTAAAATATACTGTTACTAGTAACACTTAAGTATATAATTACATCTGTGAAGGGTGTGTGAGTGTGTGTGTGTGTATTTACATGTGTGGGTGTCTCTGTGTGTGTGTGTGTGTGTGTGTGTATGTGTGTGTATGTGTGTTTGAAGCATGAAGCTGACAGTTGTCTTCCTCAGTTGCTCTCTACTTTATTTACTGAAGCAGAACCAGAGCTCACCAGTTCCAGTGAGTCATGTTAACCACCTTTTCCTGAGGCTCCCGTTTTACCTCCTGTGTGCTGGGATTACATGTGGCCACCATGCCTGCCCAACTTTTATGAGGGTTCTAGGGATCCGACCTCCAGTCTTCATGCTTGCATGACAAGTGTTTTTCCCATGAGCCATCTCCCCAGTCCCTGAAAGGCAGATGCCCAGAAGTAGCAGTGAAGCAGAAAATAACAATAGAGCTTAAGTATTTTCTCTGGAGCCTCATCTGGATAAACAAGGGCTAACTGTAGAAGTTAGTCCTGATGCTAGCTGTATTCTTCTTAAAGTGAATCCATGACCTTGTGGTGCTTTACATGTAAAGAAGTCCAGACCAGTTTAGGTGGGTGTTTTGAGACTTTCAGACAGATGTGCTGCTGTTTTGATGGATATATGACAAGGTTATAGGATTCCCTGTAGTAAACTAGTGGCTTTTCCCCTGTGTGTATTTTTTTCTTTAGTTATTCATAATCATTTTTTTCATTTTCCATTCGATACCTGTTTCCTAGGCACCCTATCCTGGCCACCTTTTGAGACCATAGAAAATAGACTGATGAGAAGCTGTTCTCATGGAATATACCCTGTAAAAGGGCAGACAGATGAGCCAGTACATTATTAAGTCTGTGCTACAGCATGTTACTTTTCCTTTAGTATTTATATTATTTCCTCTGTGTGTGATAGGGGACACACATGCACACTTGCCATGGCATACCTATGAGAGTCAGAGGACAACTTACGGGGATTGATCCTCTCCTTCTACCATGTGGATCCCAGGGATCACACTCAGGTCATTAGGTGTGGTGGCAAGCACCCCATTCTACTGAGCCATCTCACTGGCCTTGTAACGGAGCATCTTAAGCAATTAGTGCCAGGCTAGACATAAAGCAGAATGGGGTAGATTACTGGGGATTGATACTGTTAGGATAAGCAGTAAAGAACTCCCCAGGAAGGCAGNGTCTAGCAGAGGCCTGAGTGAAACAGGATCAGTCTCCAGAGTTCTGAGAGAAGACTGTTAAGGCAGGGAGAACAGCCTGTGTAGTAATCCTGATGCAGTGCTTAATGGAGTTGAGTGACAACAGGAGACTGCGCACAGTGAGGGCGCAGTGAGTTTAGATAGCTATGGAGGCCATGCAGGATTTGGGAACTGTCCTGAGAAAGTTTTAGCCTGAGTGAGATAAGAAGACATTGGAGGGTTTTAGCAGGAATATGATATAACTTAAGCTTTTTTATCGGTCTGGTACCTATGTAGGGAGTCAACCCTAAATAAAGATGTCATATAAAATAAAACTCTCTTATACATTTGTAGTTTTTAAACTGTATCAGCTTGTGGATTCTTTTTATGGTAGAAATGAGGAAGTGGCCTCAGGGCTGCTCTGAGTGAATGGCATGAGCCTCTGCAATAGAGGGCCTGCAGGTAGCATTGGTCCTGCTTCTTATCATTGGGTTCTGCTGTGCCCCAAGCTGAGTCCTCCTCCTTGCTGATAATCCAGTGGTGATCAGTGGCCGCCTAGTCGTGACTGCCAGATGCTTATTTGCATTGCAGGGAGAGGGACCCTTTTCTGCTGTTAGAGTGTTTGGTTTTCAGAGATCTCTCATCACTCTGTGTTTTGATCAGCAAGCTCCTGTTTTTCAGACACAGGATGCCTCACTCTGTCCCAGTACATCCTCCTTGACCCTATCCTGATGTTCTTCATCATGGCTGCCATGCTGAGCATGGTCAAGTACAACTCCTGCGCTGACAGGTCAGAAATACCATCTTGGGTTGGGTGGGGGGGGGGGGGTCAGAAGCCATGGCAGCCCAGGAGTTTGATTGTGGCAGGGCCGGGTGGGTAGTTACAGGACTAGAATTCAAGCCTAGTTTAAGAGGAGCATACTTTTCATTTGTTTGTTTTTTAGATAATGAAAATTAAATTTTAAAATGTTTCCTCTGATAGATGCTTTTAGTTTTGCTTTTCACAAGAGGAGAAATTGTTAATTGTCAAGAGGTGTTTGGAAGTTTAAAGTCGGTATACAATTGGGGAGGAGCTTATGGCTGTTATGGAGGAGTCCTGATGCTGCCTCCTCACTATGCCTTGTAAGCTATGTCCCTTAGCACCAGTGCTGGTTCAAGGAGCTCTGAGACATCTTATCCTTCACATTCTCCATCCTGGAGGGGAAGGCACCAGTGTAGATGCTGCCTCAGAGGGTGCTGTCTCCCTGCCTCAAGGCTTGCATCCAATGCTGACCTAATGATGAATTTTCCACACAAGCCAAGAGGATCTTTCTAGGTCCTAGTCAGTTCTAAAGCTGATCTGGATTTTGGTCTACTCCAGAATTCTCCTATTTTTCTGGATACTTTTCCCGCCTCCAAGGGAATAGAGTAGGTCATTCCATATATTCAGAATACTGTGTTCAAAGTTCAAAAGAGCTAGTATATCCTAGGCTGTCCCAGAAAGCAATAAGTTTTTACTCATAATGCTAGTCCACTCTCCCTCCCCAGCCAGTGACTACCTGTCTACTCTGTCTTTGGGTTATCTTCTGCTTTTCCACATCCGTTTCCATCTACCCCCCTTTTTTTATTTAAGGAAAGAAAGAGTGGTATCAAAGATTGAGCCCAGGGCCTCGTATGTTTGGCAAGCCTCCATCACTGGAGCTATATCTCTAGACCCACCTCCCATTTCTTGAATACATAGCATGGGCCAGGTACTATACCGAGAGAGAGGCAGAGGAACAAAGATGTTGCCTTTGAGAAGTATTCATTGTGGCAGGGGAAGTGCCAGTTCATCAGGAAGTCAGCTGTGGTATGCTGGGTGTTGTTAGTACAGCAAACCCATAAGGAGCATCAGTGTTGTAGCTGTTGCCTGGTTGAACTGCTCTCTATCACTCGCTAGCTGCATTGCTTGGCCTATCTGTGCCTCGGTTTCCCTATGTGTAAATAGAGGATAATGAGCTCTAGCTTAAGGGGTGTGAGGAGGATTAGAAGGATAGGAAACAGTACTTGGAATGCTGTTTGACTGGGAAATGAACAGTTAATAAATGCTGGCTTTGACAGGCCCAGAGGTGACACAAAGAGTAAGTCTGACTGGAGTCCAGAGAACTTTTCTGGTTTTTTTCCTTTTATGTCTACCTGATTTGTTGCTAGTAAAGAATAAGTCTCTATGTAAGAGGCCCCATATTTAGCCAGGAATATCATGGAGCCTTCCCAGAACAACATGCTACTTTCTTTCATACTGACTTGCCTGTAGTTTGAGGGCCTTCACAGAACACAACCTCCTTGGAGCCATGCCATGGTTCCCCAGGGTTAAGAACCCTCCAGCTTAGGGTCCAGCATAGATCTCTGGGGACTGTCCTACTGCTGCTCTTGATTTCCGATTTAGTTCTCGCTACCAAACTGAACTATATTTTATTGGTTTCCAGGCCTTTCTCTGCCCCCTGGTGGTTCTGGCTCAGCCTGACTGGCATTAGTCTCGCTGGTGCTTTAGGGGTCAAGTTTGTTGGCCTCTTTATCATCCTGCAAGTGGGACTGAACACCATTTCAGACCTTTGGCACCTGTTTGGAGACCTCAGTCTTTCACTGGTGAGAACTCAAGTGCTTGTGGACATCTTGGTTCCACAGTGCTCTCCCTATCAGCCTTTCTCTGCTTCTGCTGTGGGTGGAGGGAGTGGCTGTGCACTCTGCTGTGTTGTGGGCCAGGCCAGACTAGACAGACTAGACAGGCACAGCTTTTCTCTGTAGACAGCAGGATACCAGGGAGTGGGCCTGGCTGAAGGGCTGCAGTGGTATAAAGAGAGTCAATGAGGTAACTACCTGTACTTCTCTCTTTGTTGTCTCTCCCCACCTCCCTTGATTTAAGTTACCCAGCCAGAGGGTTCTGTCCAGCTGGACTCGGACCAAGTCCACCAAGGGCATAAGAGCTTAGGTCAAATGAGTGGGATGATTCTGAACTTCTGAATTCACAATTTCTTTTCCTGACCCAGGGTTTCCATATTTGGAAGCCCGTTAAATGCTGTTAGTATATGACGTTAGTAATCAAGGGCTGATCAGTGCTGGGCACTGTACAGAAATGGTTTGCTTTCATTATCTCATCGTTAAAGTCCTATGTGGTGGGTGGTCATTACCACTCACTGATTTTACAAATGAAGAATTTGAAACCTAGAGAGATAACTTCCCGAGGCCCTACAGGTATTAGGGGTAGTAAGAGGACAGCCTGTGACTCAAGCTCCAGGGCTCAGCTACCAAATTTCCAACATGTTTATTCATTCAGAAAATATAGAGACCATTTACTAAATGCAAAATGTTGGGGATGTGCTGGGGACTACAACGTGACCCCTGCCCTCTGGAACCCATGGGGGGGTGCT
>LZPO01027370.1:490964-511533 GCA_001675575.1 Neotoma lepida
GGAGGCCTGTGAGGAAGTTGAGGCCTAAGGTTAAGGCCAGCAACAGTTGGCCATGTGATAAGGGACTGGCACAGTCAGTACAGGGAGCCTTGGGAAACTTCAAGGGGTTCAGTGACCGGAGGGCACTGTTGAACAACATTCTNACCTTGTCAGTGGTCATAGGTGCAGTGCCTGAAGGGCATCAGAGAGCTGGTCCATGTTATCCTCCTACAGTGTGTGTGTCTGTGTGTCTGTGGTGTAGGGTAATATAGAAAGCCTAGGGTTTTCCACCCATTATTCTTTCCAGTGTGACTCATACTATACATACAGTGAAGTTTCTTGTGCCCACACCTGTGGTGGCTTCTTTTTACAGGTGACTGTGGGGAAGCACCTGACTGCTCGGATCCTGTGCCTCATAGTGCTGCCTTTGGTGCTCTATGTGACCATTTTTGCTGTTCATGTCATGGTGCTGAATAAAAGGTACAGCCAGAACCTTTCCAGCCTCTTGCTTCTGGTCTTCCTCTGGCACCTAAGCCTGTGTGTGGGCCACGTGAGATTAGCATGAGGGGAGGAACTTTTTCCTGCCCCATGTGTTCTCTCTTCTGCATATCCCAAGGCTCAGAAAACCCAGCACCCAGCCTTGAAGGAGGCGGAAAATTCCCCATAGCCTAAATGCCCCTATCTCCGTTAGACGCCTTTCACTTTAGTGAGGATGGGTACCAGGGTTGCAGTGGGACTAGAGGTGCTGATAACCAAGACACTAACAACAATGTCTCATTTAACAAGTAGTTTCTAAGTGCCGAGAACTGGGTTTAGCATTGTCATAATCTCATTTAACTATCATTATTGGTGAGTTCTTTTGGCTTTTTTAAAATCTCTTATTTATAAATGAAGAACTAAGGCTAAATAAGGTTAGGGACATTGCCTAAGTTTCCCCGGTAGTAAGTGTCAGAAGTGAAATTTGTACGTAGTTTCTCCAACTCCATCATCCATGTTTGTTTCATGAGAACAACCTGCCATTCAGATTCTTAAATCTGCTTTTAAATTAACTAAGGGCTTCTGGGAAATGGCAGCTTTTATCCTCTCAGCTTGACTCTCTTCTGCTTCTCCTTTCCCCACAGTGGTCCTGGTGATGGCTTCTTCAGTTCTGCCTTTCAAGCCCGGCTGTCAGGGAACAGCCTTCACAATGCTTCTATCCCTGAACGTGAGTGTGCTAGGCAGAAGGGTTTCCTGAGAGTTGAATTGGAAAAAACAAGTCTGAAGCTTGGGATTTTTTTAGCCTATATATAGCAGACTGGGAGAAAGCCCAGCATTACAGTATCAATACTCAAGAATCAGTTACTACAGTACTCAAAATAACTTCTCCTTTGTAGCTATCAAAGCTAGCTCTGTAAGAAGGCCATTTCAAGAGAATCATCTGGTCACAGAGAAAGGCATTCAGGAGCAGTTATAGGTTGTCACAGTGTTCTATACTTATTCACAGGTAGTAATTAGCAGGTATTCACCCTCCAGAGATAGTCTGATGTGAAGGACCTCCATTCATGTGTTAAGTACATAAAAGGAAAATACAGAACCTGGCATGGTGGCATATACCTTTAATCACAGTAGAGGCAAGTATTGCTCCGTGAGTTTGAGGCCAGGCTGGTCTAATATCGAGTTCCAGGATGGCCAGAGTTATATAGATCCTGTCTCAAATACTAATACAACTAATAATACTAATACTAATAATAAAATGAAAGAAAGAAAGAAACTTGGGGGTGGAATACAGTCCTGGGGATTGAAGCACATGCTGAGTCAGTGCTAGGAGACAGTTCAAGAGGATCCTATATACATGCATACAAAGGTTTGCCTTGGAGTTGGACCTGGAAGGATAAGTAGACTTCAGTAGGCACTGAAGAGCAGGAGGTCATATTAGGCAAGAAGGGATGGCAGGATCAAAGCCAAGGGCAGGGGTAAAACTCAAGACACAGGTTATATTCACAGTCTGGGATCTTAAGTTAGAAAAGAGAGTTGGGACCTAGATGATGAGGATTTGAGATGCTTGAGTAAGCTATTGGAGACCACATGGAGGTTTCTGAGCAGTCGGCAGCTAGAAATGCTGTGCATTGTGGAGTTAGCATGGCTGTAAGAACATATAAGATGTCTAGGAAGTTAGGGGCGTCCACTGGGAAGTCGTTGCAAGGCTGTATCCAAGGGTCCCTAAGGATCAGGGACAGCCAAGAGCATGCCCAAGGGGGGACCAGGCAAGGGAGAAAAAGGTGTCACTGAGGTCCTGAGTGCAGGGATGCCATTTTGCTCTTTTAGTATATCTAGTACCAGGAACACAGTGGGCTCCACAGACTGTGAAAGGAATGAGAACTAGGACTGGTTTGGAGGGGCAGTAATGTGGANTTAGTCCTTAAAGAGGGAGCTTTGGACTGAGCCATTTCAGAGCTAAGCTATCTGATGCTGTAGCAGTGACTGCATGAGAACTGGAAAGAGGAACGGAACAGGTACTAGAGACTGCAAGAGAAAGGAAGGAGAAGAGCTGTGGGGGTGCAGTCTGAGGGGGTGTGGAGTCTGAAGCAAAGTCATCAGTGGTGGGAATGTAGGGAGCTCCCACTTGAGTTGCTTCCGTTGGCTTGAGAAGGTAATGGGGACTCCAGCTGTAGGCAGGCCTGGGCCTAATGATCTCTAGGAGGATTTGTGAGGCTTGTGGCTTGCAGCCACCCTCCACGCACCCCCCTAAGCAGGGGCAGCCTATCATCTATCTGATGCCTCTTTTCCTCCAGACTTGGCTTATGGCTCTGTAATCACTGTGAAGAATCTCCGGATGGCCATTGGCTACCTGCACTCCCATAGGCACCTCTACCCTGAGGGCATTGGTGCTCGCCAGCAGCAGGTGGGTAAACTTTTGTGTACTTGGTTGTAGCCACACTGAACTGTTCTCTTGTGACTGAAATTGTCATTCACTTTCTTGCTTGTCATCTTTAATTCACCTGTTTTCTCTTGATTGAAAACATTCTCCTTGCTCCTTCTATTCCTTCTTTGGCTAACCTTAGCTTCTTTAGGTTTTAGCTCAGGGGTTCCTCTCTGTCCATCTCACACACACCCCACCAAAATTGGTGCCCCTCCCTCCTTTACCAGAGGCTTTCCTGGCATTCTGCCTGCCTCTGGGGAACCCATTTTATAAGGAATTGTGAGAGTTTGCTTCTCTTGTCTTTTTGCCTGATCCTGGAAGTCTCACATACCTAGCACAGTTCATCATCTTGGGTGATGAGGAAAGATAATTGTTATGACTACAGACCTGGGAACTAGACTAGATTCCTTGGGTTTGAATCCATATAGGTTTGACTTTGTACAAATGTCTTAATCATTCCGTGGTTTAATCTCCTGATCATAGGGAAATAATGTTCCTCTCCACTATAGGGTGTTCAGAAGAATGAAACACCACATGTAGAGGGCGCATATGGAAGGTCCACGTTAGGGAGTAGCTGTGATGGAAGACGCCTGAGCGGGAGAGCAGGCTGGTGGAGAGGTGGGTGGGGCCAGGCTGAACTTGGTGAGAGTGAATTTGAATGTTCTGGGGAGGCAGGAAAGTGATTAAGTGATGAGGTATGCTTAGATGTGAGTTTAAAAAGGAACACAAGTAGGAATGGGATGGATTACACAGAACCAGTTACAAGGCAGGGACAATTTGGAACTGAGTCAGGAAACTCTTCCCAGGTGTCACAGGAGGGCCTGGTGATGGATGGGAGGTCAGAAAGAGCTGTGTGTGGCTCTGTAGTCAAGATGGCAAAGTATATGTGTGACGTTATTTAATCCTGACCCAATGGGGAGGAATGGCTTTGGAGGTGGGAGGAGAATTTGTCTTGTGTGTTAGGTTTAGGGCTTGTCTCAGGAGAGAGACCTGAGAGTAACATGGAGGCGTTAGCACAAAGTGGGTGCTGGTAGTGCCCAGGAAGACAGCAGGGAGAAAGGGCCAGTGAGAGAATCCTAAATGTAAGGGAATGTCAAGGCTGCTCAGAGTGGAACTAAAGAGAATGAAGGAGTGACTGAGGAGGCTGGAGAAGCCGTGGAGGAGTGGGGAGTGAGATCTCTGAAAGGAGGGGGGCAACAGTTCAGTAGGCCTGTGACTGACACTCTGGTTCTGATGGTGAGGGAAGGTCAGAAGTCTCAGATGTAAGGTGAATGGAGTAGTAAGGAGGTGGAAGCTGTGGGCCAACTCCTTGGAAGAAGGTTCATCTAAGATGCTCCCAAGTGAGGTTTTTCTTACAGAATAGCTGAGGGCTTCATTTTGCCAATTTTTACTTCTTCAAATGCTTTAGCATCATTTCCTTGTCGTTATACTAGAAAGTTGGCTCTGGGTATTGGATTTGCAGCATCACTTTCTCATGTTTGGTTTTTCATTTATCCCTGGCCCAGTGTTTCTCAGTCCCGGCTGCACTTTAGAATTAACTGAGCTTTAAAAATTTTGACTTGTACACTCTTCTTCAGAGATTCTGATTTAGTCTATATAGGATGGGTCCCAAGGATTGTTCACTTTTGCTTTGGTTTAAATTCTTTAGATCCTNCTGTAGCCAGGACAGAAAAGCACAAGTGGCCATTCCATGAGGATGTCTTGCTGCAGGTGTCATGTAGAGGATAGTAAAGTGACACATCTGTGGCTACACTGTGTAAAAGGAGAGGAAGGTCAAGTTCTGGAAGATGCTGTCAGCTGGCACTGTGTGCCTGGAGCCCACGGTGCAGGTGTGAGGCTAATGGTGGTCCTGCATGCACAGCACATTGGGTCAAGGGACTCTCAGGCTGTCTCCTCAGCTGTAAACTGAAGGGATTGAACTGAATGCCTTCTGGTCACCCTCTGCCCTGTGGCTTAGTGCCATAGAGTCTCTAGGTCTCAGTTTTAAGTGTTTTAAGACGATTAAATCTATAAAATAAAATTGGGAAGTTTAGAAAAGTATAAAAAAGAAAATCAAAGCTACCTGTAATCTCCAAAGATCTGGATTTGTCAGATATTTTGAAAAGTAGCATTTTACTATAATTAGGTACTTGAGTTCCTAGGAGACCTGTATAAAAACTCCACCTTGGAAACCAATGTTTCTGTGGGAATGGGCCAGAGCCTACACTTATGATAAAGAAACAATTTTCCTGGAAGAATTTTGATAATTGTAAGACGAATTTCTAAACGGTCTTATTAATAAACAGAGCAAGAAATAGAGGTGAAAAATCTGACAGAGATCAGAGGAATTAGGAACAAGCCACCAGCTAGCCTCACCTCTCCAATGCTGCTGCTTCCAAAGAGAGCGAAGAGAAGAGAAGAGAGCAACTTCCTGTCTAAGCAGGCTTTTTATGCCTGTCCATTCTAATAACTCATTTCCTCTCTCCACCAAGCTACATCACTGTCTGTCTGTCTACACAGATCTCCAGAACTCTATGGTTGATGCTAGGATTAATGGCGTGTGCCACCACCGCCTGGCTCTGTTCCCTAGTGTGACCTTGAACTCACAGAGAACCAGACAGATTAAGGGCATGTGCTAACATTGCATGACCTTTGTTATTACTGCTAGCGGCTGGCTGACCTTTTTCCTCTGATCTTCAGATAAATTTTATTGGGGGACACAGATAAAATATCACCACAGATAATGGCTCTTCTACAAACATAAGCCATTCCCTGCATGCATGCACAGGACCCTGACATCTGTGAACAAGTCCCAGGTAGATAGACTGGATCTGGCTTTGTTTCATGAGTATGAACCAAAATGTTTTAGTCTTTTATGTATTCTTAATATCATTTTTTTCCTGAGAAACAAAGATGTTTTAGTCTTTTATGTATTCTTAATATCATTTTTTTCCTGAGAAACAAAGATGTTTTAGTCTTTTATGTATTCTTAATATCATTTTTTTCTGAGAAACAAAGAAAACCACTCAAATAACTCAAATATAGCCATAGTACATGCAAAGTGATTTTTTCCCCATAAATGCTAGTTCCAACTTTTTTTTTGCAAGTAAATTAGTCATGTTGTGTCCAGTTGAAGTTATGAAAACTCAGAAGAAATGCATGTATTTCTGTTGTTCCAACACGTGTTTACATGTCTGGCAAAGGTATATATGTTTAGTCTCTCCTCTCCTTGCTTCCCAAACCATAAGCTGTGTCCTCTTGAGCAAATGACCTAGCCTGTTTCTTTGTACTATTGGGGGGCGGAGTGTGGGGTGGGGAAATAGCACCTANAGCAGATAGTGACTGAGCAGGGTAATACTTGCCTGGTGCTCAGAATAGTGCCTGCTGATGCATGGGAGCCACTGTGAATGGGAGCATTTATGAGCCTTTTTGCATGCTGCTTTAAAAAAATGAAACCCAACATTTTTACTAGTGTATAATATTCCATTCCATGTATACAGTATCAAGACACTGTTTCTCTCAGTAGCCCTGACTGTCCTAGAACTCACTCTCTGGTCTCAAACTCNGAGATCCTCCTGTCTCAACCTCCTGAGTGCTGGGATTAAAGGTGTGTGCCACCACCGCCCGACTTTAACTAGTCCTCTTAATAGATGTTCATACTGTGTCTAGGTTTTTACTGTTAGACCAATCACTGTGTTACAGACATTCACATGAATGTACATACAATTTTTTAAAAATCAGTTTATGGCCAGGCGGTGGTGGCGCACGCCTTTAATCCCAGCACTCTGGAGGCAGAGGCAGGCGGATCTCTGTGAGTTCGAGGCCAGCCTGGGCTACCGAGTGAGTTCCAGGAAAGGTGCAAAGCTACACAGAGAAACCCTGTCTCGNATCAGTTTATGGCTATGGGTTGAAACCCTAGGATAAGATATTTATGGAAACCCTAGGATAAGATATTTATGGAGCATCTTAGTGTCATTTACCCACATATTAAGAACAGATAATAGCTTTTTTGTAAGTGTGTATGGATGTGGGTACACAGGTGTGCGTGTGTATGTGGAGGCCCGAGATCAGCGTCAGGTGCCTTCCATAACCACTTTCCACCTTATTTCTTGAGGAAGTCTTTCCCTCCACTGAACTTGGGCTCACTGGGTTAGTTAAACTGACTGGCCAACAAGGCCCAGGTGATGTACTATCTCCACTTCCCCAGTGAAAGGATTCTGTTTTTTCTTACATGTGTGCTGGGGCTCAAACTCAGGTCCTCAGGTCTGTGCAGCAAGCACCTTACCAACTGAAGCGTCTCCCCAGCCCAGCCNATTTTTTTAAAATGATTTGTTTTTATTTTATGTGCGTTTGTGTTTTGCCTGCATGTATGTCTGTGTAAGGGTGTTGGATCCTCTGGAACTGGAGTTACAGATAGTTGTGAGCTGCCATGTGGGTGCTGGGAATTGAACTGGGGTCCTCTGGAAGAGCAGCCAGTACTCTTAATTGCCGAGCCATCTCTCCAGCCCCCAGGCATGGTCTTAATCACTTTTTAAATAGGCTAAATCTACTGCTTCTGTGCTGGAGACTGTTAACACACACGGTATAATGGTCCTCCCTCAGGACAGCTGAAATTTTATTGACAAGATGCAAAAAGAATAAGATAAATTAAAAAGTTCTTGAGGGGTAGGGGCTCTAAATTCTGAAAAATGGAGAAAATATCATTCAGGAGAGCTGCTTCTAAGCTTCATTGGAAAATGTGGCCTCCTGAGTTGGTGACTGGGGATCCTGAAAGTGGTGTCAGTTTGCTGGGGATTGTGTCTGGGCAGCCGTGCTAATCATAATGGTCCCCCCTTCTGCCCTCTGCTTAGGTTACCACCTATTTGCATAAGGACTACAACAACCTGTGGATTGTCAAGAAACATAATACAAACACAGGTAATGTGGCAGGGACTGAGAGTCCCCTTCACTTTCCTCATGGCACTGGGCTCCAGAACACCTTTGACATCTTTACTGATCTCAGGCATCCTTGGAACACTGCTGAGCTCCTGTTGTGTTCCAAACACAGTTGAAAGCATAGAGGATGAGCAGTGAGTGAAACAGAGCAGGGCCAGGGCTCAGATTTCATCCAGGAGAGGTTATGTAAGCTCATCCCCGGGGCTGCTAGGTAGCCCTAACCGAGGGTACCTGGGAGTCGCTTTCCTTTCCAAACCCTGCATACCCCAGCTGTAGTCCTGATATGATAGAGTGCTGTCCTTTTTTGTCCCTGCCTGGCTGAGTTACTTGAGAATCCAAGGGTCTGCCAGCCCTGTGTCTGAGTTTAGCTAGCGCTTGCTGTAACAAACACGTACGCATGCGCACACATATGCATACACACATGCACACACACTAACTAGCTGGGCTCTCTGGTTTTAGGACTAAGCAAGAGGTACTTTAGGATCTTCCTTTCTTTGGAAAGCAACTAGCTACCTGTGGACAGCTTTCTGCTAGCTGTAAGAGGGCAGTTATCACCTGAGCCCATCCTCACTGGTGATGTACTGAACCCCAGGCATTTCCTGTGACTGTTCAGCAAATACCACCTGCTTGAGCTGGCACTAGCCAGCTGCTCCAAATCTGAAAAAGTGGACAGCTGTTCATCTAAACTCCCTTTATTTTTCCTTGCCATCTCCTCACACTGTTGCTTTAGGCTAGAACCATACACACAACAGCTGTCTCTCCTGCTGCCTTATTTGCATGTTCAGTAATGTAAATTAGCCCCTTGAGTGAGCCTGTGTTGCTACTATTGAATGTGCTTTTGATACAACAGGCCAGACTAAGTGGTCTGTCATAACAGAGTTTGAGCGGGCTGGGAGTACTTTTAAGTCATTTGAACTTGCCTGGTTTCCATTGTGGCTTCTAAGCTAAGATAGTTGTATTTCACCTATGCAGCTAAGAGTTTTCTGGGAACTTTGTAATCTAAGATCTTAGTTCTTGTTAGCTGTAAAGGCCCCTCACCCTAATCCATACCAAATAAAACTTTGTTCCCTGTTTATAAGGCAGGATAGCAACGGGTGTCTGTGCAGGTGAATCTCGCAGCCAGTCACTTGNGTCAGCAAATTTACCTTTCTTGACTTTGATTCTTTATAGAGTCTTGGCATCTCACTGCTGGTGACAGACTTTTACAAGGATGCCTTCTGCCTTGCTGTGATGGCTGCCACCTACTTTCCTATGCAGCTACCTTTCTAGATCATGACCAGTTTTGACTTCTAGATGCCTAGAAAGGAGTCCTTTTCTTTCAGCATTTCATAGTTTCATCTCATGCTTAGGAAGTCTACTAAGAGATAAAATTTGATTTTGAAAGGAGCTGGACAGTTGCATGGACTTAATTTAGTAAAGACTGTATTACTCTCTAAGGAAATTCTCATTGTTTAGTCTCCCACCTGAAGCTCCAGTGGAGGCTTCAGTACTTGTCAAAGGTCATATCNCCAGCCTGCATAGCGGCCAGTCTAGCTCCACTTGTTCACACTGTCATTTGCTCCCCCATCTTTTGTGTACACAGACTCTTGCTGCATGGATTATTCTTTGTATGTGTTTCTTTATCCTGCTTGTTCACCTGACAGAATTCCCTACTCCGTAAGAGTCTTCCAAGCATTATTTCTGGGATGCTCTTTTCTAATCCTCTGAGGTGACTGGAGAACCCAACCCTTTAGTACTGTCAGCCCATATCACACAACACTGTAGCTGTTTCCAACAGGCCTTAGTTGTCTCTAGTTTAGTGTGTGAGTGACTCATATGCTATCCACACTTGTTTCTTTTTGGCAAATCCCCTAGATCCTTCATCCCCAGTGGAGTTTGTCAGACATGGAGACATCATTCGACTAGAACACATGGAGTAAGTGAACCTGCTGCTGTTGTTGGAATTGAGTGGTAGAGCAGAGGACTGAGGCTCAAGCAATGGAACCAGTTTTCTGTGGAGTAAGAAATCCATGCATGGTGTAAGGTTGTGTAGTGAACTAGCCTCTGCCTACTGATTTTGGCTTTAAGGAGCCAAGAGGAGTTTTTAAGTCAAAGTTTTAGATTCCTCCGAAGTGACAAGTTTGTATTAAGTGATCCTTGACACCCAGAAGATTTTAGATTGTATATCTGTACCACTTCCTTTACCCCAGGAAAAATGACTTTGTAGGAATAGATTGTTGGTGGTTGTATAGTGAACCCCAGTTCCCAAGAAGTAACTTACAATTGATCCTGACCTGCAGCTCACATTCATGTCACCTTGGTGGGCTCAGCATCTTTAAGCCATGATTTAAATAAACATGAGCATAAACTGGTAATATCTCCTATGTGCCTGGCTAAAAGCAAGAATTAATAACTTTAGCCCTCCTCCTCTCCCCCCAAAGGAAAGGGTAGTTTGATAGTTTGGAAAGACTTTGGAATCCATTCCTATAAATAGTTTTTCAACAAGAGTGAATAATGCACAAAAGTGTATTACTCAAGGAAAAGGCACAGTGACCAAAACCAGACAAAAGCAATCATTAGCAAAAACAGCCTCAAAAAGGTTTATATGCTGGAATTACCAGGTGAGAGAAGGAGAGAGAGAGAGAGAGAGAGAGAGAGAGAGAGAGAGAGAGAGAGAGAGAGAAACTACTGGTATGTTTTTCTAGTTAGTTGGATTTTAGATACTTTAGATTCCTAATATTAAATAAATCTGATTTTGTCCCTAATGAATAGAATCATATTTAATTTTTTACAAATTCCCCATAATTGTGTCATGACATTTATTACTTATGAATAAAAGCAAGAGTTGTTATAAAAAGCTAAGTACATCAAAACTAAATTACCCCCCCCCATTCCTTGCAAATCCCCACTTTAAAAAAAAGTTGGTGAGAATGGAAAGTAAATGGGAATGGGGAAGTTTACCTGACTTAATTATATCCATTTCAATCGCTCGTTTCTTCTCCCCGGACCTGCCTCCTTAGTCAGGAAGAGCTAAAGCTTCAAAGCTACTGAACATGTGAAGGTCGACTCCATGCCACACAGCACTCTGCACACCGTTTCTCCCTCTGTCTTTCTCACTGTGAGCTCCTCTCTTCTCTAGTCCTCAGAGTACTTCTTACAAGTGGATAGATAGTGCATTTCCTGGTATGTTGGGATTAATAGTTCAGATTCTAATCCTAACAGATGACTGCATATTCTTAATAAAAGAAGCAGCATGCACATCTCTTTTCTTCAGATAATGGGTCTTCTCTTCTCCAACTTCTAGAACGACTCGGAACCTGCACAGTCACTATCATGAAGCCCCCCTGACCCGGAAGCACTATCAGGTCACTGGCTATGGCATAGTAAGTAAGAAACTGGGGTATGAGCAGGGTGTATATAAAAAGTTGTGAGGCTTGGTCCAGGGCCATGTAGTAGGACACATCCTCCCCAGAATTCTAGAATGTTCTAAGAATTTGGAGGCTGCATATAGATGAGAGTCTCCTTTTTTGTTGTTGTTTTGTTTTTTGAGACATTGTCTCACTATGTAGCCTTGGCTCTCCTGGGAATTGCTGTGTAGACCAGGCTGGCCTCAAACTCACAGAGATCCATCTGCTTCTGCCTTCTGAGTGCTGGCATTATTAAAGCTGTATGCCATCATGCCTGGCCAGCACATGGACTTCTTTAACATGCTATAACTGTTCAGTTTGCTATGAGAAAAGAAGCCTGTGAATTCTGTTTTGTCTCTATCCCTCTTCTTGCAAAGTAATTATGAACTTTATATAGTCTAATACCTAATAGATGTCAGATAGGAATACCATGTGGACCTCTTAAATATCACACTGGAAGACTAGAAGGCTGGCAAGATGGCTCAGTGGGTAAAGGCACTTGCCATTCAAGCTTGATGACCTAAGTTCAATCTCTGGAACCCACATACAGAAGGGAGGAAAGAATGAACTCCACAAAATTGCCCTCTGATGTCCACATGTGTACCCTGGCATGTTCCTCCCCTTCATGGTCATACACCTATATACACAACGATAATACACTAAAAAGGAAAAAGCCAACGATCTGGGAGAACTTCTCTTTTTGCAGATCCCCAGTTCTTACTGGTTTTATTTTGCAGGTTTCTTCCTTGTCATACAGAGGGCCGTTAGCAACATAGCTTTGTATTTTGCTGTTTCAGGGCCATGCACTTAATAGAATAAGAGCTCTGTGGGGGCTCGTGTCCTGAGAGTAACTGAAAGAGAGCAGCTGGTGGAAACTGTTGAGATTCACCCATCACCCTCTCTGCTAAAGAGTGTGGATTCCATAAAGTGAATTCCCTCAACCTTTCTGTATTTTCTGAGCCCACATTATACTAAAGTCAAGATTCTGAAGTCCTCATCTGTTTTCTCATGGGCCTCTCCTGAGGAGAATTAAACACAACCACCTTACTTTCCAAGGTGCAGTATCTGGTCAGATTTATGCAGTTGTCCAAAATAATGAACACAAATGGCCCAGATCTTCTTATTGGCTTAGAGTGAGGTTTGAGTCTGATTTATGGGCAAAATCAGCTGTCTAGAACTTAACACTCTGGTCCTATAAAATTAGCACTTAGACTTCTCACTTCCAGATTCATACCCTGTGTGTGTGTGTGTGTGTGTGTGTGTGTGAACTTTATGTACAAAATCATTTGATTTCAAATAAGCATTTAATGTAAAAACAAATTGCTTTTGACTGAATTTTTTTACATCTATTGTACCATTCAAATGTTTTATCATCTTACATGATTTCTTCAAAATCTATTATCAAGGGTACATGTAGAAAAGCTTTTTTTATATATATAGAAAAGCTTTTTTTTAAAATAAATAGCAACAAAGGGATTTTTCAGCTTTATTGTAGGATGACATAAAAAGTTTACTCAGCAGAACTAATTTCATTATTATTCAGGGGAGAGAAACCAATTTTTTTGTGCAAACAATGCTAGCCTTCTTTTAAGCATTAAGAGCATAACTGCTCAAGAAATGACACAAGCAATAATTCTACATCTGCATCTTCCTTAAAATAATCTATTTTTTTTACATATATGCATAGCTTTAGCAAATTAAAGCCTAAGAAAAATGCTCAGAACCTACTACCCAGAGGCCAAATGAGAGCTCAGTGAAGTCAGGAGGAGAGCTTCCCAGACAGGGTGTCTGCAGTGAACACTGCAGTTTCCCTCTTTACTGTATTTTTGAACACAAAAACCAGTAACTAAGAACTTAATACTGGATGACAAATCACATCTACACTATTTAACCAGCCTCACAGCTAAACACATCGTAAACACATCGTAAAGACCATTACATTATTACATACATTACACCAAATTGGTATTTACATTTATAAATCTCTGAAGACACTGTGAGAAAGCTGTGTCCCTTCACTAAACAAAACAGGGAACTGCCTCTGATGGTGAAATGAAATTACAGCATTAAAAATACAGTATTTACAGCAGCACTGATCCCTTATAAATAAAGAATATAAAAATGCAATATCTTTAAAGGATAATAAAAAATTGAGGTGATGTTATTCAACCACAGTGCTTGGAGTTGGAATAAAAACCTATTGGTGCTTATTA
Organism: Neotoma lepida; assembly: GCA_001675575.1. Lineage (NCBI taxonomy): Eukaryota > Metazoa > Chordata > Mammalia > Rodentia > Cricetidae > Neotoma > Neotoma lepida. Next base: position 504,356 of record LZPO01027370.1, read on the forward strand.
ATATGCCAGTAGTGAAACCGCTTTCTGTTGGAGAAAATTCAACCGTAAGTATGTGCGTAAAACACCTGTGTGTCAAACACATAACACGGGAAATTGGTCAAAATAATTCAAGTCAGCTTATCTGCACTGGATATTCTAATCATAAAGTACATCACAAAGAAACAAGGTGCAACATCTTGTTCATTCTCAGGGACAACTCCCCCACCTCCCAAAGTGGCATCTTATAAAATCTCCAACTGTTTCTCTTGTTTTACAATCCTAATGCAAAGATGTGCACAGGAGAATTTTCCATGGGATTACCCAACCTAAAGCCACACCTCTTTCTAGAGGCTGAAGTGCTTAGGAGCAGTTTCACTGTTTGTCCACAACACAGGATTTGAGCTCAGAGTTTTTGTTTCTTGCTCTGTTCTAGAACCCTTGAGCCATCATCTGCTTCCAAAGTTTTTTCTTTTGAGTTCGTTTCGCTGAATCCATTTGCTGTCCCATTTTGTTCCTCAGTTACTTCTTCATTTGNAGGGGGTGCAGAGTCTCCTTTTTCTAGTTTTGCTGCATTTCCCAGAGCTTGGTAACAGATTATTCCATTGACATTACACTAATAAGATTAAAGTTATGCTTGCTGACTAGATGAAGCATGAAGTTTTGACATAAATTCTTCTTATTTTCTATCCATAATTTTCTACAAACAGCATACAGGCATGATTCTTTGATTGTCAGCAATAAATCCATGCTTCGTGACATGGAGATTCCACAGTTTCATTGCTCTTTCTGTCCTTCATTCACATCATACCCTGACTTTTGTAATAGGGAGTTGCTGGGTAATGTCACTCTGTTGGGATTCTTCCTGGCCTTCTCATTCCCTTTCCTACATCAGTCATTGAGGTGGATTTATCCTTTGAAACATGGTGGCATTTGAAAGGGTGACCATTTTCCTTTTTTAACACTGTCTCTAACATCATCTGACTTTTGTAAAGTTTTTTCTTGGTTTATGTGGCAGAATGGGACAGGGGACTCAAATGATTTCTGGCGGATTGAAGTTGTAAACAGAAAATTTGGGAACCGGATTAAGGTACTGAGAAGTCGAATTCGCCTCATCCATTTAGTCACAGGTTGTGTCCTGGGATCTTCAGGAAAGATTCTGCCCAAGTGGTAAGTCTCTGGGATTCTGATATTCTAATTTAGCTTATCCTTTTCACACTATAAGGGGTGTACCAGAAGCTTCAGTCACCCTGAGTTAGTGCTCACTTCATTTTTGCTTTTTTGGTAGTAGGTGGAAGAAGAAAAGGCATCAGGGATGCTATGGTACAGAGAACTCCAGTATAGCCTTGTATTTTATGTGCTTTGATAGTTGGACATTTGTATGCCTACCTTCAGGTTAGAAGTCTGGGGCTCCGTCTCTTTGTAAAGTGGAAATAATGTGTGCCAAGCTACAGTTAGGATAGTTGTGGACAATGAAAGGGAGGTTGAAAGAACCATGACCACTAACTAACTTGTAAACAGAGAGGTTCCACAGACGTAAGAGCAGTGGGCATGGCTACACTGGGGGCATTCCAAGTCTTCTGGAACATTTGTGACTTTTTCTGGCAGGGGCTGGGAGCAGTTGGAAGTTACTTGCACTCCATACCTAAAAGAAACCGCTAACTCCATCTGGAACATAGAAGACCATATCAATCCCAAATGTGAGTTGAGGCCCTGGCTGGCTCTGAAGGAGGAAACACGTTAAACCCTTTGCTTAGGAATACAAACCTTCATAGACTCTGTGATTTCATTTTATTGTCATTTTTGCTTTCTTCCCCCATTGCTGTCTTCATAAGTGTTGTCTCTGTTGACACATAGCTCCTTTTTCTTCTTGTCTATTTCCTCTTTAAATTCCTTATTCTGAACTGACCTCCTCCAAGGCCATTTCAGCTCCCCAGTTTCTGTTCCTGCACCATGGAAGCCTCCAGGCCTCCGATGCATATTACAGATTGGTCCAGTTGCCTTGTGCCAAGCACATACTCTCCCTAAAACCAACCAGACCCTTCACAGAAGGCCATAGCCATATTGATCCCAAATTTCTGCTTCTAGGCACCTTGGACATTCTCACTTCAGTGTCAGCTTCAACTCAAAAAGTCTTTGGATTCAGTTTCCCCTACCCCTCTCCAGATTGTGCTTGATTTCTCCATACTTGCCATTCCATTCTTCTTAGTACCTGATCTAGACACATAGTGGATTAACTAGTTGAACAATTCTTTATTAAGTATGTCAGGAACCACATGGGTCTCATGGATATATTAGTGAATAAGACAGATTTGGTTCCTAGTCTCATACTAACAGGAGGCCAGCTTCTGGGTCAGTGCCACAGTGATGGGTGCCACCTGGGGTCAAGAGCTGTCAGAACACCAAGAGGGAGGCCTTGTCTGTTTCCTCCAAAATCCTGAGATTACCTAGTGAGTGCTTAACATAAGCTCAGTAAGTGACCCTCTGCACTGCTCCCTGTCTCAACTTACTAGGAAGACTGCACTTAGGCTCTGGCAAGGGTGTGGGTACTGAGGACAGACTGTGAGGACAATGTGTGACAAAGCCTTTCTCTTGTCATTTTCCCCCTAGTGCCAAACATCAGCCTGGATGTGCTGCAGCCCAGTTTTTCTGAGATCTTGCTGGAGTCCCACATGGTTATGATTTGGGTACTGTGAGCTCTTCTTATTCCTTCTCAATCTGTGGGTGCCCAAGAGCTTCTCTAAGAGGATTTAGAGCACAGAGCAATAGCCGTGGTATAGATCCCTGCCCCCTTGTGGAAGCTGTTGGAAGTGTTTGACCCACTGGTTTACTAGACCTTCATGGGCATTTCTGGTCTCACAGGATAAGGTGGTGATTCGATGAGGATAATGACAACGATTCCTTTGTTGTGGTTTCATTTCTATTGCTATGACAAACACCCTGGTAAAACTTCTGTCTTGGTTAGGTTTTATTGTTGTGAAGAGACACCATGACCATGGCAACTCTTATAAAGGAAAACATTTGTTTTCCTGGCTTACAGGTTCAGAGGTTTAGTCCATTATCATCATGGCAGCATGCAGGCAGACATGGTGCTGAAGAAGGAGCCAAGAGTTGTATATCTGGATTGGCAAACAGCAGGAAGAGCGAGTGACACTGGGCCTGGCTTGAGCATCTGAAACCTCAACATCTACCCCCAGTGACACACTTCATCCAACAAGGCCACAGCTCCTAATACTGCCACTCCCTATGAGCCTAAGGGGGCCATTTTCATTCAAACCACCACAAGCAACTTAGGGGAGTGGAGGATTTATTTGTCTTACAGTTCCCTAGCTTACAGTGTATCATTGAGAGAGGTCATGGGGCAGAAACTTGAAAAGCAGACCTGCTTACAGTTTCACACAGCATTACTTCTGACCATGGAGTGCACATCACAGCCAGAGTACAGGAGGAACTGTAGAGCCTAGCTGACTCACAGGCCAGTGTATACTCAGCTTTCTTATATAGTTAAGAACCACTTGCCTAGGAATGGCACCACCCATGGTAAACTGATCCTTCCTACTTCAATTAATAATCAAAATAATCTCCTACAGATATACCTACAGACCAACAAGAGCTAGATTATTGGATTGAGGCCTCTCTTCCAAGGTGATTATGGGTTGTAGCAAGTTGACAGTTGAAGCTAGCCAGCACCAGTGAACATTTATACAGCTCCCACTACTCTGAGCACTGTATGTATATTAACTATCTAATATTCATTACAATCCTGTGAAGATTATTGTCATTCCCAGTTTAGAAGAAAGGAACTGAAGCACAGAGATATTAAGGAACCTTTTCAAGAGCACACAGCTATATGTAAAGTATATCCAAGCTTCGAAGGTAGGCGAATAGACCTTCAGGGTCAATGTCAGTTACCATGACACGCCTACCTCTGAGTGGCAGTGCTCCTGAAAGCCACATAATACATTTCATAAAATTAGAGCCAGGTGGAATGAGAAGCTGCTTTGGCTGAGTTTATATGCATCATACAACCCTAACTATGAGCCCTTAACCATTCCCCTTNCTGAGCTGAGGCTGCTTAGCATGGCTGATTCTTGTTTAAGGATTCCTGAGACTCACTGTTTGCCCCCTGTTGTTAGTAGCTGGCAGCAATCATAGCATCAAAAGTCTAAAGTAAATGGAGCGAGTAAAACTTTAAATGGAGAAGATTTTTGCCCATGGATGAAATTTGCCTGTGTAAATGGGAGAGACATTGCTGCAGTTGATGTCTGATGGAAGACCCCCTTGTTCTTGAGGTGGGACCCTGAGTCCTACAGGAACGATGTTCAGAACCACAGTGTCTCGGAGTCACTGTCAGCCACTCACAGAGCTGCAAGGAGCCGTGGCAGTTGTTATTGTTCCTCTCTGAGCCACTGTCAAGTAGACTTACTGGAAGTGATTATATAAGCAGTCCTTGGAAAGCATAGTTGACTATTTCATCAGATTAAACTTTTAAAATCCAGGTTTTTGTCAATTTTCTACATTGGAAGGTGATAAGTTGGCATTAAACAATCTCTGGNTCACTTCTTCTCTGACTCTGTGCTTGTAGCTGTCACTGTGGCCTGATGACATAGCTCTTTTGAATATGTGTCTGTCACTCAGAGTATCAGTCTGGGTCTAAGTAGAATTTTAAGACTGCAGTGAGTGAGTGTAGAATTTCATTCCTTGTTTCACTAAGAGGTAGAGACAAAGAAAAGGGCAGAATTAGAAGAGAGAGACAGTGAATCCAGACTGTAGACATGCAGATATTGGTGTGTATGTTTTATCTATGTCTGTCTGTCTGTTGAGTTGAGACCTGAGTGGAGAAAGCTCATGGCCTGGCAAAATGAGGCAGAGTGAACAATCTAGATTTAGTTTACACACACATATCCTGTTGGGTAAGGATCTGCCTCCTTTCTTCTCTTGTATTGAGAAATGCTGGATTTTTCAAAGTTGGATATAGAGAATAGGATTCCTATGACCTGCCAAGGCCTGATTTTGGACTAGATTGGACTGGTTTTCAGGGATTGGTTTCCCTCATCAATTGCTCCTAGGACCCTTTGGATAGCCATAGTGATTGTGGTGGTTTGAATAAGAATGGCCCCATAGGTTCATATATTTGAATGCTTAGTCACAAGAGAGTGGCACTATTTGAAAGGATTAGAAGGGTTAGGAGGTATGGCCATGTTGGAAGAAGTGTGTTACTGGGGGTAGACTTTGAGGCTTTATTTATTTGTTTGTTTGTTTGTTTGTTTTCAAGGCAGGGTTTCTCTGCATAGCCCTAGCTGTCCTGAAATTCACTCTGTAGACCAACCGAGGCTTTGTTTGTTTGTTTGTTTATTTTCAAGGCAGGGTTTCTCTGCATAGCTCTAGCTGTCCTGAAATTCACTCTGTAGACCAATCTGGCCCCGAACTCAGAGATCCAACTGCCTCTGCCTCCCAAATGCTTGGATTAAAGACATGCACCACGACCATCCTGCTTAAGAGTTTTGAGATTTTAAAAGCCCATGCCAGGCCCAGGTGTGCTCCTTCTCTCCTTCTCTTCTGTCCATCTGTCTGTCTGACTGTCTGTCTCTGTCTCTCTCTCTCTGCCTGTGGATCAAGATGTAGCCCTCTGCTACTGCTCCAACACCATGCATGCTGCCGTGCTTCCGGCCATGATGATAATAGACTAAATCTCTGAAACTGTAAGCAAGCCCAATTACATGCTTTCTCTTATAAGAGATGCCTTGGTCATGGTGTCTTTTCACAGCAATAGAACAGTGACTAAGATACACGTTGGTACCAGGGAGTTGGGTGTTGCTGTAACAAGCCTGACCATGCTGCTTGTTGGTGGAACGTGAACTTGACGACTTTGCGTTAGGAAAGCGGTTGAACCCTTCAAGTGGGACTTAATGTGCCACACTAGTAGAAGAATGGAAGACAATGATGCTGAGAGCAATATAAGTTATAACAGCCCAACTCAAGAAATTTCAGAGGAGAAAAATATTAGTAAGTGGCCTAGATACCTTTCTTGAGATAATTTGGCAAAGAATGTATCTGCTTTTTGCCTTTGTCCTAAAAATCTGCCTGGGGATAAATTGAAGAATTTTGGATTAGCATTCGAAGAGATTTCAAGACAGCCTAGTATTGACTCTGTTGTGCAGTTATTAGTAATCACTCTTATGCAGATCTATAATAAAAGGAAGGAGCAAGCTGGACAAAGAGAAACACAAAATGTAAGTTTGAGCAGAAAAGGAGCACCAGGAAGTGTAATGGAGCTAAGTTCAGTGTTCAAGGAGATAAAAAGTTTAAAGAAAAGCCTATTGCTAAATTAAAAAAGGGGGTGGTAACCTCTGAGCAGAACCCCACCCAGCTAAGCTTCCTGCTTGTGAAAAGGAGTTAAAGGAAAGCTTAAGCCATGAAGGAAAACATCCACAAAAGAAAGCTGATTCAAATGTAATAAACAGGGGCCAGGTTCCAGCCCCAGCAAACAGAATTTGGCAGCTTCAGCCGTGTGATTCTCACTTTAGAGTCAAGGATACTAGAAAGGGGATGTAGACTCTCCCTTCATGGCTAAGGAAAGCCACCAAAGCCAGACATGTGTCAAGGGTGTCCCAGCATAGAAGTACAGAAAGGCTATGGTGTGAAGATGAAGCCTAGATTGACTTGGAGACCCCAAGATGTTAGAGATGCCCCAGTAATGGGATATCTACCGAGGAAAGCTGCAGATCAGGCATGGAACCAGCCCAGGGAAGAGAAGTGTGTTGCAGTCAACAAAGCTGAAAGCTGTTGAAGATCTGGAGAGTGCTTTAACATTAGACATGTAGACATGCAAGACCGGGTTTAGGTCTTGCTTTGGTCCAGCAATTCCTCACTGTGCCGTTTCATCCCTTTTGGAATGGTAATGTTTATTCTGTGACATTGTATGTTGGAAGTATGTGATCTGCTGTTTGATTTTGATTTTATAGAGGGTTACAGTTAAGAGATTGCCAGATAGCCATGAGTCTCAGAAGAGACTTTGAACTTTGGACTTCAAAGTTGTTGAGACTGTGATAGACTATGTGGACTTTTGAAGTTGGACTGAATACATTTTTGTATTATGATATGGCTACAAGCCTGTGGGGGCCAGAGTAGAATGTGGTGGTTTGAATAAGAATGGCCCCCCACAGGCTCATATATTTGAATGCTTAGTCACTAGGGAATGG